>CM072929.1:72442799-72627799 GCA_036971965.1 Nyctalus aviator
TTGATATGTCTCTCTCACTTCAGTGTTTCTCTCTGTGTCTCTCCCCCTCTTTCACTCTGTCTAAAATTCAATGAAAAAAAGATCCTTGGGTGAGGATTAACCAAAAAAAAAGGAAGGAAATCAGCATACACGCTTGAATGGTATTTGTAATTGTTACACTTTTCAACTGTAGGGAGAGGTGTTGCTAATGAGGTGTGCAAGTCTATGAACATGAACCTGAGGCAGTATGAGGGGTAAGCTGCTCGGAGGTGGGCCCTGGGAGCAGGGCCAAGATTCCCCACAGGAAGTAATTGGATCTATTTAACCACATAGACAAATTGGTCATCAGCATCTCCGAGGTCTTCTGAAGAACATTGGAAGCCGATGTGAACAAAGGTGCACCACAAATGTTCCCAGTACCTTCACCTTATAAAAACATCTTCCATGCTTCTCCCAGCCTCAAAGAAAGAAGCAAAGCCGAGCCACTGATAACAACTGCTTTAGTTTTATTTTACTCTTTGCCTTTCTAATAGAAAAACTCATCCGGGTTCCTCTCTTTTGTGATAGTGTGGAAAAGTAAGTTGTATATCTCTAAGTGGTAGACATACACCTAGAGACATTTTTACAAAAAGAGAAAACCTTGTTAAAACTTCATCCAGCTTGCACCCCAGTGACTTCCTGGATGCAGCTGTGTATTTATCCTATTACACTCCCTTGGGTTCTGTAGTACTTCCAGGCAAGGAGACTGTTACACAGGCAGCAAATATTTCCCCCCAGATTTCTTAGATCTCACTTTATTTAAATTTTTTTGATATGCACAGGTTTTATTTTTAGACATTGAATTTGTTATGTTTTCTGTAGAATGTCTAGGTTTTAAGAGATTAGCTTCCAACTCCATGGTGATGAAAGAATTCTCTTATTTTCCTTCTGGGAATTTATTTTAATATATATGAGGTGTGAATCAGTGTTTTAAGGTGGTTGCTCAGTTGAAGTTAGTACCATTTGAGAAGTTCCTTTATTCCTGGGTACTTACCCTTCTTTTCCCCCCTAAATTATAGGTCATTGTTGTCTGGGTAGGAACAAACAACCATGAAAATACTGCAGAAGAAGTAGCAGGTGGAATCGAGGCCATCGTACAACTTATCAACACAAGGCAGCCACAGGCCAAAATCATTGTGTTGGTATGTAGTCCTTGGAGGGTGGAGACCTTGATACGATTGGGTCAGGTGAGGAATCTTTTAGAAATGTGAGGTTCATGAATCTTTAGGTGGAAGCAGGTATAATACTCCTGAGAAACACTTCTCTGATATATTCCATTGTCTTAGCAGTCTCATCATTTACCAGACCAGCTGTAGGGTCAACTTTTAGCTTCTCATCCTTATTTAGAAGTAGAAACTCTTTGTTGCC
This sequence comes from Nyctalus aviator, assembly GCA_036971965.1. NCBI lineage: Eukaryota > Metazoa > Chordata > Mammalia > Chiroptera > Vespertilionidae > Nyctalus > Nyctalus aviator. Next base: position 72,444,186 of record CM072929.1, read on the forward strand.
TCAGGTAGCCTTATTTTTAAAAAAATTTTAACTGTCTTCTAATAAATATTAAAATTACATATAAGACTTGTCCTAGTTCTGAGTCTCTTTATTTTTTTATTTTTTATTTTATTTATTTATTTTTTAATATATTTTTATTGATTTTACACAGAGAGGAATTGAGAGGGACAGAGAGTTAGAAATGTCGATGAGAGAGAAACATCGACCAGCTGCCTCTTGCACATCCCCCACTGGGGATGTGCCCACAACCAAGGTACATGCCCTTGACCGGAATCGAATCTGGGACCTTTCAGTCCGCAGGCCGACGCTCTATCCACTGAGCCAAACCGGTCCCGGCTCTGAGTCTCTTTTTAATAGCCCTGAGTTTGGACTAGTTTAGATGTGGTGTGTTCTGTGTCACTGTTAATATGTTAAAGGTGTTGTAGTCATTGGATCTCTGAATTCCCTGACATATCAGAGAATCCATCACTAAGAAAATGGGTACTGCCAAAACCAGTTTGGCTCAGGGGATAGAGCGTTGGCCTGCGGATTGAAAGATCCTGGGTTCGATTCCAGTCAAGGGCATGTACCTTGGCTGCGGGCACATCCCCTGTGGGGTGTGTGTAGGAGGCAGCTGATCGATGTTTCTCTCTCATCCATGTTTCTGGTTCTCTATTCCTCTCCTTTCCTCTCTGTTAAAAAAAGAAAAAAAAAAGAAAAAAATCAATAAAATATATTTTTAAAAAAGAAAAGAAAATGGGTACTTCATAGTCTTAACCTTGACAGAAAGTGCTACCCTTTGTAGAGTTAAAGCAGTGAGTCTTTACAGTCTCAGAGACAAACAACAGTCTGTTTCACAGACAAGTGTACCTGTAGATATCCTTAGTCCAACTAAAAAAGTATGTTTTAGCAAAATCTGTGTTCAGTTCTTGAATTAAATAGTATTAAGAAGATAGGCATTTACTCAAACATGTGAGGACTGCTGTGTGCAAAGTACTGTCCTAGGTCCTGCAGACATAGTACTTGTCAAGGCGCTCACAGCCTGGCGGGTGGACAGCAGGATAGAGATTTATTACACTGTATACTATGTTTTAGACATATAGTTGATGTCTGAGTTTAGTTTTAAAGAATTAATTGGTCTCCAAATGGGGATCAGAAAGAAGAGAAGGCATTACAGAGGACAAAATAAAATGATCAAAAACTTCATGTATGTGATTGTTGGGTGAGTGAGCACAGGTGCTAGAAGAAGTTCAGGGTTGTCATTGGGAAAGTTTGAGAGTAGGATTGTTAAGAGAGAGGCCACAGCCAGGGCGTTTTGGAATTTGTATGCCATGTTAAGAGTTTGCATTTTATCTTGCAGATGCTGGGGAACCAGATTTGTTTTTTGTCCATTTTTTTCAAATATGTTTTTATTGATTTCAGAGAGGAAGGGAGAGGGAGAAAGTAATAGAAACATCAGTGATGAGAGAGAATCGTTGATCAGCTGCCTCCTGCCCTCCCCTCACTGGTGGTCAGGCCTGCAACCCCTGCATGTGCCTGACCAAGCTCAAACTGAGCTCTTGATTCACAGGCTGACACTCAGCAGCTGAGCCACAGGGGCCAGGGGCCAGGTCTTTTAAAAACTATTTTTATTATGTGGTAGCTCGTGTCATTTAATTTACTTACTCATATCTTGCCTTGTTCCAGAAAGGATTATATTGTAGTTATTAGTTCTGAAGTACAGTGCCGAGTCCATAGTAGTTGCTTAGGACATATTTATCGCATGAAGTTGTTGAATAAATCCTCTTAAGTTCAATCAGACTTAAATCTTAGTTCAATCAGACTTAAATCTGATGTACGGTGGTTCTACCTACAACACTAAAACATTGGCAGTAACCTAACCAGTTAATCCCATGGGGGAATGATTGCACAGGCCATTTACATAATAGCATTAATCAAATGACAATTATGAAAACTGCACAAAAACAACTTGAGATGCCGAAACCAGTTTGGCTCAGTGGATAGAGCGTCAGCCTGGGGCCTGAAAGGCCCCAGGTTGAATTCTGGTCAAGGGCGTATCTGCAGGAGGCAGCTGATCGATGTTACTAGCTCTCTATCCCTTTCCCTTCCTCTCTGTAAAAAAACAATAAAATATATTTTAGCCGAAACCGGTTTGGCTCAATGGATAGAGCGTCGGCTTGGGGACTGAAGGGTCCCGGGTTCGATTCCGGTCAAGGGCATGTACCTTGGTTGCGGGCACATCCCCAGTAGGGGGTGTGCAGGAGGCAGCTGATCGATGACTCTCTCTCATCGATGTTTCTAACTTTCTATCTCTCTCCCTTCCTCTCTGTAAAAAATCAATAAAATATATTTAAAAATATATATATATATATTTTATTTAAAAAAAAAAAAACCAACAACAACAACTTGAGATGTATTTAAGTGAAAAATTTGAATAAACTATCTTTTACTTAGAACTACTTAAAAGTATATATGTAATTGGAAAAGGCAACAATTAAAATTGTTATTAGTAAAGGGATTAGGAGCATAATTTTTGTGTGTGTGTTTTTGTTGTTGTTGTTGTTTTTTAAGTGAAAGCAACGTTTATGGGAGGATAGATCGACTCCCTGCAGCAGGGAAGGGGCCCAAAGCGGGTGCCTGTGAAGCTTCTTTCTCTCAAGTTTCAAGACCTAATGCCCTTAAGCTAGTCCTGGAAAGCGAGGATTCCAAGAGAGCGAAAAGCAGCCCCGTGTCCAGAGCTTCTGTTCCAGGGTGTAGCTGGCGTAGTTCAGTCTCGAAGCTAATTAAGTCCACCAGCCCATGTTGGAGTCCCAGATGGCCCGTAAGCCACGTGGGCGCGGGGGGCATGTCCCTGCCACAGGAGACCAGGAACCCGGTGCGCCAGAGAGAGCTGTGTCTGTGTTAACATAATATTTCAGCAGTTACTAATTATTTTAGGGGGAAAGTCCCATGGCATACCCTGATTTTAAGGAAAATATATGCAAATACTTATCTACTTTCCTCATTCTTGCTTGAAAATTTCAGTAGGTATGCTGCCCTGTTCTTGAGGCTTAATCAGTCTTTATGGCTTTGACTGCTGTTGTATTACTTGAAAGTCAGGACAAAGTATGTATTTATTGTTCACTGGCCATCCTTCCTGGTTGCTCATTCTAAGTCATATATAAACTAGGGCTTAGGATGACCTCATCTATGACTTTTATTTTTTAAGAGAAGAAGGAGGAGGGAGAGAGAAAAGCATCAATGTGAGAGTGAAACATTGGTCTGCCTCCTGCACGCCCTACTGGGGATTGAGCCTGACTGGGAATCGAACCAGCAACCCTCCAGTGTATGGGACGATACCCAACCGAACCACAATGGCCAGGGCTCATCTGTGACATTTTGAGGCGCTTTTAACAAGGATAGAAGAAGAGGAATGAGGGTGGCAGAGTCATGATTCTCTTTTGGAACTAACTATATAATCACACAATAAATTGGTAATCAAGGCCCCAAAATTTTGCTGGAAAAAAATGTAAAACGGGCATGAACAAGTACTTACTCTGGGCATAATAAAAATTATCTTTTAATAGAACACCCACAAAAAATGTATTTTTGTGAAATAAGACCTCTTACTGTACTCTGTAGTAGAAAAAGATATCATCAGCTATTAACCAACTAAAAGGTTGTGGGTGTCTGACTAATTTTATAGTAGACTTGATGGTTTTTAAAGGCCATTTCTAGTTTGAGATGATAAAACCTTGCTCTTATCATATAAGACCAGGTTTTTATTTATTATAGAAGGACAGATACCTACTTTATCTGAAAATCATATTAGATCATTAACATAAGTTTAAAACAAATTAGGACACATCTCTGTTTTAATCTACCAGATATTTTGTTCCAACTCTATTTCTCATGTGCAGTCATGTAGGTTCCATGTGGCGTTAACAAATAGATGTGTATTTGAGCTAGATTATTCTAGTGACGGTGTTGAGAATGATGTGAAGGAAATACAACATTGGCCATAGAAAGACCAGTCAGGAGATTTACATTAATGGAGGTGTGAGTAACCAGCCACAGCAGTGTGTATAATCAGAATGGATTACTAGTAAATGTTTAGGATACAAAAGCTGAGTAATTTAATGATAAATAGATAAGGTATGTGGAAGAGACTTGGGGTAGTGGAATGACCAGCTGGTGCAATGAATGTAGAAGGAGCCTAGTTTGGGGGAAGTTGGGCATGTGAAGTAAGTTGGGAGTGCCACAGGAGCATTCACGTTTGCTTCTGTAGCTGATGTTCAGTGTGTAGTTCTGAAGCTCTAGGGAGAGATTGGGCCAAAGTTTTCAGACTGGGAAGAATAGTGAGCCAAGGAGACGACCCTGAGAATATCAATGATTCAGGGACAGGAGGAGGAGGAAGAGGAACAGCTGGAGAGACTGAGAAGGGATGGTCAGAGAACTTATTTAAACCAAGCTGGTCCAATGTTTCAGAAACGAAAGATGTAGCAAGTGCCAAATAAGTAGACATAGCAAAAGACTCTTCTCATCTTATGTTCTTTTCTGCTCTGCCCAGGGTTTGTTACCTCGAGGTGAGAAGCCCAACCCTTTGAGGCAAAAAAATGCCAAGGTGAACCAGCTCCTCAAGGTTTCCCTGCCAAAGCTTGCCAACGTTCAGCTCCTGGATACCGATGGGGGCTTCGTGCACTCGGACGGTGCCATCTCCTGCCACGACATGTTTGATTTTCTGCATCTCACGGGAGGGGGCTACGCAAAGATCTGCAAACCCCTCCACGAACTGATCATGCAGCTGCTGGAGGAAACCCCTGAGGAGAAGCAAACCACCATCGCCTGACTGGCTGCCATCAGTGTTCGCTGCATCCCCCTTCCTCAGATCAGTTATGTCACTGGCACTCGGAGCCTTCTCTTTCCTGAGGCACTTGGCGTTGTAGGATGTTCCTGGATGTTCATATCTAGTGTTGGAAAGGGAGGAGGGATTGAAACTGGTCCTGTACATTGGTTTGTTTGACACAGGAGAAGAATTAGTTAAGGAAGATGGTTGTTTAAATTCATTTGAAACCAGAAGGGGACTTTTTAGTTGTATGTGTGATACATTTATTGAACTATCACTGTTTCACCTAGAATGACATCAAGCCTAAGTACTGAACAAAATGAAGATTCTTTTCTTAGCCTTTCTTTCTATGGATTATGTCATATATAATGATGATCAGAATCACACCTACTTGGCTTTAAAACATGGTTTTTTCCAATTTTTAAGGTTCATAATTTAGCCTTTTGTTTCTTTTTTCCTTTATTCGTGTATTCTCAATGTTTTGACATATAACATCAGATTGGACATACTTGTCATTCAAATATGGGAGATGCTATAGTTACAAGTGGTTTGTTCCACTGTCTTATCTTTCCCAGGCTTAGCAGTGAAGAATAGGTTTTGCCCCAATTGGGGTACTCTGTGGTGGGTATTATTTTTATGCTGCTGAATATCATGTCTGAACAGACCCATGCATGCATCCTTTGCTCCTTTTTTGGAGGGGTCCTTGCTGATGTTACCAGCTTTAACACATTTTTTGACCTCGGAGCTCTGTTGCTGGGCGTGTAAGTACCCAGCCAGTTACTCTCATGATATTCTGATGTGACGCATTCTTGTGTGTGTTCTGCGCTAGAGTCTGTGTAGTGCTATCCAGATCCGGAGTGGTTTGTTTGATTTGCTTTTCCCTTAGAGCCTGTTACAGTTTTTTCTTCCTTCCTTCCTTTCTCCCTTCCTTCCTTCCTTCCTTCCTTCCTTCCTTCTTTGGTGGGGGGGTTGGGGAGGATCAGAATCAGACCTCTTCTATTTTTCATTCCATAAACCCTGGCATTATTTCAAGTTTTTTAGTATCTAAGGTGTATATTTTATTTTTGTATTGTCTTAGTTTTTAAATTATATCAGTCTGAAAAGTTTGGCCTTTTCTCATGGGGAAACAAGTGGAACTGTTCTTCAGAATAAACACCCTACTTGATTCCTCCCCCTCCCCACCTCAGGCTTGTTTAACTTTCAGGCTTTCTTCTTAATGTATCTTCTGAGAATTTCTTTCAAGAGAGCTCTTTATTTGAATGGTTTGAGCTACAAGAACTGCCATTTTGAAACAAGGGACAGTGGATGGTTCTTGTACCTATGAAATGTGTACAAACTGGATCTACAGACAGATTTAAACTGGACCAGGGAGAGATTGAAGTAGCCAGTCCAGATGTGCTCTGCAGTGTTTTGCTAACATTCTGGGTCAGTAACTACGGTGGATGCGCATGTCTGCCTGCCGGGCAGATAGCAGTGCTTCGGGGCGGGGGCGGGGAGGGTGCTGGTTTGTGCTGAGCCAGTCCTGGTTGAGGGATAGAGCTTGGCCGACGTGTTCTTTTCTTGTCAAGCCTCTTTCTAGGAATTTTATTGTTTTTGGTTTTTGTCTTTTTAAGAAAAAAAATACATACATAGTTTTCTAAATGTATCATGTCTTCATTAACAAAAGAAAGTACACGTGTTTACTAAACTTGTTTACTATTTTAAATTTTTATTTTTAGTAACCCAGGTTCTTGAATTTTTCAAGACAATTTTTTTTCTTAGCTTGGGTAAAGTTCTAGGGAGAATAACTAACTACGCCACAATTTAGTGTGTGCAAAGACAGTTTCCTGGGCAGGTCTTCTGTTGGTCAGAGGCTGGCCGTCGGGGTGCCCCAGCAGCAGAGGACTCGGGGTCCCTGTGTGTGCTGCTCGCGTGTACAGACCTGAGATATCGCTGCATTTTCTACTTACTGGAGCTATTCAAGCAATAGTATTTGAAACACTAGCCTCGTAAATAAAAGTCTGCCCCATTGCGAATGTGCAGATACTGAGTCCGCTCTCATTTCTTGCCAGCACTGCCTTAGGCAGAAAGTGTCATCTAGGTGTCCCCAAAATGAATAATTATAAAGGCAGTGTTTATTAAAATAACACTTCATTTCCAAAATTGAGCTATCAGCTGCTAAAGTTTGTATATATTTTTGGGGAAGACCCTGTATTTTTCTTTCATTGACATCCCAGTTTGCTACAGTGACAGAACTTAACACTTAGTCTTTGGATCTCTCTCTCTCTCTCCCTCTCCTTCCTCCCCTCTCTCCTCCCTCCTATATATAAATTTAATGCACTGTCCAGATGAAATGTCCTAGTTGTCATTATGATTAAGGGGCCAATTCTGCAGAGGTATTACTCTGTTTCTCTACCGGCAAATGTTATGTCCTCTGCCCACCGTTCCTGCTACATTAAGTAGCAGCTGGTGATGACACTAGAATGGTTTCTGCCGTCGCATGTTGAATGGAGGTGAAAGATGGGCTGCCAGGGGTGATCTTGGACCTTTTGTTTTGCTGCCATAATATTCTAGACTGCCCTGAGCCTTTTTGGACTATATCTTTTGTCAAAAACCTGAACCCACACAAAACATCTGGAGTAGCTTTTCCCTGCTGTTATAAATTCTGTCACATTGTTAAATTCCAAATTTATTTTTCAGCCTAGTCACTGTTTACAGTTGTCTGCTAAAGCCTGAAATATTGTCTGTGCTGTGGTGTATGAGCATTGCCAGTTTATATTTATTGCAGTGAAGAAACTGAAAACATTGAAATCGTGGTCATGTCCACGTTCTTGAGTCTTATGTGGGTGCATGTGGGAGAAGTGAGTTGGGTCTCTTGAAAGGAGGCTTTTTGGAGTGGGGTCTCCCAGCTTCTTGGTGTTCCTGCGTGGGGATCACTGCTGCTAGCGGACCGGACCTCCCCGGCGCGGGTCTGTGATTCCGCTTTGGCAAAGTCTCATTGACCAGTGAACTCATTCTGTTGTAGTGCATATTTCAATATAAATGTAAACATTTCACTTAAACGTGCTGTCTTCCTGCCTCCTTTATCACGTTTGAAGGGAGAAATAAAGGGGTGGGGTTTTTCCTTCCTTCTCACAAGCCCGTTGGATACTCAGATTATCCTGCTGCTTTTCTGTGTGAACGCACCAAGCAGAGCCTCAGTCATCTCCTGAGGGTGAGGCTGGTGGGGTGGGATACAGGGACACTAAGTAGATATATGGGAAAATGGGAAAATTTAAAATGTTTCAGATTGGTTAAGAATATCTGTTAGTTAAAAACAGAATTAACTTTTAAACAATTAATTGGTCTTTTGACTCTTATTTTAATCTTTAGAATTTATTCACATTTAAATGTCTCAGTTTGCACAGTTTCTCCATTTCTCACACTAATAATTACGAGTTTTGTGCTTCACACTGGAATATTGCATAATGTGGCTATGGAGCCCAGGACAGGAAACTTGAACACAGTTCTCATCTACTTCCCTTGCCACCCCAAGCCGAAACGCCCCACGTGCAGCCTCTGCAGAGTGTTATGACTCGAACAAGGTTCAGTTGCTCAACTGACCATCAGGGCCTGTCCTGATGACTAACCACACCCACCCAGCAGTAAGTACAGAAATTGCTATGTCATATCATGTTCTTAGCAGCTGAATCTGTCCGATATTGGTAACATTCACCTTTATCACTCTTAAGTGCAGCGATGCTATTGGTCACTATGGCTTACTCGTGGGAGAGGACATAATTTGGAGATATTAAACTGCGGTGTTTTTGTTTTTCTCTTTGCCCTCCCCCCATATCTAATCACACCAAGTTCCTCCCACCCCTCGCCTTTGTGAGCTACTTGCAGATTCGCTAAGATCACAGAGCAGCGGGAAAGCCCTGCGTCCTGGGCTTTGCTGACTGTGTCCACACTCTGCCCTGGGAACCTGTTCCGGGGCCGCAGCAGTGTGGCAGGAGGGAACGCCCTTACCACAGCCACTGGGGAAGAACTGACAAAACCAGCAGGAGAATCCGTCTACTTTTTCCCAGCCAAGATGGGTAAAATGTTGGTTTTTTAATCTTCACCCAAGGACATAGAGAAAGAAACATTGATATAATAGAGAAATATCAATCTGTTGCCTTCTGCACACATCCCTACCAGGGATCAAACCTGCAACCGAGGTATGTGTCCTGACAGGGAATTGTGCCAGCAGCCTTTTGGTGTATAGGACGATGCTCATTTTATTTAGCCACACCTGCTGGGCTGATGGGTGAAATCTTTAACTAGGCTACATATTTTTCCGTAGTCATGAAGCCAAGATCTTAAATGTTTCACTAAACAGTCCTTTTTTTTTTTTTTTAATATATTCTATTGATTTTATTACAGAGAGGAAGGGAGAGAGAGAGAGAGCTAGAAATGTCGATGAGAGAGAAACATCGACCAGCTGCCTCTTGCACACCCCCTACTGGGGATGTGCCCACAACCAACATACATGCCCTTGACCGGAATCGAACCCGGGACCTTTCAGTCCGCAGACCAACGCTCTACCACTGAGCCAAACCGGCTTCGGCTAAACAGTCTTCTTTGTTTTTTAATATTTTTAATTTTTCCTTAGGAAGGGAGAGGGAGAAACATTAATATGAAAGAGAAACTGATCACTTGCCTCCCTTACACGCCCTTGACAGGCTGAAGCAGTGACCTTTCAGTGCACACTCCACCAACTGAGCCACACTGGCCAGGACCACCATCCTTTTTTGGGCCTGGTTTTATGTTATACCTCTTGCATTTTGCTTACTTGCTGGCATATTTTAGTTCAACTCAGCACATCAAAATACAGGGTGGGGCAAAAGTAGATTTATAGGTGTTCATGTGAAAAATAATGCAATCCTACATAATAAAAGGCTAATATGCAATTTGTCCCCTCGACTGGAAGTTCAACCGGGAGTTTGACCAGGGGGTGGGGCCAGCTGGCCAACTGCCCACAGCCCCTCCCCCTGGCTGGCCCAACTAATTGGGATGAGCTGGCTGGACCCTACCTGTGCACGAATTGGTGCACCAGGCCTCTATATATAAAAGCCAAGTGATCGTCCAACTGATGGCTATGACATGCAATGACCACAGTGGGTAGATGCTCAGCATAGGGACTGCTGAGCTGCAGTTACTTGGTAGCTGCAGTTCTCTGGTGACTCACCCTGGAACCAGAGAGGAAGGAGCCTGATTCCAGGGTGTGTCACCTGACAACTGCCTTCTCGCAATCTGGGATCCCTCAGGGATGTCGGAGAGCTGATTTTGGCCCAATCTCCACAGGCCAGGCCAAGGAACCCCACCTGCCGGAGGTACCCCATTCACTCCACAGGCGCTCTTCGAACCATAGCACTTGCAGCTGACTGGGGAGGGACCACAGGAGGCTGGCCCCCGGGCATGTCTGGCCTGTTTGCCCAGTCCCGGCCACTGCCAGGGATTAATTTCCTTTCAGTGTGCACAAATCCATGCACCGGGACACTAATGAGTAAACTTTCAATGTGCACAAATCCATGCACCATGCACCGGGGCACTTTCATAAACTTTCATAAACTCATTATTGTAAACCTACTTTTGTCCTACCCTTATGTGTCAAAAGACACTATAGAAATATATTTTACACACTGATCAAGTTCAACAGCACATCTGTAAAGAATTCATGACTCAGTCTATTGCAGCATGCTCACTGATAACCACTGATAGCCAAGATATTAAATACAATGTCCTCTCCATGACCTGGCCCTCTTCAGTTCATATCTTCAACCCCTTACTTTGAACCTTCTTGCCAATAGTATTGAACTTTTGAGTATGCCCTTGCCGCAGAGATCCACCCCCGTCTGGAATATGCTCCACCTACTCATCTTTTAAGAGTTCCTCAGGGACACCTCCTGGAGTGTTTTCTGATTTCTCTTTCCAGCACTGATCTGAACTAGAAGGTCTCTCTCATCTCTGAGTTCCCATAATACCTTGCATAAATATATATATATTTTTTAAATTTATTTTTACTATGCTTTTATTGATTTTAGAGAGAGGAAGGGAGAGGGATAGAGAGGTAGAAATGTTGATGGGCTGCTTCCTGCACACCCCTACTGGGGATTGAGCCCACATGCTGGGCTCAATCCAGGGACCTCTTGGTTCATGGGCCGACACTCAAACACTGACCCACACCGGCCGGGCCTTGTATAAATCTTTTATCATGGAACTATCACTCTATTATATGCTTACCTCTTTAAACTGCTAGATAATGAATTACATAAGGACAGAGAATGGCCCACCAGTGTGGCTCAGTGGTTTAGCGTCAACCCATGACCTAGGAGGTTAAGGTTTGATTCCTGGTCAGGGCACATGCCTCGGTTTTGGGCTTAATCCCCATTCGGGGGGCGGGGGGGGGGGCGGGGGCAGTGTGTGGGAGGCAGCCGATCGAGGATTCTCTCTCAATGTTTCGATCTCTCTCTCCCTCTCCCTTCCTCTCTCTGAAATAACTTTTTTTTTTTTTTTAAAGGGGACAGAATGTGTTTTAAGCATCTTTGTGTTCTCAGCACCTAGCTTAGTAATTAGTACAAACTAGTCACTGAATGAATGGAGGAATTAACAGGGGACTGTTTTGTTCATGCTCTTCTAGGCAATAACTGTCAGAATTGAAACTAGAATACAGATTTTGACTACAGTTCCTGCTTTTTCAATGGGACATGCTTCTGCTTGTGAGAAACAATAAACATTTGTGCTAGTGATAAATAAGGGCAAAGGAAATTCCCTTGAGAATAACAAGAAAGGTGCAGTAAGACCTATTACAAAAATTTTTGAGACATTTTTGTAGTTTCACTAGATGGAATTAATACAGATAGTTCTATAGGGAAAGTGAAGCCAGAAGAAAAAGCTTGGCTGGTTCAGAGGAACAGAGGTGTGGTGAATAAGGAAATAACCTTGGGGAAGGCTCTGAGGACCAGTGAGACACAAGAAGCTATAGGATGTGGCTGTATCTGAGCGTGAAGAGGGGACTCTATTATGGAGAACAACTGGGAATAAACTAGGTAGCTGCACATGATCTTTATTTTCCTTTTATGTTAACCCTCACCTGAGGCTATTTTTCCATTGATTTTTAGAGAGAGTGGAAGGGAGAAGGAGAGCAACATCAATGTGAGAGAGACATATGGATTGTTTGCCTCCTGCACTTGGAGGCCTGGATCAAGCCCACAATTGAGGTATGTGCCCTTTGACCAGAATCAAACTCTAGATCATTCCGGGGTCGACATTCTATCCACTCAGGCAGGCGGCTGGGGCTCCGCATGATCTTCAGATACGACCAGAGGAGCAGTATCTAAAAGGCTCCCAGCGGCACCTTCTGATTTCTAGCTGGAGACCCATGCCTGCTTGAAACAGGAGGGTGGCTGGCTCACTGTTATCAGTGATCTTTGGAGACACAGATTGAGTTGATCAATTATTTACCTGCTTGTTTTCAGTAACCTGATGGCCAGCTTCGTTTTCTGGAAAGCTCTGACGGTGGTTCCATCACATGGCCACAGGGAAACAGGCACAGGCCTGCATCTCTATCCTGGTGGGATGGGAAAGCCGGGGTTAGGAAATGGAAAGTGGCTGACATCCCCTGCGGAAAGTCCCGCCCATTTAGTCAGAACTGCTCTCTCTTGACTCATCTCCTACTCTTGACAGTCGTTCAGGATGACGAATGCCACTGAGTCCAGCTCTGCGATGTGGCATTCTGGACAGTGGAGATGAGACCTGGCTCCTAAAGGCTCAGAAGGTTTGATTTGCTCAGCGGCTGAGAGTTGACCCAGGAACAGAGATCCCGGTTTGATTCTGGATCAGGGAACATGCCTGGGTTCCAGGCTCCATCCCCAGGGAGGGGCACGCAGGAGGCAGCCGTTCGATGATGTTTTTCTCATGGATGTCTATCTCTGAAAAATAATAAACTAAAATAAAATTTTTTTTTTTTTTAAATATATTTTATTGATTTTGTACAGAGAGGAAGTGAGAGAGATAGAGAGTTAGAAACATCGATGAGAGAGAGTCATTGATCAGCTGCCTCTTGCACACCCCCTACTGGGGATATGCCCGCAACCAAGGTACATGCCCTTGACCGGAATCGAACCCGGGTCCCCTCAGTCCCCAAGCCGACGCTCTATCCATTGAGCCAAACCGGTCTCGGCAGAATTTTAATAAAAAGTTTGATTTGCCGGGACCGGTTTGGCTCAGTGGATAGAGCGTCGGCCTGCGGACTGAAAGGTCCTGGGTTCGATTCCGGTCAAGGGCATGTACCTTGGTTGCGGGCACATCCCCGGTAGGGGGTGTGCAAGAGGCAGCTGACGGATGATTCTCTCTCATCGATGTTTCTAACTCTCTATCCCTCTCTAGTCCTCTCTTGTGAAAAATCAATAAAATATATTTAAAAAAAAAAAAAGTTTGATTTGCCTAAGATGTGCAATGCCGGGCTTGAAGCCTACACCTTTCTGATAAAGTCTTTTTCCCACAATACCATGAAGCTATGTGGCCTGTTTGAGACCTTATTCCCAAAAAGACAGGTCACTCTGTCTCTTCAGCTGATTCCCAGTCTCTGTGCATCCACTGTTCACAGCTCTTGAAGGGAAGATTCAAGGCAGCCTGGGAAACGTGAACTTCAGGGCGGGAAGGAGTGCTGTCCTCTCGCCACCGGGGCAGCCTGTGCCCAGCATGTTTTTATTTGAGCTCCAAATAGATAAACTGAGCCCTTTTTATGGCCACAGTGAAAGCAGGGAACTTCAAGTCCTTTTTTCCCCAGAGGGGTTGGTTTTCTCTGGGTTAAAGTGAACCATCACTTTATTTTAAAGTGCGGTTTGGTTCCGCCCCCACCCACAAGCACAGCCACTCCTAACCCCAGGTTCCTGGATGATTGATGGGATGCAGCTAGCCCGTGTACTATGACTCTCACTGTGCCCTGCTCCTCTCCCGCCTGCAGGTCGCCTAACAGCCCCTGCCCCAGGGGAAGCTTTTCTTCGGCCCTCTTGCTCCAACCTTGAGATCCCGTGGCTGAGAAGGAGCCAGACCCATGCAAAGCTGGGAACTCTGTCAGCGGTCTGCTGCACGGTCCCATTTCCTAGGTCCTTGTTCTACTCTGGCTGGGAAGGATGGCCCACAGGGAATAGGAGAAAGTTGCCTGAGCCTTGTGACCTCCCTGCCCCCTTCCCCAGGGCTGGCACTGGGCTTTTTACATAGTGTGGGAGAATGCACTTGGACCTGCACAGAGGGCCAAGGAGCTTCCTGAGGCCTTGCCTTCCTTTGAGGCGGAGCACTGCCCTTTTATGTTGATGCTACAGGCAACAAAAAGGCTTTCTCTCAGCTCAGGGCTGCCAGAGCTCAGAAAGGGCCTATTCACAACTGGGTTGCTCGCTGTTCCCTGCGTGGGGGGTGGGAGAGCCGGGCTGAAGAAAGGCCTACCCCTTGAAAACAGGAAGGAAAGCTGGGGTTGCTGCCCTCCTATCTGAATACTCCTGGTGCTGAGGATTCAAAGGCTAGGACGGTGAGGTTTTGCAAAAGGGCAGACCTAGGAAATGGGACCATTCAGCAGGCCGCTGACAGGGTTCCCAGCTTTGCATGGGTCTGGCTCCTTCTCAGCCACAGGATCTCAAGGTTGGAGCAAGAGGGCAAAAGAAAAGCTTCCCCTGGGGCAGGGGCAGGCAGGGGAAGAGCAGGGCACAGTAAGAGTCACAGTAAACGGGCTAGCTGCATCCCATCTAGATTTATTTGAATAGACTTCTCCCAAGACACTGCCAGGAGAAAGGGGACAAACAGAAATAGTGATATTTCACGCTCGTTTGGCTCCAAAGCAGCGGTTCTCAGAATTCAGTGTAGATAGCAAACTTCCGGGGTGCCTGCTAAAAATACAGTTGCATGGGCTCCACCCCCAGAAATGGATTCAAAACTAAGTAGTGTCTGGATTTGCCATATAAACAAGCCTAGGGGCACAGTGAGTTAGAATGCCTAAGAGAGAGACTTGGAATGCTTCTCCCCAGGTTCCCCACCCGCAGTCTGGCTTATTCAATGTAGTCACAGCACCAGCCATCCTATAGCAGAGACTGTTCTCAGCTCCCAGGAAGTTCCAGGCACATCACAGACAAGCTAGGTTACATCAGGCTAAGGGTGCGTCTTTCTTAGAGGAGGGGCAAGTGAAGGAGAGAGTGGAGTCTAGTTGGGATGTGGAAATCTTACACTGACTCTCCAAACTGGGCTGCTGGCTGCATGGAGGGCTCCTTAGGACGCCTTTTTTTAAAAATATATTTTATTGATTTTTTACAGAGAGGAAGAGAGAGGGACAGAGAGCCAGAAACATCGATGAGAGAGAATCATCAGTCAGCTGCCTCCTGCACACCCCCCACTAGGGATGTGCCCACAACCAAGGTACATGCCCTTGACCGGAATCGAACCCAGGACCTTTCAGTCCGCAGGCTGATGCTCTATCCACTGAGCCTCTTGTTATTCTGAGTGCCCACCAATTCAGGTCTGCCTCTATGTGCTGGGAAGGATGCAGGACCAAGCCTCGGGATTCGGGGCTGGTGAGTGGCTCACAGCTGTCCTTGTCTAGGCTTTAGCCTGCATACCTGTAAAATGAGGGGTTGGCCAGGCGTCTGCTAAGGTTTTTGGGTTTGACTTTCTAAGGTTCTTTAGCCCCTGCAGCTGCTTCTGGGTAGGGCCAGTGTTAATTCTCCCATTTCATCTGTCTGAAGGAAAATAAATGGACTGTGGCCACCTCTGAAGTTGCCAGACATCCTGGTGAAGCCACCTTGGCCAGTGGTTTGTCAGAGTTCTCTCATTCAAGATTCCAGCAGCCTTACCCTGCCCAACTAGCTGGGCATTGTTCCAACGCGGACTATTTTACCTTATGACCAATATTTCTGCACTGAATATTGAACGGACGCCTACAATGTGCCAGTCACTGTTCTAATTTTTCTTTGGGAGGAGTACTTTTCTATTCAAAGATAATCATTGCTAAATTTTATGCATTTTTCCAATGTCTATGCCTATGTATTTGGAAACCACTGTTTATATAGTATTATATTGTGAATTATTTACTTACATGTCAAAATCTTACACATCATTTTCGATGGCTTCATGATAATAGTGAATTTAACCACTCCCGCATTATAGACATTTAAGGTGTTTCTTTTATGCTTTATATTTATATTATAAATAGCACTAGGGTAAGGGTAGCTGCCTATACGTTTTTATCTGTATATCCTTACTAAAGAATCCCAGAAATGGAATTGCTGGGTCAAAGCGTTTAAAGCTCTTTAAGCTTCTTGAAACACAAGCCAAAATATTTTGTAGAAAAGTTTTCACCAATTTACTGCTTTGTAGCTGCCTCCGTGAAGAGAAAGCCCGTGGGCATGAAGGCGTCTCCCAAACTGTGAGGCCGCTGCGTGGGAGGTCAGGTTGCACCGGGCCCCTCCTGCAGTCTGTCTCCATTACCCCTCCCTCCGCCGCCAAGGCGACCGTCCTGTTCCCTAAGTCCGACTTCTTAGTAAGATTCCAGGAGGGAAAATGGTCCAGGGGTGGACGACGTTAGTGGTCATGGCAGCGGGCCTGGGAGTAGGGAATCCCACCCCGGAAGTTTGAGCAAAAAGAACTGTTAACAAGACTCCAACACTTGGAGATCTATCCAAGGTGAAGGGCAGGAGAGCGTAAGAAGAGGCTGTAGCGGCAAAGGAATCAACCGAGGGCTTCCAGCTGGAATTCTGCGGCCCCTTTAAGGCGCAATCCGGAACCTGGCCCTTTAAATCTGTGTCAGTTTCCCCTGACGTCACCGGCGGGCCGCCAGCCCGGCTGTTTACCGCTTCGCGGCGCCGCACGCCGTCCCTAGTTCCGGGCGCGGCGCCGCGGGGCCCGCCCGCCCTTAAAGGGCCCGCACTCCGGGCCACTCTCCGGGCGGCGCGGCGGCGGGTGACTACCACCCCCGCCCGGCCTCCTCCCCTCGCGGCCACCCGCCGCCGGCTCCCGCCCTCCGCCTCCGTCCGGCGTCTCCGGGCTCCCGGCAACCGCCCGGCACTCGCTCCCCCGGCGGGCGCCGCGGGGTCTCGGAGCCGCGCTCGGCCCCTCGCGCCCCGGCCTCCCGCGGCCCGGCCCCTCCCCGCTCCCGCCCCGCCCGCCGGTGCCCGGGCAGCGCCGCGGCGGCCCGGGAGGACGTTTCCTAATCTCAGCCGGGGTTAAAGTTCTGGTCCTGGGGCGATGGTGGAGGCTGCGGCCGGAGCCGCGACCTGCCCCCGAGGAGTGCTGCCGCCGGCCGCCGCCGCCCTGCCGGGGCCATGTTCGCCCTGCGCCTGCCCCTCCTGGCGCTCCTGGCGGCCTCGGTCCGCGGCCACCTGGGGCTACTGGGGCCCAAGAACGTGTCGCAGAAGGACGCCGAGTTTGAGCACCTCTACGCGGACGAAGTCAACAGCGAGCTGGTCAACATCTACACCTTCAACCACACGGTGACCCGCAACCGGGTGAGGGCCGCCCGACCGCCGCCCGCCCGGCGGACCCCCTCCCCGCCCCGCAGCCCGAGCCCGGCGGCCGCCCTCCCTTTGCCGCCGGGTTTCTCCCACCAGCAAGCTCCTGCCGCCGGGCTCTGAAGTTGTCTGGTCCCCAGCTCCCCGCTGACCTCCTCCCCAGAGGCGGTCTGAGCGGGAGGCCCCCTGCCCCGCAGCCGGCTCCTGGTGGCCCCGGGGTCGGTGCGGAGCGAGGAGCGGCTTGCTCGGGGCTGGGCCCGAGGTCCCGGTGAGACTGGGTCCCGCTGAAAGGTGCTGCCCGGGCGGCCTGGCTGCCGGGACCCCAGCCTCCTGCAGCCGCGGGACCAGCTAGCCAGGTGGAGTGCAGGCAGCTCCTGGGCGGGAGGAGGAGAGGGGGCTTGTCTGCTGTGGGAAAAAGCTCAGGCTGACTTCACTTTTCTCTCTGCCTCAGCGGGGCTGGGGCCTGGCTGGGGCTGGGAAGTTAGAGCTGAAATTTGGAGGCTTGCTGCCTGGCTGTGTGGTCTCCTCCTGCCCAGCCCTCTCCGTGACGCATTCACTGGGAGCGGTGGCGTTGAGCTGTGGGAGCCTGAGTTGTTTTCAGGATGGGGAGGCATTTGGTTGCTGTGACAGGCTGGGATCTGCCTCCAGGCCTGGGTTACCCTCTGCCCCCCCTGAGAAGGCTGCCTAGGGCTCGGGCTTCAGCGGTCCAGGGACAAGATCCACAGGATTTATTTAGTTTTATATTTACCCTTAAATTCGCGCTGTCTTACATCCTTTGTAGCGCCCAGCGTGAGTGTGTCTCCATTTTATAGAGGAGGCAGCTGAGGCTCAGAGATGGGAAGGGACTTCCCCCAACCCCGCCCCTTGGTCTGAGCCCGGGACAGAGTTTCTCTTTCTTGGCTTTCAGCAGTCTCTGTGTGCTCACCTGCCCCCAGCTGCTGATTAGTTGTTGAGTTGGAGCTTCTGGCTCATGAGGAAGAAAGTTGAGAAGCATTTTTTGCTCGTGTGTGTGCGCGCGTGTGTGTACGTGTACGTGGGGGCGCACACATGTGTAGCATCCCATGAGCATGGGCAGGAATGGGATGCCCAGAGGTGCCCAAGATCTCATGGTGTTTCCTGGTGGGAAGTGAGGCCCTGCGGTTGCTGAGGTCTGCTCAGGCCGGGACCTGCCGTCCAGGAGCTTGCCTCTTCACAGCCTCTAGCCCCTGTAGACGGGGCACAAGAAGGGGCTTGGCGAGCTCCCCAGCCTCACCCGGATGGGAAGGAACAGCCAGGAGGGAGGGCAGCGGTGGTGCCCACGGCTTCACTGAGGCCTCACCGTCTCACTGCAGACTGAAGGTGTGCGTGTGTCCGTGAACATCCTCAACAAGGAGACGGTGGCTCCCTTGCTGTTCGTGGTCCGCCAGAAGGAGGCCGTGGTGTCCTTCCAGGTGCCGCTCATCCTGCGGGGGCTGTGAGTAGCCCCTGGGGGTCCGGGAGGGGAAGCCTCGCCTAGAGCTTCACCCAGGTGCCTCTCTGGGGCCTCCGACCACCCAGGAGCCCCGTTTCTCTTCTCCGTCCAGACCAGGAGGCTGGTCAGTGGCATGAGGCCAAGCCAACCACCGGCGCCTGTCGGCCTGGAGCGGGCAAGGGCAGGGCGGTGGGAACCAGCGTGGAGGAAGGGGCCTTGTTCCTCTGCAGGCAGGTCCCGACTGTGCTTTGGGTCACAGGTATCAGCGCAAGTACCTCTACCGGAAGGTGGAGCGAACGCTGTGTCAGCCCCCCACCAAGAACGAGTCTGAGGTGCAGTTCTTCTACGTGGATGTGTCCACCCTGTCGCCAGTCAACACCAGGTATCAGCTCCAGGTCAGCCGAATGGACGACTTCGTGCTCAGGTCTGCAGGGGAGAGCGGGGGATTGTGGGGCTGGCCTCCTTCCTAAGCCTTGAGGGTAACCTTGGGGTCTTCTCTGCCCTGCAGGACGGGGGAGCTCTTTAGCTTCAATACAACAGCAGCGCAGCCTCAGGTAGGCCCCGGTTGACTGCCCCGGAGGGAATAAATGGGAAGGGGGTGTGGGAGTGGCGGGTGGTCTTCGGGGAGTTTCACGTTGGCTGGACTCTCCCTAGAGAGCCTGGAAGCAGAGGCTCTGGCCCCAAGGTGGTAACGGGAGGCAGAGGCGGTACGGCAAGTGCGGAGACGGGGGTCTGTGTCCTCCCTCCCGCCTGCTTCTCTGGCCCGGTCCACAGGGAGCAGCTGAAGTCAGCAGGAGGGTGTCCAGTCAAGGCCTCCTACATGGTGCCCTCCTAGAGGGCAGGGAGTGTCCTCCTGAGATGGCTCACCCGGTGCCCTCCCTCTGCCCTCAGTACTTCAAGTATGAGTTTCCGGAGGGAGTAGACTCGGTGATTGTCAAGGTGACCTCGAACAAGGCCTTCCCCTGCTCGGTCATCTCTATCCAGGATGTCCTGGTAAGCGCCCTGTGCTGCCCACTCCCCTGTGGTGGAGGGCTGCTGCCGAGAGGGGGCACGGCCCAGGCCTCTGCATCTGCTGCCCCCTCCGCAGTGCCCTGTGTATGACCTGGACAACAACGTGGCCTTCATCGGCATGTACCAGACCATGACCAAGAAGGCCGCCATCACCGTGCAGGTAGGGACGCACGTGGGCCGGCTTTCAGACCCCTGCTCCTCTCCCCTTGCCCACAAGACTGAGTCTCGGCCCACTGGTCCCTGAGACTTGGAGTCAAAGCAGAATCCGAGCTGCCTTTGGGACAGGAAAGAGGCTGTCATGGCCACTTCATTCGCTATGGAGGCAGTAAGGAGAGGAAAGGGCCTCGCTGGGGCTTTGTGCCTGCACAGGGAGGGGCGCCACGTGTGGTGACATGCAGTCACGTAGCTGCCGGAGGCAGTGTGGCCCGCCACTTCCCCTGTGACACCCAGCCTGCAATGGGGCTCTCCTGGGCTCCGCGATGGGGACACACACTTGCTCACCCGGCTTTGGGCTCAGGCTTTGGAATCAGATAATCGAGGCTCTACCACTTACTGGCAGCGTGACCCTGAGCTAACTTGCGAGCCTGTCAGCAGCGATGTGATGATACTGTCTCCTTAGGACCTTAGGGAGGATTGAGTAAAATAACAGATAAGGAGAGGTTAGCATAATTTCTGGCCCAAAGTAGGAATGTCAGAGAAGGATGTGCTGATGATGACATTGATGATCTCATGACGGTGGTGATGATGTCATCGTCGCCATCCTGCAGCGCAAAGACTTCCCCAGTAACAGCTTCTACGTGGTGGTGGTGGTGAAGACGGAAGACCAGGCCTGCGGGGGCTCCTTGCCCTTCTACCCCTTTGTGGAAGGTGACTGTCGCGGGCCTGGCCCCTTCCTGGGAGCGGGGGGTGGGTGGCTGACTTTGGGCCGTGGGAGCTCAAACTCCCCCGGGGCTGTCCCACCCGCTCTAGCCAAGCAAGCTTCAGGCAACTCTTTGTTTGCCAGTTTGACATTTTACTTCCAGATGAACCGGTTGATCAGGGGCACCGCCAGAAAACCCTGTCCGTGCTGGTGTCTCAAGCAGTCACATGTGAGTGTGGGTGGCTGGGGTTTGGCCTGGCCCGCGGCTCTTCCTCTGGCTCGGGAGGAAGGGGATGAGGCGGCCAGGGGAAGGGGGCCGGGTTCTGGGTAGGCTTCGTGATGGGAGGGCCAAGGTGAGTCCCGATAAAAGTTGGTGCAAAGTCCATTCTAAAGAGCAACGTGCTGAGGCTGGTTTCTCGTTGCCACCTGACAGCAGGGTCAGCTCTTTGGGCCTCAGTTTCCCTGCCTCTGTGGCAGGGGTTATAGGGTCTGTCCCTGTGATTGCACTGAGTTGTGAAGGTTAGTGCAGTGGGTAGGAAGTGCCGGCCTCTCAGTCTTGCTCAATAAATATTTACTGAGCGAGGAATGGGCCTTTGTAACGAGAAAGTGGGCGGTGAAAGCAGGAGGGTGAGGTGGAGGGAAGACGCTGCCTCTCCTATGCGGATTCTTTATCCAGCAAATATTTGTGGAGCACATCTGAGCGCCAGTGCTCCAGCTGCATCCCGGGGGCACCTCCAAAGGCGGGAGCCGCGGCTGCGAGGTCACTGTGGGCGGGACAGCGGCGGTTCCTAGAGGGCTGCGTCCGGGGGAGAGTGAGGAAGAAGAGGGGAGAGTTCCTGCAGAGGGAGCACGGTGCAGGCAGGAGCCCGGCGGGGTGTGGCGGAGCCGGGGAGGTTTGAGGGGAGAAGTGGTGAGAGTTCGCTGGGCCCTGGGCGCCCTGATGGATGTGCTCGGCGTCCTGCTTCCTTCCAACAGCTGAGGCCTACGTGGCTGGGATGCTCTTCTGCCTGGGCATCTTCCTCTCCTTCTACCTGCTCACCGTCCTCCTGGCCTGCTGGGAGAACTGGAGGTAACGCGGGACTGCTGGGCCGCCTCTCTCGGCCACGGGGTCTGAGCAGGGTCTGAGCCAGCCCCGGGCAAGCTTCCACGCCGTCCCCAGGGTGGCAGCCCGTTAGGTCTGTGGTCCAGGCCCTCTCCTCTGGGGACCAGCCCCGCCCCAGCCTTTCCAGCAGGAGACCCCCTGCTTCCCAGCCTGGGAGAGCCGTGGGATCAGGGCCGTGGGTGGGAGCAGAGGGACCCTGTCCTGCCCGGGTTTGCCTCTGGGTTCTGTCCTGCAGGCAGAGGAAGAAGGCCCTGCTGCTGGCGGCGGACCGAGCCTGCCCGGAAAGCGGTACCGGGCCTGTGGGAGGCGGGGTGCTGTGTGTTTCCGGGGGGGGGGTGGGGGGGCTCCCTCAGGGCCAGAGGCGGCTGCCTGCGGGCTTCTGGACATTCAGGTTGGGAGTGGCGCTGCCGGGGGCTGGGACACGCCTGCCGTCCCTGCCACGCTTGTCTGAAGGCTGCCACCTGACCGTGCTCGTGGGCCAGCGGCACACGGTCTGCCACAGACACGGGCTTAGGCTCGGGGATTATTAACCCTTCTTCATTCTCTCTTCCTTTCTGCCATTCCTCTCTCTCTGTCCTCCCTCCTGCTTGGGACTTCCCTCTCAGCTTCCCTCCTTGGTAAGCAGCGGGGCGGAGCCCAGAGTGGGACAGGGGCGCACAGGGTCCTGGGGGCCTGGCAGGCGTGCTGTCCATCCCTGCTGCTGGCGGTTCAGACACATCTGTTCCTTGGCACCTCTCCCTCATGGGGGGCAGGAGGCGAGGTGGCCACGGGGGACACATGGGAGGAAGGGGTGGGTGTGAGAGTGACTGTTTGCTGGGATTGCTCCTGTGTCTCTTCTCTGTCCTCCGTGGTGTTCGGCCTCTGCGCCCAGGGCTAAGGGGATGTCTCGTTGCAGGTCACCCTCGGGTCCTGGCTGACCCCTTCCCTGGCAGCTCCTCTTACGATGGTTACAACTATGGCTCCTTCGGTATGTGTCAGTGCCAGCGACTGTGCTGGCCACGCCCACTGTCCCCCGAGGTGCCACTCCGCGGGGCACGTGGGGGCAGCCTCCTCAGCGCCCAGCACCGCCCTCCCTGAGGCCTGTCCTCACCAGCTCCTGTTCTGCAGAGAACTGTTCCGGGTCCACGGAGGGTCTGGTTGACAGCATGGACACTGCGGACCTCTCCTACCCTTACCAGGGTGAGTGGGCCGGGCGGCGGCAGCTCCTGGACACCTGTCGGTGGGCGGTCGCCTCTCTGCCAGACGCTGTCTCCCCCTCGGCCTTGCCTCCTGGGCTCCACTTCCCTGGTAACTCTCCCTTTCCTTTGAAGGGCACGACCAGTTCAAGCGGCGCCTTCCCTTTGGCCAGATGCGGCAGCTGTGCATTGCCATGGGTAGATGTGGGGAGGGGAGGAGCTGCTCTGCCAATCAGCTCTGCCGGCTGCTCTGCCAATCACAGGGCAGGCTGGCCCGGGAAGCAGCTTTGCGCATGGCCGCCTCTAATGCCCTGCTCGCCTGCTCTGTGTGTTCTGGGATGAGCAGGCCTGGGGGCTGACATCCCTCCCCGGCCACAGGTCCTGTTTGCTGTCACCTTTGCCAGCACCCGGGCTCCCTGGCCTGGGCTCAGGGCCTTGGTCTGGCAGGGCCACGGGAGGGAGCGCGGGGGCACAGGACAGGCTGAAGCAGCCTCGCACCCCGGCCCACTGGTCTTCACCCAGTGCCTCCTCAGAGCCCACTCAGCGGCGCCTTCTAATCAGCATGACTTCTGCCAGATTCAGTCCTGCTGCTTGGGGCTGGGGCTGGGAGCCTCCCTCAGCGAAGGGCAGGCTGGCGCGTCCCTAGATTGTGGCCTCTGCAGAGCCCATGCTGGTTCCCCCAAGGACTTAGAAGTGTGTGGTACCACCCGAGGGCCTGAGCCCGCCAGGGCTCTGAGCCCCGTTTGCCTCTTCCCTCTGCCTAGAAATTGTGACAATTGCCCAGGTGGGTGGGGATGGACCCCAAGCTCCGTGCCCACGGGGAACCCCTCCTGCCTGCTCTCCCCAGACCGCCCCCTGGACCCCGTGGGCACGCGGCCGCGGCTGGACTCCATGAGCTCCGTGGAGGAGGAAGACTATGACACGCTGACTGACATCGAATCGGACAAGAATGTCATTCGCACCAAGGTCAGTCAGTCATTGGCCCCAAGTCATTCCTTCCAAGGTCTGACATTCACACCAGGGTTTCTCAGTCATTGGCACCAGGGTCAGTCAGTCATTCACTCCAGGTCTGTCATTCACACCAGGGTCTATTAGTCATTGGCACCAAGGTCTGTCATTCACACCAGGGTCTGTCAATCATTCGCTCCAAGCTGTCATTCACACCAGGGTCTGTCAATCATTCGCTCCAAGCTGTCATTCACACCAGGGTCTGTCAATCATTCGCTCCAAGCTGTCATTCACACCAGGGTCTGTCAATCATTCGCTCCAAGCTGTCATTCACACCAGGGTCTGTCAATCATTCGCTCCAAGCTGTCATTCACACCAGGGTCTGTCAATCATTCGCTCCAAGCTGTCATTCACACCAGGGTGTGGCGGCCTGTTCCGGGCAGCCCAGGAGGTCTCCCCCTGGGGCGGGGCAGGGTCTGACTTGACACCAGCTCTCTGGGCTGCTGGGCCAGCAGCAGCGGGAGGCCCAGAACCCTCCCCATCGGTGTGGGCCCGCTCCCTGGGGCGAGGGGCTCACTCCAGCTTCTCCCCAGCAATACCTCTGTGTGGCCGACCTGGCGCGCAAGGACAAACGTGTTCTGCGGAAGAAGTACCAGATCTACTTCTGGTGAGTGAGGGCGGGGAATGGCTTCCCACCACGTGGCTGGGTGGCCTCGGCCCTCACTTCACCGCCTCTCCCTCTCAGGAACATCGCCACCATCGCCGTCTTCTATGCGCTCCCGGTGGTGCAGCTGGTGATCACCTACCAGACGGTGAGCCGCGCTGGCTCCCCCGCCGGGGCAAGCGCGGGGCTGAGGTCGAGGGGCTGGGTTCAAACCCCAGCTTTTACCAGCTGGGGGACCGTGAGCCATTCCCTGAACCTCCCTGAGCATCAGTGTATTCATCTGCGAAGTGGGGACAGCACAGTCCTAGGGATGGCGCCCCCCACCCGCAGGCTTTGCAGGATTGGTGGAATGCAAGTCCCTTCCCTTTTCCCTTTCCGCAGTCAGAATTCAGTCACCGGCACACCAGGGTCAGCCGCCCCGGAGAGCTGAAGGGGGTGCCTGTGCACATACCTGCTGGCCTGGGGGCACTTCCTGTCCGTGGCACAGTGGGGTGGGCGGTCCCTGCTGGCGCCTGGCTCTTGCTCCACAGGGCATGGGCTGAGCTTGGCACCCTCCCTCCCCTCCTGCAGGTGGTGAATGTCACAGGGAATCAGGACATCTGCTACTACAACTTCCTCTGCGCCCACCCGCTGGGCAACCTCAGGTGGGGATGGGCTTGGGAGGCCCTGCCCCGGCGGTGGTGGGCCTGCCTGGACGGGAGGGCTGAGGCCTGTGTCTGTGCCCTCCCAGCGCCTTCAACAACATCCTCAGCAACCTGGGCTACATCATGCTGGGGCTGCTCTTCCTGCTCATCATCCTGCAGCGGGAGATCAACCACAACCGGGCCCTGCTGCGCAACGACCTCTATGCGCTGGTGAGGGCCCGGCCTGGCCGCCTGCCTCCCCGCCGCCCGCTTCCCTCTGCCCGTCCGCCGCCCTCTGCCCGCCCGCCGCCCCCTCCCCGCCCGCCGCCCCCTGCCCGCCCACCGCCCTTCGCCCACCCGCCGCCCCCTCCCCGCCGCCCACTGCCCTCTGCACGCCGCCCCCTCCCCGCCGCCCGCCACCCCCCCCCTCCGCCGCCCTCTTCCCGCCACCCCCTCCCCGCCGCCACCGCCCTCTGCACGCCGCCCGCCACCCCCTCCCCTCCACCCCCCCGCCGCCCTCTTCCCGCCCCCCCCACCCCCTCCCCCCCCCACCACCCCCCTCCCCGCCCCCCCCCCTCCCCGCCCGCCACCCCCTCCCCGCCGCCCGCCGCTCCCTCCTCGCTGCTTGCCGCCTGCTCCTCGTGCACAGGCTCTCCTGCCTCACCTTTCTCCTTCCCTCCTCCCCTCCCCACCAGGAGTGTGGGATCCCCAAACACTTCGGCCTGTTCTATGCCATGGGCACGGCCCTCATGATGGAGGGCCTGCTGAGTGCCTGCTACCACGTCTGCCCCAACTATACCAACTTCCAGTTTGGTGAGTGGGGCTGAGCCAGAGCAGGGACCTGCCTGTGTCCCACCGTCCCGTCACCCAGGTCCCCAGGGAGTAGCGTAGGCCCGTCATTGGTTCTGGCCCTTCCTCCAGAGCGTGGACATCGCTGTGATGTGGGCCCTGACGGGAAGTCAGACTGGGTGACAGCCAGCTGGGAGCCGGGGCGTGGGGAGGGGACGGTGAAGGGCCCGGAGGGCCAGGCCAGCCCGCCACCAGCTGGCTCTGGCCCCGGGTCGGGTGGGCGCGCTCTCTGGTGTGGGGCCGGAGTCCTTGAGGAGCTCGGTGGCAGTGCTGCAGCTCACGGCCATGTCCTCCAGACACGTCATTCATGTACATGATCGCCGGGCTCTGCATGCTCAAGCTCTACCAGAAGCGGCACCCGGACATCAACGCCAGCGCTTACAGCGCCTACGCATGCCTGGCCGTGGTCATCTTCTTCTCGGTGCTGGGCGTGGTGAGGCCTGAACCGACTGTGTGCCTGCCACGCACACTCTCCCCCTTCCCGGCTGCCCTCCTCCCCCAACCTCCCCTCATTCCCATTCCTCCCCTCCACCTCTTCACCCCCTCCACCTCCCGCAGCAGAGCGTGCCCCTTCCCTGGCGCCCAGGGGCCCTGTACCTCCTCCCGTCTCCCACCACCTCTAGAGGCAGGTGGGCTGGGTGCAGCCTCCTTCGCTCCCTCAGCCCTGCCCTCGGCGCCGGCAGGTCTTCGGCAAAGGGAACACGGCCTTCTGGATCGTCTTCTCGGTCATCCACATCCTGGCCACCCTGCTGCTCAGCATCCAGCTCTACTACATGGGCCGCTGGAAGCTGGGTGAGGCTGTGGCCTGGGCCTGCCCTCCCTGGGGCCTGAGGACTCGGGGTGGGGAATCGGTGGCCGCCTGGGGGCGCGGCCGGGCCGGGAGAGCAGCCGCCTTCTCTCTTGCAGACTCGGGGATCTGCCGCCGCATCCTCCACGTGCTCTACACCGACTGCATCCGGCAGTGCAGCGGGCCCCTCTACGTGGTACCCACCGCTCCCAGCCCGTCCCCGCCCTCTGCCCTCCAGGAGCGGGAGGCAGGCGAAGCGAGGCCCAGGGTGGGTTCCGACCTGGGCCTTCTCCCCGCTCAGCCGTCCCTGCTTCCCTCCAGGACCGCATGGTGCTGCTGGTCATGGGCAACATCATCAACTGGTCACTGTGAGTCTGGCGGCTGTCTGGCGGGTGGGCGGCTGAGACCTGGGGCTATGAGGAATGGGGCTGAGGAGGGGTGTGGGCACGGGGGTTCTAGATCCTCTGTGGGCCGCCGAGCCAGCCCCGGGTTAGTGTGAGCCACGGAGTAGGATTGAGGGCAGGCCCTGCTCGCCCGGCCATCCCTCCTCACCAGCTCCCTCCCTCTGGCAGGGCTGCCTACGGACTCATCATGCGCCCCAACGATTTTGCCTCCTACCTGCTGGCCATCGGCATCTGCAACCTGCTCCTCTACTTTGCCTTCTACATCATCATGAAGGTGGGGCTCCGCCTGGGGGCACGGAGGGGAGGGCCTTCCTCCGCCTGGCTGAGCAGCGAGGTTTGCCGAGGGGCTGACGCTCTTGCACGTGTCCCCCGGGCACCGTCTGTGTCTGAGGGCCACTTGCTGAGCGCCGTCCGTGTTCCAGGAGAGCCCAGGCAGCTAGCACGTCAGTGCGGAGGGTGAGGAGGCAGGCCTGCACGGAGGGCCGCTGGCCAGGGCGCCGCCAGCACAGGTCCTGGGCACAGGGAGGCCCAGCAGGGTGGCCGTGGGCGGTGAGGACCCCAGCTGCTCGTGTGGGGCAGGCTGAGCTGGGCACCTGGAGGAGGTGATGGTGTGAGGCGCCAGGAGAGGGGTGAGGCGTGCGCTCAGGCTGCTCCCCCCCCCCAGCTCCGGAGTGGGGAGAGAATCAAGCTCATCCCCCTGCTCTGCATCGTCTGCACCTCCGTGGTCTGGGGCTTCGCGCTCTTCTTCTTCTTCCAGGGACTCAGCACCTGGCAGGTGAGCGGCCCCTGTGGGCGGGAGGCACCCACAGGCTCCTCCCGGGCCGGCCCACTCGCTGCACTCACTCCCAGCAGCTTCCTGCTCAGTCCTGCCCGGAGCCGGCATGGGCTGGCGTCCCTGTGCCTGTGAGGATGCCAGGGGGCGCGGCCCTGTCCT
Organism: Nyctalus aviator; assembly: GCA_036971965.1. Taxonomy (NCBI): domain Eukaryota; kingdom Metazoa; phylum Chordata; class Mammalia; order Chiroptera; family Vespertilionidae; genus Nyctalus; species Nyctalus aviator. Next base: position 72,472,290 of record CM072929.1, read on the forward strand.
CTGGCTGCAGCACCTGCCCTGGGGCAGGTTTCAGTCCTGTAACCAGAGTCCAGCCTGGTCGGGCTCTGCCTTCCAGGCGAGGAGCTTGATCGTCTAGTTCAGGGAGGGGCTGCGGCTCCTGGCAGGGGAGGCACGGAGGGCAGAGGACAGGCCCAGGAGAGGGTCCAGGAAAACTGCCTGGAAGAGGCAGGTCTTGCTCTTGGCGTTCAAGACCCTGGGGTGGGGAGGCCTGTGCCCCAGGCGCCGTGGCCTGTGGTGATCAGAGGCAGAACCAGGTGGGAGGCACGGAGTCGGTGAGCACTGGCTCTCGAGGGCGGGCGGGGCCCTCGGTCCTCCCTGTGGCCTGAGCCCAGGCACCCTGAGGCCCAGCTGGTGCGGCGGGAAGGGCACTGTGGCTGCGGACAGGGCTGTCACCTGGGCGGGGCTGTGGGGAGAAAAGGAGCTGGCGGAGGCGTGCAGCGCCTCCATCTCTCCCCTCTGCTCCCAGACCCCGGGAGGAGAATCTGAGGGAGGAGGCGGCGGGGGGGGGGGGGGGGGGAGGAGGGGCAGAAGAGGAGGCATTTGTAAGGGAGCCTGGTCTGAGGTGTGGGAGATGAGGGGAGGGCAGGTGGGGAGAAAGCACTGTTCCCCGGGCCCAGGAACAGCCTGGAGGTAGAGGGGGTGTGGGCAGCGGGGGGGGGGGGGGGGGGCGGGCGGCGGGGGCGGGGGCGCGGGGGGCGGGGGGGGGGGGCGGGCGGGGGGGGGGGGCGGCGGGGGGGGGGGGGGGGGGCGCGGGCGGCGGGGGGGGGCGCGCGGGCGGCGGGGGGGGGGCGCGGGCGGCGGGGGGGGGGGCGCGGGCGGCGGGGGGGGTGCAGGGACCGTCGGCACGAGCGCTCCCTCTTCGTGCCCAGAAAACGCCGGCCGAGTCGAGGGAGCACAACCGGGACTGCATCCTCCTCGACTTCTTTGACGACCACGACATCTGGCACTTCCTCTCCTCCATCGCCATGTTCGGGTCCTTCCTGGTAGGGGCCTCCCTGGCCGGGCGGAGTGGGTGCGGGCGCCCGTCCTGTGCCTGACGCAGCTGCCTCCCAGGTGTTGCTGACCCTGGACGACGACCTGGACACGGTGCAGCGGGACAAGATCTACGTCTTCTAGCGCCACGCCGGCCGCCCCTCGGCCCCGGCCCCGGCCGGCGTGGCGGGCAGTCAGGCTGGCCTTGAGCCCTGCAGCTGCCCTGCCGGGGAGGCCTGCCCGGAACCCAGAGTTGGCCAAATTGCTGCTTTCTCATCAGTGTTGGCACCTTCCAAGGCCCTGTCCTTGGCTCTCGCCTGTTCCTCTGAGGAAAGGAGGAAAGGAGGAAGTGTCGCCCTCCCCATCTCACGCCTCCGATCCACCTGTCCTGCTCCCGGCCTGGAGCCCAAGCCTCCGCTCGCTCCTCAGTCGGCCTGACTCTGGCCTGCACCAGGGCCCACGGCTCTTCGGGGTTGTACCTCGCTGCCATCACTGCCCACTCTGGTCGGCCAGACGGACGGGGCGTAGGATTGGGGACTGGCCAGCTGGTGCCAGGCTTATGGTGCTAAGTCCTGCCAGGGGCCCTGGCGGCTCTCGGGCAGCGAGGGCCGGCTCAGGTGAGAACTGCCTTTACCTGAGGCCTGGATTCCGAGGTCACGTCCTGTCCCATCAGCCCCAGACGGATGTGAGCACCAGGTTTGGGAAGAAAAAGCAACTCGTCCTCCTTTTCCTGGCTGGGCCCCCGTCCTGCCAGGCCCCCGCTGGGGGCATTAGTGCCATTGACATTGCCCAAGGCGGCCAGGGGCCAAGGAGGAGGGCACGAGGAGCCCAGCCCGCCTGCTCCTGCAGCCTCGCAGGACCCAGTGCCTATCGCAGAGGGGGCTCGAGAAGGGCCACGACCTGCCCTCTGCCCCTCGCCCAGTGTCGCTCTGGGCTCGTTTCCGCCCAGTCGTCAGCCAAGTCCTTTGTCACACACGTCGTAGGACACCTTGGAGTTTACACTACCAAACCCAGCTCTGGGTGCCTCGCTGCTCTGGCCTGAGCCCCCTTTGCCCTCCCTGGTCCGGCGCAGACGCCAGGGCTGGGGAGCCGGGCCGGGCCCTGCCTTGCGATGGGAATGTTTCACTCTCCCCTGCGTGTGTGCGCAGCCTGCCCTGGGCCGGGGTCTTTCCAGAGCTCCGTGTACTGTCTGTTTCCACGCTGTGGTTGCATTGGTTTTCTATGAATGAGTCTGCATTCGATTAAAGAAACCAGACACAGTTCTCGGACCCTGTTTGCTCCGCTTTCTGGGTGTAGATGCCGAGAGTGGGACGGGCCACGGCCTTCCGTTCTCCAGTGCCGGTCCCGGCCATGGGCACCGTTCCTGGCTCTGCCCTCTCCTGAGGAGTGGCATGTTGGCGGGGGGCCTGCTCCATGCCAGGCACTGTGCTGGGCAGAGCGTAGGGGAGTGAACAACCTTCGCCACACTGTCTCACCTGAGATACCCACCCTTCCTGGCAAACCACAGCAACCTGTGCCCGCCTGCTCCCTCCCCACCACCAGCCCCATGGCTGCAGGCAGTGCTGCGGGGCCTGGCCTTAGAGACTGGCATGTGGTCAGGCTGGGGTGGTGCTGGGGAACAGATGGATGGCTGGTGGGTAAGTGGGGCATGGAGGGCAGACTTGCTCCTAGAAGAAGGGTTTTGAAATGACCTGGGAGGTTGAGTGACATGAATTCGGGACAAGCAAATCCCCAGCTCCTTCCCACAGACACCACTGGGAGGCACTATTGCTCTGCACCGCCAGGGGCCAGAGCAGGGATGGAGTTGTTGCCTTTGGCTGGCAGGGGGGCTGTCGGGCCCGCCCTCTGCTGGTGTTGAGTGTGCCTGCAGAGTGTGAGGTGCAGACTTAGCCCCTTTCAGCAGGCGCCCTAGGGAGGGGGTGGGGTATGTGCCTCAGAGGGCAGCTGAGAGTCCTCCAAAGTCTCTCTTCCCTCCCTCTATCCTTCCTGAGACCCCCGAAGCCAGGGACATGCACGATCTGCACCGTTTCCTTCCTGGATCAGCAGGGACGGAGGGAGGCACCTGCACCCCTGAGCCTCCTGCCCCAGCGCTGGGTCTCAGCCTGTGGCCTTAGCGAGCCTCTGGATGGGGGCCGGGTGGCAGCTGCTCTGAACCCTAAAGAGCAGGACCCTAGGCCCACCCTGCAGAAAGCCCTCCGCTCGAGCAGGGGGTGCAGCTGAAGGAGGGGGGAGGCTGGCAGTCTCCTGCTCCCACAGGGCGGGCGGCTGGTCAGCTGGATGCCGGGGTTCTGCACTCCACTCACCGTGTGGCCTTGGGTGAGAAGCCCTCTGACCTCATCTTCCTCATCTGTAATTGGTGCTGACAATTACACTCTCACAATTGCCTTTGCCAAGCATCGGGCTTGTAGTCAGTCCTCAGTAAGGTTAGTTCCTAACTCCCACCAGAGCTAAAGCGCAGGAGAAGAGGGGCTGGTCTTTTCCCTACAGACCTCAGGGACGGGCCTCCCCTCCTCCCCTGGCCCCTTTCCTCTCCCTCTTGAAGTTCCTCCTCCTGCAAACCCGGCCGGGCAGGGCGCAGTGCAGACGGATCAGCCTGTCTGCCTCCCTTCCCGAGGGGAAGCCTCCGTGGTCCTGTCCATAAAAGGCCTTTCCCGCTGGTTCCCCAGCCCAGCCCCTCCCGCCGCTCCATCTCCCAAGCACGCGGGGAATGCTCGCCGCCTGGCAGAATGCTCCAACTTGGTGTCTTTCCCCAAATATGGAGCCTCTGCGAGTCACTGGGGGGCCTGGGTGGGGATGGAGCAGTTTCCTCCAGCAGGGAGGGGGAGGAGGGGAGGCGGGAGGCTGACATCACCGCCGCAGCAGGCCTTTAAACCCCTCACCCAGCCAGCGCCCCATCCTGTCCGTCCAAGCCCAGACAGAGCTGAGTCCTCCCTGCGCTGCGGAGCCCAGTGAGTGCGTCTGTCCGGGGCTGGGGTGTGGCTGCCTCCCAGCCGGGAGCCAGCCCTGGGCCATGCAGCCGAGCCTCCCCTCCGGGTGGGAAGGTGGTCCTAGCGATGGGCGGGAGGGGTCCGAGCCACGCTGCTCACTGGGCAGCCTGGCTCACTGAAGTGCCCAGGAGGCCTGGCTGGAGAGGAGGGAGCAGAGACTGAGCGGGTGGAGAGGTGGTCAGCTCTGCTGTCTGTGTGTGTGTGGCGGGGGGGGGGGGGGGGGGCGGGAATAGGGGGAGAGGAAGGTGAGGTGAGTCACTAGTGCTGTGGAGCAGTGACTCTTGGGGGTCCCGGGGCTGAGGCCGTGCAGCCTGAAGAGCCGCATGGCAGTGGGAGGGGCGCAAAGCCCCGGTCAGGAGGGTGCAGGGTGCAGGCAGAGGTGAGGGCTGACTTTCTGGGTACATAGCTCCTTCCAGACACTGAGAGAGAGGGCACCTCAGACAGGCAGAGGGTGAGGCCCGCACTGCTGGGGCTGGGGACATGGGGTGGCTCCTCGGGCTGGGCAGGCCTGGGCCCTGGGCTCCCCTCTGGGTGAAGTTGAGCTGGCTCTTCTCTGCCCCCAGGACTTAGATGAGCCTCCTCTCCTGCCCCCTGTCCCCGGGGGGCACAGGGCTCACCCCTCTGAGCTGCGTTTTACTTGGAAGAGGGGCCCTGGTTTGCGAGCTTTTCCAGGTTCCTGCTGGAAGACCCCCAGCCCTTTGCAGTGGGCTTTTGCGCTCCCCCTGGGGAGGGGAGGCTGACAGAAGCCGAAGGGCAGGGGCACCGCGCGCTGCCCAGGAGCCTTTGTCTGGACCGCCCCGGGTGCGGGGTCTCTCCCTCCTCTCAGCGGTGGCCAGCGAGGCTGGGCAGGTCTACCAGGCTTCTCGGAGCTCTGCACTGGCAGCTCCTCACAGGTTTCCGGGCAGGGCGCAGGCCTGGGCTGAGGGCTTGATCCCCAGTAGGGGGCATGCAGGAGGCAACCAATGTTTCTCTCTCCCTCTCCCTTCCCCTCTCTCTGAAAATTAATAAAAACATTTTTGTGGGTTTTTTTTTTTATAAAGAGGGCAGGACATGGAAGACTGTGAGCCTGGACCATAGGGAGGCAGCCGGGCCTGGGATGGGGGTGAAGCGGAGGAGGAGGGAGGCAGGCTGAGCTGGGATCACTGTCCTTGCCAATGGTGGTTTGGACTACAGGGCTTTGCCCAGGAGCCCCTGGGTGATGAGGGCGCAGGGGGACACAGAATACTTTGGGGAAGGGAGGGGCTTGCTGTTGTAGCCCAGTGCAAAGCTCTCTGCCTTGGGTTCTCTGGCATCACTGGGTGGGTGGCGGGGGTGCTGAGAGAACCCTGTCCCCAGTGGCCCGGCCCTCACATCCAAATCAGGACACCGGGAGAAGGGCGTTGCCCATGCCAGAAGGAACGTGCCCTCCACCGCACGCTCTCCCGCTGGTTTCCAAGAGGCTGGGGAGACAGTGGCATGCCACGTGCTCCCAGCCCTGAGGGATTGTCCACTGCCTTCCGCGGACACGCGTGGGCCTGGGGGCAGGGGCGGAGACGGCGTGCGGCTGACCAGTCATTCCTCAGGCCGCTCCCTGCTCCTCAACCTCTGACCTCCCTGAGGCCAGGGCACGGCACCTCCTTAGATGGGCTCCGGGCAGCGCCCGGGTTGATACCTGAGGTCAGGCCGTTGAGCAGCCAGGCCCACGTCTGCCCATCCTGCCACCTGGCCCTGCCCTCAGGAGGGGGACAGCCAGGCCCCTGCTGGTCTGCACAGGCAGGTGGTTGGCTCTGGGCCGTCCCTGGAGCACTCTGGCTCCATGGTTCCTTGAGCTGCTCTCTGGTGTGAGGACTTGGACACGAGGGGACTCCATGGGCACCAGTGCTCCCTGAGGAAATGCAGGGCCCTGGTCCACGCTCCCGGGGGGCTGTCTCCTGGCCCTCATCAGCCTGTGGCAGGTGGGAGCCACTCGGCGGCAGGCAGGCAGAGCTGGTGGCAGAGCTGAGGAGGGTGGAGTTTGGAGGAGCCGTCCTGGGCTGGAGAGTAAAGGGGAGAAGCAGGGGTCGGAGGGAACCGCCTCACACCTGGCTGGACAGACACCTGCGGTTCCTTCTGGGGCCAGTGCGGCCTCCTCCAGAGCCCACAGATCCTCTGTGGCCAAAGGAAGAGAGCTCTGCATTGGGGCTCTCAACCCAACTGAGCCACACCAGCCAGTTGTGTAAATAAAGTTTTATTGGAACAAAGCCATGTTCATTTGTCTATGTATTGCCTACAGTTGCTTCTGTGGGACAATGGCAGAGACCATATGGCTTTGCAAAGCTTAAAATACTTATGTCTGGTCATTCACAACTTAGTTGGCCAAGCCTGCTCTCGTCCGCCAGAGACCGGTCTCCTGCCCCGCTGGTGTCCAAGGCTGGAGGGGCCCCGGCTGAGGGGAGGGCCCAGAGGACGGAGCTGAGAAAACAAAACCAAGGAGCTGGCGGAGAAAGACAAAGGTCTAGACTCGGCACCGAGCTGGCCCCGCTGCCCGGACAGAGCACAGCCGGCTCTGACCCTGCCCTCTCCTTTCCCTGCCCGTGCTCAGTTCTCCCCAGACATGGCCAACAAGGGACCCTCCTACGGCATGAGCCGCGAGGTGCAATCCAAGATCGAGAAGAAGTACGACGAGGAGCTGGAGGAGCGGCTGGTGGAGTGGATCGCGGCGCAGTGCGGCCCGGAGGTGGGGCGCCCGGACCGCGGCCGCCTGGGCTTCCAGGTCTGGCTGAAGAATGGCGTGGTGAGTGGCCCCTGGGGAGGGGTCGGGCTGTGCCGTTCTGTGAGTGTCATGGGGCCGGCACCCCAAGCCAAGTGCCAAACTGCGTCTCTGCCTGGCAGATCCTGAGCAAGCTGGTGAACAGCCTGTACCCCGACGGCGCCAAGCCAGTGAAGGTGCCCGAGAACCCTCCCTCCATGGTCTTTAAGCAGATGGAGCAGGTGGCTCAGTTCCTGAAGGCAGCCGAGGACTACGGCGTCACCAAGACGGACATGTTCCAGACGGTGGACCTCTTTGAAGGTACCGAGACCAGAGGGTGGAGGAGCTGGTGCGGCCGGCTGGCCCAGGCAGGGACCAGTTGTGATGGAAGCAGGAGTGGGATGTACGGGGAGACTGCAGCACACTCACAGGGCGCACACACCAGGGGGCCCGGAGCCTCGGTGGTTCTGCCGCGCCCTGGCCCCTGGTTGGCTTTTTCTGAGGTGGGGCGGCCGCCTTGAGAGTCCCCTTTCCACGGCCCTGAAGTGTGTCCGCCCTCCCTTCCCACAGGCAAAGACATGGCAGCCGTGCAGAGGACCCTGATGGCCCTGGGCAGCCTGGCCGTGACCAAGAACGACGGGCACTACCGCGGAGATCCCAACTGGTTCATGAAGTAAGTGGCTCCTCCCAGTGCGGTCTCCGCATGAGAAGGGGGGCAGCCTGGGCTCCCCGATGGTCAGTGATTTGGGGAAGCAGATAGCCAGGGAGGGATGAGGTCTAAGAGGGGGAAATGGGTCCCTAATACTATTGACTCCTCCCTTCCTAACCTCTAGGGCGAAACCAGCCTGCCTAGCCTGAGGGCCAAGCTAGCTAAAGGAGGGAGGGGTGGCTGGAGGGGGAGGGGGTTGGAGGGGAGACAAGGAGGGAGAGGGACCAGGCCAGGAAGTGGCAGAACAACCAGCAAGCAGGCCTGGCGAGTGGTCACCCGGTCCCTCCTCTAGGAAAGCCCAGGAGCACAAGCGGGAGTTCACAGAGAGCCAGCTGCAGGAGGGCAAGCACGTCATTGGCCTGCAAATGGGCAGCAACAGAGGGGCCTCCCAGGCTGGCATGACGGGCTACGGGCGGCCTCGGCAGATCATCAGTTAGATCATCGGCCCCCAGCCTGGCTCTCCGCTCGTCGGCCTCAGCCCTCCTTCCTCACCCACCTCCCACACCCCCCGTTCCTCCGCCCCGGCCAGCTTCCAGGCTCTGAGCTCCGTCACTGAGCACAGGGGACTGCGCTTGGGCACCTCGCCCACCCCTGAGCCGATTCCTCCTCTGAAGCACTGCTCCCGCCCTCCCCGCTCCCGCCTCCTCCACTGCCTCCCCCAGCCTGGGCTGCACAGGGGGCTGGGCTGGGGCTGGGACAAACCCACCGTCCCCCTTGCCAGATGCCCATTGAGGGAGACCCAGCCCAACCTCCCCCAAAGTTTGCTGGAATATTTTGGGGGTTGAAATTCAAGGTGAAAATATACATCAGTCTTTTCTCAGGCCTGGCTGGCAGTTTGATTTACGCTCGTCACTTCTGTGTGGTTCTGGGAAACAGGGCATCTGTGAGGCTCTGGCCAGCGTCCTCGGAAGAACCCCTCCCACTGCAGGTCCCGGTGCAATCCCCAGGGGACCAGGCCGTGGGAGAGGAGTGGATCTCGGGGACTGATGGGGAGGAGCTGTTGGCAACTTGCTTAGCAGAGAAGGAGATGGGAAGGGTGGCAGAATTCTGTGGAAGTTTTTATTGTGGAAAAGCTGCGCAGAAAAAATTCAACAGAAGCTGCTGTGAAAGGAGACAATCAAGTCTTAAGTGTTAAAATAAAATTGAGTCAACCAACCAGCTCAGAAGAGGGGGAGCCAAGGGGCATCAGAGCTGCCAGCAGACAGCTGGCCAGGGGGGGTGGGGGGGGATGGGGGGAGGCCGTTCCCTGAGCACTTTGGGAGGACAGGGCGGCTGGGTGGGTGGCAGTGGCCACACCCTCCGTCCTGTGCAGACTCCCCTGGGAAGCAGCAGCCCGGCCAGGCCCTCCCTGGCTTGGCCAGGAGCATCATCCTGACCCTTCGGCTGAAAGGTGGCGATGGTGAGGGAGTCCGGGGTTCAGGGGTGGCTTCTGATTAGGGAGACTGAGGCAATGGCTTGAGGGCAGTGTACTGGGCGGAGGGACCACAGCCACACCCGCATGTCCAAGGTCCAAGGCTTAGGCAGGAAGGTGAGGACAGTGCTGGCTCCGGGTCCTGGGTCCTGAGAAGCACAGGATATCCGGGCCCTTCCAGTCCCCACCTCTGCCCCTTCTTCCCGAGTCCAGGGATGTCTCCGCGGGGACACTCTTCTGGCTCTGGGCGGGCGAGGGTCCGAGGCCCGCACCACTGGCCAGGGGAAATGAGGACGGAGGCCTGCCCGCAAGGGACGGGCAATCCCATCCGAGTGCTTCTCACCCGAAGCTGTGGGTTCAGGGAGGTCCTGTGCTGCTGCCTCCCTGTTCTCTGCACCGCTCCCCCGCACATCCCCTCTGAAAGCCTGGCCCGCCCTGAGCGGTCACAGGTGCTCCGGAGCCTCTGGGCTGCGGACAGACGGACGTGCGGATCAGGGGTGCCTGCTCCCAGGGTTCCTGGGACTTGGGAGCAGCTGCCAAGCTCCCTGCCGAGGAGGAAGAGCCCTGCCAGGCTGAGCTGCTGGCCGTCAGCACACCTGCTCCTCCCTGCCCCGCAGGCCTGGGGCCGGGGCAGCCGCAGCGATCACCGGGCCTGCGGCCTCCGCCTCCACTCCCACAGGGTCCTTGCTGCTGCAAAGTGGCACTGACTCCAGTTCTGCTCCCTCTTCCCTGGCTTTTTGGCTTCTCGGGAGCCAACGGCAGGGTCTCCGACAAACCGGGGGAGAGGCCAAATCCCTCTGGCTCAAGTAGACTTCCAGCACGTAGTACACAGTCCAGAAGGCGGCGAAACAGCCGACCAGCACCAGCGTCTGGGGGAATCCCACACCGAGGTTAGGGGCAGCTCCCCAGGGCCTGCCACCTTTCCCAGCCCAGAACGCCGAGCTCAGAGTCTCTCCCACGAGGGGCTGCCTCTCGCCCGAACCATCACCTACCTACGTAAAAAGTGCCAGGTGGCAGGAGCGACCCTGTCTTCCCACCACCTTGCCCATCCCACCCAGCTCTGCCCGCCCCCTACCCCCCACCCCCGCCTCCAGGGTGAGGGTTAGCTTCCGCACCTTGAGGGTGTTCGGGGTGATGGGGTAAGCGACTTCCTCAGGAATTTTGAGCCCAGGAGGGCAGGGCAGAGAGAAGCTGTCATGCAGGTACTTTCCACTCATGGCGTCTTCTAAGAGTCTGTAAAGGAGACAGGCTGCCCGGCTGAACTTGGTCCCACCTGCCCACCCCTTTCCCTTCCCGAGCTGGAGCAGGAGGACGAGGATGGGTTCCCAGGGAGGTGGAGGCCTGAGCAGCCCCTTTCCCTCTGTACCTACCTCTGCCTGTCTCTGATGTCCCCCGGACTCCACGCAGAGCCATACAGGGTCAGCCGCCACTGGCGGAGGGTGCCGGCCGGGAGCGTCTCATCTCCTAGGGCAGCAAGCGAGGGGGCCATGAGCCAGACAGCAGAGCTCCTGCCACGCGCAGGGCTTGGCCATAGGGACGGGGCTTACTTCCTGGTCTGCCCAGCTGGCAGCCTAGGTATGCACACGGGACCACTCCTGTGGGACTCTGGGTGCGGAGGGACCAGATGGCAGCCGTGAAAGGCAGGGCTGAGGGGAGGACAGGCTCACCTACATCCCTGATCACCAGTCTGTAGGACCCTCGCGCCCTCTCCCCCCAGCAGCGCACGGTGGAGAAGGTCCAGTCCTCAAAGCCGCTGGGGTCCCTGGGGAAGAACAGAGCGGAAAACCTGGAGGCGCGCAGAGACCCACCCTTTCTCACGGTGGCAGGGTGCCACGCGGGGGCCCCTGCCCCTGAGCTCGGGGGACTCATGTCCGTGAGCTGTGGTGGAAGAGGCAGAGGTGGGCAAGTACAGGCGGGCTGACTAGGGCTGCCTTCTGGGGTGCTCACTAGCTCCAACTGGTCTCATTTGTAACACGAGGCCGCACAGGTGACTGCACGGTCCTCGTAAGGACTGGCGCACACATGTGTGAGTGCTGTGTCAGCACTGTCAGCATCATGCGAAGCCCATCATGGCCGGCTGCCAGCCGCCAGGTCGCCATGGGCCAGGCCCCCCTCCCGGAAGAGGCCGTGCTGCAGAGGCGCAGAGGGCGGGTGTACGTACGAGTCCATGCTGCGGGGCGCGCCGATGAGGGACATCATGCCGCTAGGGCAAAAGAGCCGCAGCTCCAAGCTGCCCCGTCGTGGGTGAGTGATGGAGACCGTCACTGCCACGTGCTCCAAGGTCTGCAGCCCCGACATCGCCAGGTCCGTCCTGCTGACTGAAGGGGTTCAGGCTGGGCACCAGCCCCACAGACACCCACACCCACTTTATCCCAACACACACGCCTCATGGGGCACCACGGCACCTCCGGGGCCTGTGCACACATCGAGGGGAGGCAGCGGCGACTTTGAGGCCCTTTACACTCTGGAGGCTGGTTGGGGAGACAACATACAACACATAGAAGACACACGCTACAAGAACCAAACGGAGGACTTCACCAGTTCATGTATCCGACACACCATTCCCCCAGGACTGCCTACAGCTCAGGGCCTGCACCAGATGCTGGGAAGACACAGGTAAGTCGGACACGGTCTCTGCCCTCCACCGGCCAGTGGAATGCTAGGGCGGGAGGCACACACAGCTGATACCAGGACCCAGGCGAGGGGTGGGTTCAGGCACGCAGAGAAGGAAATGAATGCAGAGTGCCAGAGGGTATTCTGGAAGGGAAAATGGCATATGCAAAGGCAGAGGTAGAAACGATTGTTCCATAAAGGATTAAAAAAAAGTACTTAAGAAAATAAACTTCAAAGGAAATTATGCTGAATAAAAAACAAAATCAGGATATGTGTGTGATTTCATCTCTATAATGTTCATGTGTAACATAGCAGAGATGGAGACCGGCATCATGGGCAGGCCAGGGGCACAGTGCGGCCAGGCGGCTGACTGGGCGAGTGTGCGGATGGGCTGCTCTGACTGCAGTTGTGGTATTGGGTATATAAGGCAGCACGTGGTAGAACCGCATATGCACACACATACACATACACATACACACACACACACACACACACACACACGAGTGCATGTCTAACTGGTGAAATCCAGATAAGCTAGAAGCTCTGGGGACTGGTTTTGACAGTGTACTCTAATTATTTAAGACATTATCATATGGAAAAGGGTAACTGGAATTCCCCGGAACACTTCTTTACAACCCCCTTCAATCTAAAACTATTTTAAAATAATTTTTTTTTTAAAGAACAAGTTATTGAAGTGAAGACTCACTGGAGAACATGAGGGAGAGTCTTTCTAAAGCACCTTCCCCACCGGCGTGCTCTCAGGCAAGGGAGCGCCTGTTCGCAGACCGAGGTGCTGAGTGGGCCGGGGACCCCAGACGAGAAGGGCTTTCAGAACTTACTCTGAAAGCAAGAGCTTTACAGTCACTGAACGGGAACGAAGGGGTGTGAGTGTGCGTAAGGAAGGTGCCTCTTCACACGCCGGCAGGAGTGGGAGTAGGTGACAGCCAGCTGAAGGCGGAGAGAGCAGGGAGATCTACGACTGGCGAAGGAAGACGACAAAGGAGGCTGAGCCCCCCGGGACGCCACTTTCTGCGCCTCCCAACCTGCTGCTGGCCCCTCACTGCATTCCCGAAGCGTGCACCCGTTCCCCACTGGGACACCGTGTGCGTGGGACTGCCTCCTTGGTCCATACTTCGTGTTTCTTTCCCTCCTCGGCTCCACAGACCTCTCCATTCCATGTCAGCACTGGGCCTTGTCGTACCTGGGACCCCCTCATTCTAATGCTTTGGTAAATTTCATCATGGCTCTTACTATATAAGCAACACAAATTAATCGAAGACAAATGAGAAAAGTAGTTGAGCAAAAATGAAAACACAAACAAAAGCTCCCTAACTCTTGGTAACATGCTGGCAGACCTCCATGGGGATTTCTGTGTGACTTTCCTTCAGTTCCATCTGTAAACGCTTCAAAGCCGATGCCTCTTCCTCAGAAAGCAGCGTGTGCCCATCCTCCTTCCCACTCCCTCCGACCCCTCACTGTCTGCTCCTCAGGAAACCCATCCAGCTCGCTGCTCCCACCAGCGGGCCCACAGCGCCTCCCCAGCACTCTGTACACTCCCCAGCTCCCTCCGCCGGCTTCACCACTCACAGTAGCTTTCTGGCAGAAATCCAAACTGGATCAGCCCAATTACCCATTTTCCTGGCTAGATTTTGCTTATGTCTTTGCTACTACAAATGAAAAACAAAAACTAATAAATCCTTTCTCAACTCTTCACTTCCTTCCATCTACTGTTAAGAGCTTGGACTCTGGCCTGGCTGGTGTGGCTCAATGGTTGAGCATTGACCTATGCGCCAGGAAGTCATGGGTGATTCCCAGTCAGGGCATGTACCCGGGTTGTGGCTCTATCCCCTGCAGGGGGTGTGCAGGAGGTAGCCCATTGATGTTGATGTTTCTCTCTTGATGTTTCTATTTTTCTCTCCCTCTCCAAAAATTAATAAAAACACATTATTTTTAAAAGGGGAAAAAAAAATTGGACTTGAGCCATCCAGCCTGAGTTTAAATCTCAGCTCTGCCATTTACTAACTGTGAGAATTGGATTAGTTTCTTTACCTGTAAAATAGGGGTAGTAACAGTACCTACTCATAGAGTTGATAAATTAGTTAATATACATAAAGTAATTAGAATATTATTCATTTTCTTTGCTATTAAAACTTTAAAAAAATATATATTTTATTGATTTTTTTACAGAGAGGAAGGGAGAAAGATAGAGAGCTAGAAACATCAATGAGAAACATCGACCAGCTGCCTCTTGCACACCCCCTACAGGGGATGTGCCCGCAACCAAGGTACATGCCCTTGACCGGAACCGAACACGGGTCCCTTCAGTCCCCAAGCCGACGCTCTATCCATTGAGCCAAACCGGTCTCGGCTGGGATCTACCTTCATGTTTCTAAGTAATAAACATGTATGGCTATTTCATGGTTTATTAATAAAGGCATTGATTGTTGACTTCCGATTACAGCAGATAAGGACTTAACTTCGAGCCCATGTCTTCTCCTACCTTGCCTTCTCAAAGTAACTACATCACAGCTTTTGGTTAGATCAATATTTTGTTTGCTAAACAATAGCCTTACAAATATATGAATTGAGTCAAGTATGTACAATGATGACATGTCACTGCCTGACTAATTTGCTGTTTTCCCCTCTAGAGTGAATACCTGACCTGTTTTTTGGTGAACTTAAATTCATGTCCCTACGGCTACTTTTTGCCAAACTTCACAAAAGAACCATTTAGCTCCTCTGGATACTATTCTTCAAATGAACAGTCAGAGGCTCCTCAGCACCATTTCCCACTGCAGGTCTCTCTCTGGACCCTTCTGCCCCGTTTCCACCTGCTACACGGCTGTTGGGCTGGGACCTTCCTCTGCCTCCCACTCGGCTTCGCTTCCTCTCTGCACCGTCTCCCTCTCTCCACCCCGGCTCTCCCTTGCTTGCTTTCCTTCCTTCCTAACCTTTTCTTCTCCTGGTTCCTCTTCACTGCCGAGGAGCGCATCTCCTACCGCCTTCAGACCAACGGAGCACGAGACTTACACGTCTGAGAACACCCTTCTTTATCCTGCCTTTCCACATGGTTATTAGTTAGCCTGGGTTTATCGATTGGAAAAATTTTCCTCAAAATTTGGGAGCTATCTGGAGCACTTAGGCGGAAGTTCTAACCATGGGTGGAGCTTTCCACTCTGTAGGCTTCCTTAAAGTAAACTGGACCGGGACAGGACTGTTTCATGGAAGGGCCCACATATTAGTATCTGTGTGTCTTTTCTTTTTTTTTTTTTAATATATTTTATTGATATTTTACAGGGAGGAAGGGAGAGATATAGAGAGCTAGAAACGTCGATGAAACATCGACCAGCTGCCTCTTGCACACCCCCTACCGGGAATGTGCCCGCAACCAAGGTACATGCCCTTGACCGGAATTGAACCCGGGACCTTTCAGTCCGCAGACCGACGCTCTACCACTGAGCCAAACCGGTTTCGGCAGTATCTGTGTGTCTTTTGATAAGGGATCATTCCATTTTTCTTTTGTGTGTGTGTGTGTGTGTAAATCCTCACCTGAGGTTATTTTCCCATTGATTCTTAGGGAGAGTGGAAGAGAGAGAGAAAAACAGAGAGAACATCCATTTGAGAGGAACACATCGATTGGTGGCCTCCTACATGTTCCCTGACCAGGGCCTGGGCTGGGGAGGAACTTGTAACCAAGGTACGTGCCCTTGACCGGAATCAAACCAGGGACTTTGGTCCACAGGCTGATATTCTATCCACTGAGTTAAACCGGCTAGGGAGATCATCCCATTTTTCCAGAGAGGAAGTTTTCAGTCTCCTGGCTGCCAGTGCTCTTGGATCTGAGCAGCTGCTGGCTGGGAAGGGTTTGCCTCTCTCTGTGTAAGTACCGCGAGCTAACCAATTTCACCGCTGGGGCTCTTTTCCCTCTGTGCACTTCCTGGCTCTCACCATCCCTGGGCCGCTGGGCCCCTGGCTGTGGAGAATGAACTTCCCAACTCCTGCCTAGATAAGGAAGGGGCTAAGGATGGGAGTACCCCTGGGAGTCTTCCTCTTAACTGATCCCTGTGTTTAGTCTCATACCTCATCTCTGTGCTCTGCAGTGCACGGGGCCTCCAAGTCCTTCCTGTGCCTTTGGGGTTCTGTGGTGTGAAGGGCTCGTTTCTTAGCATCGCCCTTGTGGGTATTTTTCTACACGATTTTCTTAGCCCTGCTCACTTCTCCCTTCACTTCCATCTTCCAGAAATGTGATGAATAGCTCATTTGCTGTGGTCTCCTCTCTCATTCTCTTTGTCCTTGTGCTTATGCCATCTTTATTCCTTTATTCTTATTTTGGTGAGGTTTTGGGAGAAAGCAGAGATAAAAGCATGCGTTCAATTTGCCATCTTTAACCAGAAATCTCCTGTCCCATTAATGATTCCACCGGCTGTGGTCTCGCTCCTGCCCTTCTGAGCGCACTGCACTCTGACAGCACGTCCTCGCTGATGAGCCGGACACCTTCCGCCCTGCCCATGCCCTCAGCACCCTGTCCTCGGTGCCTGTAACACTGGCCCCCTCCCAGGCCATCTCCGGTCAGCTGTCCTCCTCAGAGGCGTCTGGTCCTTTGTTACCCTCATCTACCCGCCAACCTGGGAATCTCTCTTCCCTGACTTTTTTCTTCCCTTTTCATGCTGGTGACTTGAAAATCATCACCTGCACACTTATTTACTCCATTGCTTCCTGGGTATGACCTTCAGATGACACTGAGGTGCCTAAAACACAGAGGAGCCAAACTTCCCTTCTGGGCTTTCCACTCCACCGCCCTTGCCGGGATCTGTTCTTCCTCCTGCATCCTTAATATCACTTGCTGGCATCACCATCTAACCAAGTGCCCAAGCTAAAAACCTGGAAATCACCTGATTTATGTACTGAAGAATATATGAAATATTTACAGAAATATATACGTTGACATATAAATTTTTATTATAGGAAACTTCAAACATATATAAAAGTAGAACAGATGATCTCAACACCCAACCAAGCTTATTATGACTATCTGGCTAATCTTATTTCATTGGTGATCCCCACTGCTTCCCCTTCCCAATCCTTTTAATGGACTCCATCAGCCTCATGTCATGTCATCGGTAAGGTCCTGGCATCTCTGACTGCTCTTCTCCCTTACTGCTAACACTGACTGTGACAATTCATCTCCAATGCTCCCCTCAGACTCCCATCGACACGGCACGTGCTACCCCCGCTGCCCGCCGTCCCTTCACCACCTCTCTCCCAGCTAGCTTGCACCCTGATGCTTGTCATCTTGACTGTGGTGCCTCTGACACCCCCACTGCACGGACTGTCTTCCCTCCCAGGCTGGGAGCTCTCTGAGGCAGGAATCATGTCTTACCTCTGAGTCACAGAAATGTCATACCATGCCTGGGATGAGGAAGATCACACTTATTTGTAGAGTGAATGAACCAATTAAGGACATTTCAGGGAAATAAATGAAAGGTTAAATTGCAGGAGAGGACAGGTGAAGACCTGAGGAGAGGCAGGGGACAGAGAGGGACTGAAAACTCCTGATTCTTTGGGAGGCTTGGGAACAGAAATGGCAAGAACAATGGGAGAAATTTGAAAAGCAGACTGGCTTTCTAGAGGTGATAAGGAAACCAGCAATTTTGTTCGTGCTCATGTCACGTATTGGTGGAATAGCCGACAGCACACAGTGACCCAGGAATGGAAAAATGAAGGAAACAGCCATAGTATAGCTGGAGAGCATGAGCGCACAGAGGGCTGTCAATGGTAAATGACAGCATCACGAAATGAAAGGAAAGGGATGCAAAGAATCCTGTGAGTGCTTGTCTTGAGCATGTGCACACAGTGGCACTTTAAAAAAATTTATATATATATATATATATATATATATATATATATACACACACACACATTGATTTCAGAGAGGGAGACAGAAACATCAATGATGAGAGAGAATAATTGATCAGCTGCCTCCTGCATGCTCCACACTGGGGATCGAGCCTGCAACCTGGGTTTGTGCCCTGACTGGGAATTGAACCGTGACCTCCTGGTTCATAGGTCGATGCTCAACCACTGACTCATACAGGCTAGGCCAAAATGGCATTTCTTATTGGTCCATACAGGGACTGGGTGGTTCTTATTGGTCCATACAGGCAGTGGGTGGTTCTTACTGGTCCATACAGGGACTGGGTGGTTCTTATTGGTCCATACAGGGACGGTGGCCATGTATGTGAGAACACTAGAATTAATGAGTTAATACTTTAAATGAGCTAATACTTAAAATAAATAAATAAATAAATAAATAAATAAATAAATTAATTAATGAGCTAATACTTAGAACAGTGCTTGGCACATAAAAAAGTACTCAAGTCTTAGTGGATCATCATGTTATTATTTGGTCTTTGGTAAGTAAGGGTCTTTTCAACTCTTACCCTCTGAGCAGAAGACCCCAGGGCTTTCTTTGCCCGGGCTCTCCGGGAAGCTGTGAAGATACCTGTCCTCCCTGGTAAGAGATCAGAAGAGATTCGCGCTAGGACTCCTGTGCGAGCGGCGGCGGCTGAAGTCCTGAGCCGCTGCCCTCTTGCGAAGAGGACCAGGAACCTGGGGTGAGCTCAGAAGTGCTGGGAATGGGACGAGCAAACAAGAAAACAAGTGACCCAGGCAGAGCTCCGAGGAGAGGCCACGGAGCAAGGAGGTCACGGACACTGGGGGCGCAAAGAGGCTGCCACCACGGCCTCATTGTTAGGGTCACAGCAACAGGTGGAAGGACGAGCTCCGAGCCAGCACTGGGGTCCGACTAGGAGAAGATGAAGTAAAGTGAGTGATGAATCGAAGCGTCAGCGGTCAAGAGAGGGTGTGGCACAAGCAGCAATGGCTTTAGATGATTCCTCTGAAAAGGTGACAGGCTGAAGGTGGCGGGGACTTTACTGTGTTTCCTGACAGGTGAGCGAGGATGTATGAAGGCAGGAGGAAGGATCCGTAGAGAGGGTGGCTGGCTGGAGATGGAGGAGGCGGAGAAGGGAAGAACAAGATTCCCTGCCTAGGCAGAGGGCTAACCACACACTCAGGCTGCCAATAAGGATCAAAAGTAAAGTGCAAGTGGTATTCAGGAGCCTTCTATAAATACACACTCTCTTGTGTTGTAGACAATCCCTCTGAACCCCACTCTCTCTCATTTCTGGTGGAGAGCTCAAAGAAATCCGATCTAAAGGAACCAGGACCCCCATCCCTTCCCTGTGTCCTCCTGCCAACGGGAAGAATAAAAACCTGTCTTGCTCTAAAGCTGCACTGCCCAATATGTTAGCCACTAGCCACATAGCTATTTGAATTTAATTATAATAAAGTTGTTCTTCAGTCTAACTAGCCACATATCAAGTGTTTGATAGCCTCCTGCGGCCTCGGTGCGCACACAGAGACCATGCCACCACTGCTCCAGGGTCTTCAAGGCGTTTCCACTCCCTCTGCCTTGTTCTGCTCAGCTCCCTGCACCACAAGTCCCTCTCCGCCCTCACACGGAATCATCGGGCCTGGGTGGAAAGACCTCAGTGGGGCTCAGGGGAAAGCCTTCCTGGTCTAGGACTGATTTGCTCAGCGTTCTATTAACTGGACATACTTCCTTCCGCCTCCAAGGACACACAGACGTGTGCCTTCTGTTGTCTCCTCAGGGCTATTCGATCCCCACAGAGGGGGCCATACCTGCAGAGCTCAGACACTAGCCAAATCCCGTGGCGCCTCCGCGCTGAAGACAGTCTCCACCAGCCCAGGTTCCAGGGTCTGCATGCTTCAGCTTCGTCCTCTCTCCTCTACCCCACCTCCAGTCTCCTCTGCCCATGACAACCTGGTCTTCCTTGTGCTCCCTAATGACAGACAAGCAGTAGCCAGGTGCCTCTATACCTGAGGGAGCTTGTCAGACATGCTGGGCCACGGCCCAGGGTAGTGGAAGCAGAGGAGGACAAAGCTGGAAAGGACCCTGACCCTCCTCTAAGTCAATCCCTCACCTGACAGTGTGACTGTGGTTACTGTGCCACCTGAGTGACAGGGAGCAGTCCTGGGGCAGGAGTTAAGGGCACACCACCTCCAAGACACACGAGTGTCCAAGACAAAGCCTGGGTTCCCCGGAGCTGCGTTCCTGGGACTGCTCCTGAATTGCCCATCCTGGCTGACACCTCGCGTGCCCGTTCCAAGGTCCCTTTTAGGAGACATGCAGAGAACAGCACTCACGGACTTCCTCCCACCCAGAGCCATGGTCGGCAAGCTGTGGCTCGCAAGCCACATGCTGCTCTGTGGCCCCTTGAGTGTGGCTCTTCCACAAAATACCACGGCCTGGGCAAGTCTATTTTGAAGAAGTGGCGTTAGAAAGAGTTTAAGTTTAAAAGCTTTGGCTCTCAAAAGAAATTTCAATCGTCGTACTGTTATTTGGCTCTGTTGACTAATGACTGTGGACCACTGGCCTAGAGGGAACCAGGCACCACTGACGTACATGGTCAGAAAGTCTGGACCTTCCCCTGCAGGACGCTGCCTGGCCCTCCTTAACGAGCTCCCTCGGCTGCTCATCCTCTCAGAGTTGCTCTGGGTTCCTGCGAGTTCGGAGTTCAAGTTTGGGCACAGCACATGACATGCTTCAATCTTCACAGAAAATAGCCAATAACTGCCCAATTCCTCAAGGGACAGGAAGTCCCCCAGGAGCTGGAGCTGGGGACGTCACGTGGGAACTCTGGGAAAGTGCAGACACTCTCCTGGGAGGTGCCCAATCTCTGTGCTCAACACCAACCACTGACTTACAGCCCTGGGATGGTGAGAAAGAGGCGGGTCAGAGGGCAACCAGAGCCCGGGGAGACCCTGTTCTCCTCTGTCACCCCCAGCAGGCCCCTGCGACCCTCTCTGTATTAGCCAAGGTTGAGAAAGCAAAGAATCTCAACTCCTTCACTTCATCCAAAGGCCACGGGATGGCGAGGACTGTCTGGCAAGTTCTCAGCTTGGAATGCAAAGAACATCTTTCAACTCATGCCTCATCCGCAGGCCCAACCCCGCTCCCCACAGCCTCTCTCATCAGGGCTCAGCAGCTCCTTTCCTCTCCCGGCGACTGGGAGGAAGGCCTTGCTGGGCCCGGGCAGCCTCTCAGAAGCAGCAACATGCCCTAAAATGGCCATGGACACGCCACAGGTTTGGCTGAAGCTCAGCTCCTGAAAGAAGGGGTAGAGCCCAGGGAGGGTGCGTTCCCCCTCGCCCTGCCCCAAGATAACCCCCCTTTCTGGGGACTACTTACCATTCCACAGTACCTCCAGGGAGTGGGGGGACAGTGGGATAGCCTTGTTCTCTTTTAACACAGGGCTGACGTAGGAAGCTAAGTAAGGGACAGATGTCCAGATCTGTTAAAGGAAAAGGGGAGATGGTGGATGAACAAGACTGGACTCCTTTTCTCTCTCATCCACTGATCGTCAGGGCCCAGCTCTCTCTCTTTTTCCTGTCCTCATCACCTCCTCCCATTCCTGAGGCTCCTGCGACATCAGGGAGCGCTCCCTATGGCACCGAATCCAAAACCAGAGGAAAGGGGTGTCCAGGTGGGAGATGAGAACCAGAGCACTGTGTCCCAAGGGGTACCAAGTCCCAGCACTCCCTGCAAATGCTCTGGAAACTTCAATGAACATGCTGAGCCTGCTTCTTCATTTGTAAAATGAGTGTCAGCTGGGATGAGGGGACATAAATGAATGGACATTTATTCAGCCCTTACAAAGTGCCAGACAACGGTGTCCAGGGTGGCGAACATCTGGTCTGCGGGCCGTATAAGGCCCATGATACCATTTTGTTGGGCCCTGCCAAGGCATTAGGGTAAGGTAATTAAATATTTGATCAAATATAGTATGCTAATTTTTAAAAATATACACTTTTTATTTCAGAGAGGAAGGGAGAGAGATAGAAACATCAATGATGAGAGAGAATCATTGATCAGCTGTCTCCTGCACACCTCCCACCGGGTATCAGGCCCACAACCTGGGCATGTGCTCTTGACCAGAATGGAACCTGGGACCTCACAGGCCAACTCTCTTTCCCCTGAGCCAAAGCAGCAGGCTATTTTAAGTGATAACTTTGTATAGACCAGGAATGACATAAATATCCACATGGCCCTGGGCAGAGAGAAGGTTCCCCACGCCTGGTTAGGCAGCCAGCCCCTCCCTTGGTCATCCCATGTGGCTCCCTGCCCTGCCGACACCTGTTCACCTTGGCTGCATTAACGAGTCTCCAAGCCTTGAGCAGGCCGAATCCGTGCTGGTGGCTATGGCTGAAGCCGGCCTCATTGGTGATCCAGTCTGCATGGCGATCCTCGTACTGAGGGCAGAGGTCCCGGTTAGTCTCCTGGATTCCCAAAGTGATCGCAGCAACCCAGCTCCGGCCTCCCTGCTGCTGCTCCAACCCAGACTCTCCCACTAAAGCCACTGGTTATGGGTTCCCCACGGAAAGCTGCCCCCTGGTGTCACCCCCCAAAGGCCGGCTTCCAGAGAGGGAGCCAGGCTCCAATGAGGAAGCCCGGCCAGAGCTCTCCTCTGCAGGTAAAATGGCATCACCAGAAATAAGTACAATGAGGTGAGGTCTCTGGTGACGGACTCCCCACCCTTGTTCTATACTCATGCAACCCCGAAAGGCATCGGCACCTAACACCTGGAACCTGGAAGTCCTCGAGCCAGAACTCGGGGGTCCGCTGGGCCAGTTCACATGTTTGCCTGGTGGCATCTCACCTGAGTGGCTGTGAAGACAATGATGTGCTGGACATCACGCCAGGTAAGGCAGGGCCGCACCTGCAGCATGAGGGCTATCATGCCGGCTGCCAGGGGGGCTGCAGCTGAGGTGCCCGTGTGGCCCTCAGTGCAGCCTGTGCCCTTCTGAAGGTCCCAGTCAGTGGTCACCTGGGCAGTGGGACAGGAGGGCACTGGGTTAGACTGTGCTCACGGCACTGTGGAGGCAGGGTACAGACTGGCCCATCCTTTGTCTCTGACCAGCGGGAGGCTGCTAGAAGGTCAGAGACGAAGGAGAGCCTCAGCTCTGGGCCTCACAAGGAATCTCAGGAGAGCCGAGAGGGGCAAATGCAACTGAAGAGGTACTTAGGAGGGCTGGTTGTAAGGGAAGGAGGGGTAGGCATGTGAGGCCTAGTGCTGGGGATAGTGTGCTGACGCCTGCTGCTCCAATGATCCAACCCCAAATTCCCCATCCCAGCCCCCACTCCCAAGCCTCCAGACCCCACAGCCATGCCAGACAGAGGAAGTGGGCAGGAGCTTCCGGGCCGGCTGGAGCTGGGACAACAGTGACGGCACCATTCAAGGAAGTCCAACTTGGCTGCTTGGTGATAAGGAGCTGCAGTGACATCAGTGCAAACAAAGCGCCTGTGTTCCCAGGGAGAGAGGTCGTCCCTGCCCACCCACGGGCTGGGGATGGGGCCAGTGTCTACGCTGCCTGCCTGGCTGGTGGAAACTGACAGGACAAGCTGCCTCGCTGCTCTGGCCCGGTGCCTCAGGACGGCTTTTAGGAGTCCCCTTCTCTCCCTCTGGTGGAGTGGGAGGTGGGCGAGGGCGTGGGGAGGGGAGAGTTGAATGTGGAGGACAGAGGCATCTGTCTGGCCTCAAGCTCTTTCTCTGCTATAATGGACCCTGGAACCATACAGGGGTGAACTGAGGAGACCCCGGGAGTCTCCGAGATGCGGCACAATGGGTTTAGCGCAAGACCAGAGAATTTTCTTCTTCCAACCCTCTCTTCTGGGCCAGATACCAGGGCCCTAGCTTCTGCCAAGAGCTGCCCTTTCTCAACACTGTACTCACCGCTTCCCTCCCAGCTATGAGCGCAGCTGCCAGGAGGTGTAATTTCTACCCAGACAGCGCACGCCCAGAAGGAAAGGAAGAAACTCCCAAGCTGTCCTCAATGAGTGGGAGGCCGGCCCGCTCTGTGCCAGGGAGCAGACGGATCGTTTCCTGTTAAGGAAGCAGCCTCACAGTCTGGTGTGTGGCTGAGGTCTGGGAACTTGCCGTGGTGGCAGGAGCTACAGGCAGCCAGAGGGAAGTCCAGGGAGGTGCCCCGGCAGCTGAGTGATGGTGGCATGAGCCTCCACGCCCTGCCCTCAAGGAAGACAGCTTCGCCAAGCTGCTCACTGACCAGAAACCGGCAATGGGAGCCTTCCAAGGCAGAGACATCCCAAAGATGGAAACTCGGCGAAACACACTCTCTTCCCTTCTGGATGAGTTACAGTTCTGATGTGGAGCTGAGTTAGGAGGACCCAAGTCACACCCCACAGGACAGAACAGACTGATGAGGATGCCCAGGAGCTCTACTGGTTACTGGGGAGGAGGGGGAGTAGCGGGATGAGCGGTTTTGGAGAGTTCTGCCAGGGCACCAAGAGCACAGTATGTTCCTGCTCTTGTTCCAAGCCCCGTCTGGCCTGGTGGGGGGATGCCGTGCACCCAGACCCCCGCCTGCTGAGCAAAGCCTTTCTTCTCTCTTCTTTAGTCCACTCCCTCTTCTCCTCTCCCCAGGGCACAAAGTGGGGGGGTCAACTGACCCAGAGCCTTGGAACACTGTGTTAACCAGAGTCATTTACTGGCAAAACAAAACTTCAGTTTTGGAAACGGGATCTGGCGCCGCAGGAGACCTCCCACCGGGCCAGGGAAATCTGATACCCTGGCTGCCGCCCAGCTCCGCCAGGCAGGCCCTTCCCCTTTATTCCCTCTGGTCCCTCCTGGGCAGAAGGCCGCAGGGAGCTCTGGGAGGATGGCCAGAGACTTGGCATGAAGACCTGGGATGCAGCTGGGCCAGCCAGGCATAGGGACCAGGCCTGCACCCTGTGAAGGCTCCCAGAGCTCAAGGCTCCACTCTCTGGCTCGCTCCAAGTTCGCGTCTGCTGTGGCCCCAGGGCCAGGCCCCAGGGCAGAGCTCTCTCTTGAGCCAACAGACAGTCCCGACTCCTTATCCTGCCCATCCCAGAAACACAACCACTGCTGGCTCCTGAGAGCCAAGGGGCCCAGGAGTGAGTGAACACCAGAACGCACAGGGTTTACATAAGGGCTGGAAAATAACAGGACGGATTTGTAAGCCCACAAAAAGCAGTCAAAGCCCAAATCCTACCAAAGAAAGGCACTACAAAGAATTCTGTCATCAATGTGACACTTAGCAGTCCTCTAACAGTACATAAAATTAACTTGTACATTAACATTTTAGAGATAAAAACCATTTCCCAGATTATTTGAGCCTCAGCTCTGCCCCCCCCCCGCCTTCCCCCCCGGGTTTGTGAGGGAAGATGCAGCTGAGCACAGGATGGGGCGAGGGTTATGGGCCAGGAGTGCAGGCGGGGCACTTACAATGCTCCTGAGCATCTTGTCCCCACCGCTGAAGGTGACCGCCAGCATGGACGCACACTCCTCTGCGTAGAACGGCATCCGTCCGTCCTCATCCACGGCACCTGGGGGAGGGCAGGGATGGGAGCTGAGACGAAAGCCGGTAACAGCAGGTACCTTTGAGTTACCAGCTGGCTGTGGCCTTGGGTTTGAAAATGATTCAGTGGCCAAGGGCCTTGAGTGCCACACTCCTCACTTGAACAGGCCCTGTCAAGTGGCTGAGGGTGTTCTGTACCCTAAACACCGTTCTCCCAGGAGGCTCGCCCCAGGGCACCAGTGGGGGCATCCCACCTCCGCATCCTCATGCACGCACACACTCCTCTCCTTAGCCTTCAGAGTCACACACACGTGAGGGGGAGGGCCATGTGGGAAAGGACAGTCTGATCTCCAAAAGTCTAAAGTCAGGGCGTAAGCCGGGGAGAACAGATGCGCCACTGGGCAATGCCATGGTGGGAGCACAGGACGAGGGCAGGAGGCAGGTGGGCCATGGGAAGACGGCAGGACAGAAGCCTAACCAGCGTGGTGGGTGCGGGCGGCAGATTACTGCCACAGGCCGGGCGGAAAGCCTGTCAGGCGTGGAGACTCCAAAGAAGCAGCGAGAGCAGGTTGAGACCCTCGCACTCTCTGACCCCCAGGGAAGCTCCTGCTCACACTCAGACACACAGAGGATGGGGCTGCCCAAGACACATTCTCCTTACAGGTGAGTCACACACACACACACACACACACACACACACACCAAGCCCCTCACCACAGAGTGACACACTCACCAGGATACAGTCCCTTACCACAGAGTGCCAAACTGACCAGGATACAGTCCCTAACCAGAGTGCCACACTCACCAGGATACAGTCCTTCAGTACAGAGTGACACACTCACCAGGATACAGTCCCTCACCAGAGTGACACACTCACCAGGATACAGTGCCTCACCAGAGTGACACACTCACCAGGATACAGTCCCTCACCAGAGTGACACACTCACAAGGATACAGTCCCTCATCAGAGTGACACACGCACCAGGATATAGTCCCTCAGCACAGAGTGACACACTCACCAGGATACAGTCCCTCACCACAGAGTGACACACCAGGATATAGTCCCTCAGCACAGAGTGACACACTCACCAGGATACAGTCCCTCACCACAGAGTGACACACCAGGATATAGTCCCTCAGCACAGAGTGACACACTCACCAGGATATAGTCCCTCACCACAGAGTGACACACTCACCAGCATACAGTCCCTCACCACAGAGTGACACACTCACCAGGATACAGTCCCTCACCACAGAGTGACACACTCACCAGGTTAAAGTCCCTCACCACAGAGTGACACACTCACCAGGATACAGTCCCTCACCACAGAGTGACACACTCACCAGCATACAGTCCCTCACCACAGAGTGACACACTCACAAGGATACAGTCCCTCACCACAGAGTGACACACGCACCAGGATATAGTCCCTCACCACAGAGTAACACACTCACCAGCATACAGTCCCTCACCACAGAGTGACACACTCACCAGGTTACAGTCCCTCACCACAGAGTGACACACTCACCAGGATACAGTCCCTCACCACAGTGACACACTCACCAGGATACAGTCCCTCACCAGAGTGACACACTCACCAGGATACAGTCCCTCACCACAGAGTGACACACTCACCAGGTTACAGTTCCTCACCACAGAGTGACACACTCACCAGGATACAGTCCTTCACCACAGAGTGACACACTCACCAGGATACAGTCCTTCAGTACAGAGTGACACACTCACCAGGATACAGTCCCTCACCACAGAGTGACACACGCACCAGGATACAGTCCCTCACCAGAGTGACACACTCACCAGGATACAGTCCCTCAGCACAGAGTGACACACGCACCAGGATATAGTCCCTCACCACAGAGTGACACACTCACCAGGTTACAGTCCCTCACCACAGAGTGACACACTCACCAGGATACAGTCCCTCACCACAGAGTGACACACTCACCAGGATACAGTCCCTCATCAGAGTGACACACTCACCAGGATACAGTCCCTCACCACAAACTGACACACTCACAAGGATACAGTCCCTCACCACAGAGTGACACACGCACCAGGATATAGTCCCTCACCACAGAGTAACACACTCACCAGCATACAGTCCTTCACCACAGAGTGACACACTCACCAGGATACAGTCCCTCACCACAGAGTGACACACTCACCAGGTTACAGTCCCTCACCACAGAGTGACACACTCACCAGGATACAGTCCCTCAACAGAGTGACACACTCACCAGGATACAGTCCCTCACCACAGTGACACACTCACCAGGATACAGTCCCTAACCAGAGTGACACACTCACCAGGTTAAAGTCCCTCACCACAGAGTGACACACTCACCAGGATACAGTCCCTCATCACAGAGTGACACACTCACCAGGATATAGTCCCTCACCAGAGTGACACGCTCACCAGGATACAGTCCCTCACCACAGAGTGACACACTCACCAGGTTACAGTTCCTCACCACAGAGTGACACACTCACCAGCATACAGTCCCTCAGCACAGAGTGACACACGCACCAGGTTACAGTCCCTCAGCACAGAGTGACACACTCACCAGGATACAGTCCCTCAGCACAGAATGACACACTCACCAGAATACAGTCCCTCACCATAGTGACACACTCACCAGGTTAAAGTCCCTCACCACAGAGTGACACACTCACCAGGTTATAGTCCCTCACCACGGGCACACACACGCACACACACACACACATACGCACATGGAAGCACGGGGACTACCTATGGTGACCGTGTAGATTGAGTTGGCGTAGCCGTCATAGTTGCAGTTGTCGTTGTGCTGGCCCCCATTGCCACTTGCCACCACAAAGATGCTCCCGAAGCCCTGGCGGCCCGCCATCACCCCGTGCTGCAAGGCGGCCTGAGGAACAAGAACGCCAGGAATCAGCTGGGAGACTGACTTCCACCTTCCTTACACACTGCCCGTCCCCGCTTCTAGAAAGGAGCACAGCCCAGCCGCCCGCCAGGTAGAGAGGGTCAAGGTGGCACAAGGACGGGAGGAAGCTGGTAGTTAAGCCGCTGCTGATGGGTGCACTCTGCTCATCAGAGTGGGGAGGCCAGAATAGGGAGCCAATGGGAGCCTGTTCCCTTCCTCTCAGAACCTGTGCCCCCATCCACCCTCCTGTCCCCGAAAGGAGGCGCCGGGTCAGGTGGCACGGCCTGGCCCTGAAGACGGGTGGGTGAGGGAGTGACCTGCAGTGTCCTCTGCCACTGAAGGGAGGGTGTGCCTGGGTCTCCTCCAGGCTTCCTGCAGGTCAGGTACCTTGCCAAGCTGATGAGGGCCATCCACTGTCTTCCCATCATCGTCTGGGCCCCAGCTGTGGAGAAACATCAGCGGGAGGGCCGGGGCCAGGCTGTGGCCCCTCCCAGGCCCCCAGGCTCGGCCGGCCACCCCTGCCTGGGCTCCTGCTCTCCTCTCAAGGTTCCAGGTCAGCCTCCCGTGATGAAAGGTCAGAAGGGTTGGTTCAGCCCCCACTCAAAGTGGAAGAGAGTTCTTTCCCTTAGAAACGCTCCCAGTGTAGGACTGCTTTAACCTGCTCCTAAAACCCTTCCTCAGGTCCAGGAAGCAGGAGACGGACATCTTGGTGGCCAGGGACAGGGGCACCTGTCCGGATTGGGATCTATGACTAGGCCTGAGGGGGGAGCACCCACAAGGACTCTCCATTCCTTCTCCAAGAGGAAATGGCTGCGGATGTCATGGATTCAATGGAGGTACCGGCGAGGTGCCATCACTGCCACGGGGGCAGCCCAATCTGTTTCTCCTTAGTCTCACCTGACCCCAACACAACCACAACCCGAAGCTGCAGGTGTGCTTGTGTGCAGGGCCAGGGGACTGGCGCTGGCACTCAGCTTGGCGGAGGGAGAGGAAAGCCCACTTTGCTCCCAGAGGCCGATGAGCTCATTAAAAAGCTGTTGCACTCCTCCTCATGTGGCAACCTGATGACATGAGGCTTAAGGCTAAGAACCCAATGGCCGGGCATCTGGAGGAAGGAGGGCAATGGGCTGATAAGCTGAACCCAGGGAGCAGAGCTTGCTGGAGCTGCCTGAGTCAGCTCCTCTTGTTCTTCTGCTGGAGAACTAGTCTCAGGTGTCCAAGCCTCTGGCCCGCTCACCTTGCCTGACTCTGACTCACCTGCAACTGTAGATGTCATTGATCTGATAGTGCTTGTTGAACGCCACAGCCTCCATGCTGTCTGTCAGGGGTCCATCTAGTAACCGGATACCTAGGCAGCAAAGGCCACATTAGCTCCTCAAGAATGCCTGTCCCGAGATGGGGATCTAGAGGGCGGGGAGCCAGATGTGGAGATTTACTTTTCCCCCTAAGTGTGCTTGTGTTCTTTATATCACATGTATGTACCTACCCTGAAATACTTTTTAAAATATAATGCTAAATCTTAGACTTTAAGGATCATGGGATCTGGTGGGAAAGGCATGTAGAATGTAGGTAGCCAAGTTTCCCTATTTGAATCCTTAATCATGTGAAACACGGGTGTGCTGCTTGACACATAGAAGGCGCTCAATAAAAGGTACTCGTTACCATCAACTACTCCCATGTATGCCTAATTTCATCCTCCAGAGTGGTGGCCCCGTCCTGTGACCATGTAGGGACCTAAGGGGCTTTCAGAAGGGATTTGGACCCTGAAGGCTTCTGGCTCCCCGTGTAGCCTCATTTACAGAGGGCTGCTGCCCTCTGCTGGAGTGTAGGAGGAATACACTCAACTTAGTGAATCTAACATTTGGTTCCTTCTAAGCATTTAGGAGGAATCATGGGGAGGGCTTCCCCATTCATTCCCTTCACCTTGGGCTTGATAGACAAAGCCTGAGAGGCAAAGGAGCCACAGAACCACCCCCAAGTGGAGGCCAGGATTCCCAGACCTCTTGAAAGGATAGAGAGCAGACAGTGACCATCAAAAAAACCTGGAGCTAAGAGCTGGGGAGCTGGGAGAGGAGCCTCCATAGACATGTGGGGTCAAGGAGGAAGGGCAGATGAGAAGGTGTTTAGTAAATTGCAAATACAAGTGTAGCACACATAAGTAAAGGAGGTATCTGAAATGAGTTGGGGTACAACCAAGATCAGAAAAAGGAAAGAGGCAACTGAGCAGGATGGTCTCCATCCGCATCAAGAGCATTCTCACTTTTAGCTGTTTTATGTGGTGGGGCTTGCTGCTGAATGCATGCCTAAAACACCACTGCATTGAAAAAAAACACCGTGAACTGATTCGTCCTATAGACCTTTATTATGAGCTTACCCTTTGTTCTATGCTGTGTGTATTGAGGGTCAGACAAGGCAGTACACAGCCAGGGGCTGGGGTGGGGAATGAAGACTGCTATCACAGGGGAGACGGACTGAGGCTGCATTGGAAGGTACCTGCTATGCGACTCCCATATGCCACTCCCACTGCGCAGAAGCTGTTGTTAGGCACCGCAGCAATCTCTCCCGCACATCGAGTGCCATGATGGTTGCCATTCTCCGCATCCGGGTGGGGCATGGGGTCAGGGTCATTAGAGTTGAGGTCATAGCTGCCCTCAGGGCTCTGAAACATTGTGCGGGGGCAACATGTGGTCACTCACTGGTTCTAAGAGGTCAGATCTTAGAGCTCAGGGAGAGAGGGAGTTTGGGCTCCAAGACCATCTCTGTCTGAAAACCACATACAGTGTTTCCCAAAGTGTGGTACGCGTACCCCCAGGGGTACGGGAAGAGTTTGGTGGGGGTACGCGTTGCACCGGAGTTTGGCGGGGATATGCACTGCACCGTGCTTAGCTGCGCCTAATTCTATGTTCTCATGAGTACGAGGGGTACTCAGCGCTACGAAAATTATAGAAGGGGTACACACATGTCAAAAGTTTGGGAAACACTGGGCTACATGAGGCAGGATCCCAGGACAAAACTGAGAAGTGCCACCGTTCTTAGGAAACTTCTCTCTCGTCTATTATAGAAATGTGTCCAGAAAACTGCTCCACACCATGGAAACCTGGGATAGAAACAATGCGGGGCTGGCCAAGGGCCAGGCCTGAGAGGAAGGTGCTCAGAACGGTGTGCAGCGGGCAGTCGCCTAGGGCTCCACTCCTCTCCCCAGGGCAGGGAGTGCGACAGGACCCGGTGAGCATCACCTGGGACCCTCTCCCTCACTGAGATAGAGCCACTCCATGTCTTACTGCCTTCTGGAATGCTGGCTGGGGAAGCAGAAGAGGACCACCATCCCACCGGGCCCTTCTGTTTGGCTCTTAGACCTCTAAGAAAGGGGACGAGCTTGAGGCAATATGAAGGTGAGAAATGGGGGTGGGAGGGGTCACCCCAGGGCCACTCACATAGTTGGGTGCAATATCCTGGATGGTGTGTTCCACTCCGTCATCCACGACCACCACAGTCACCCCTCGCCCCGTCACGTTGCGTTCCCACACACCTGTCACGTTGATGTCCCTGCCGGGGCTCCGCCGGTTATTCTGCAGGACAGACAGGGCCAGGAGCTGTGTCAGGGCCTTGGGAATCCAGGGACAGATAGCACAGCTCACAGCGATGCACAGTAAAGCTAGCGGCCCCTCTCTCCTCCTGGCTGCCATCAAAGAGCCAGACAGGCCAACACTGGTTTGGCTCAGTGGATAGAGCGTCGGCCTGCGGAGTGAAAGGTCCCAGGTTCAATTCCGGTCAAGGGCATGTACCTTAGTTGCAGGCACATCCCCAGTAGGGGGTTTGCAAGAGGCAGCTGATCGATGATTCTCTCATCGATGTTTCTAACTCTCTATCCCTCTCTCTCTCTGTTAAAAAAAAAATCAAAAAAAAAAAAAATCGCCAGTTTGTGTAGCAATAGTCCAGGTGGGGGCGGAGTCAAGGAGGGACAAGTGCCAAAACCGGTTTAGCTCAATGGATAGAGCGTCGGCTTGGGGACTGAAGGGACCTGGGTTCGATTCCTGTCAAGGGCATGTACCTTGGTTGCGGGCATATCCCTAGTAGGGGGTGTGCAAGAAGCAACTGATCGATGACTCTCTCATCGATGTTTCTAACTCTCTCTCTCCCTTCCTCTCTGTACAAAATCAATAAAATATATTAAAAAAAAAAAAAAAAGGAGGGACAAGTGAGAGCTTTGCCACAACCTAGGTCAACAGGAAATGGTGGCAGCATTCATGGGCGATAAAGATGAAATGATAGGATGGAGGATGGGGCGGGCTAAAAGGGGTCAATGGGGGAAATATGCAATACTTTCAACAATAAAGATTTATTTATTTTTTTTAAATATATTTTTTTGATTCTTTTACAGGGAAGGGAGAGGATAGAGAGTAGAAACATCGATGTGAGAGAAACATGGACCAGCTGCCTCTTGCACACCCCTCACTGGGGATGTGCCTGCAACCAATGCAAATGCCCTTGACCGGAATCGAACCTGGGACCCTTCAGTCCGCAGGCTGACGCTCTATCCACTGAGCCAAACCGGTCTATGCTCAACAATAAAGATTTAAAAAAATAGCTGAAGCTGGTTTGGCTCAGTGGTAGAGCGTCGGTCTGCGGACTGAAGGGTCCCAGGTTCGATTCTGGTCAAGGGCATGTACATTGGCTGCAGGCACATCCCCGGTGGGGGGTGTGCAGGAGGCGGCTAGTCGATGTTTCTCTCTCATCGACGTTTCTAACTCTCTCTCCCTTCCTCTCTGTAAAAAATCAATAAAATATAAAAAAATAGATGAAATGGTGGCTAGGCTTACGGTTGGCTAATACAATTATTATGCTCCATAATATATATTATGATAATACTAGAGGCCCAGTGCATGAATTTGTGCATGGGTGGGGTTCCTCAGCCTGGCCAGTGATTGGGGCTGATGGGGGTGGTGGGGGGTGGTGGTGGTGGAGGGACCGTGGGAGGTTGGACCCAGCAGCAAGCTAAATGGCCGATTTTGTAAGAATTGGGTTCCCTCTTCCCTCCTGTCTGGGTCTGGGGTGCAGGTGAACCAGATTTGGGGCTGATGGGCCCCAGCAGCAAGGTCTGGGTCAGTGCATGTCATAGCTACTGGCAGGTCGTTCTGGTCATTCTGTCCCTTAGGTTTTTATATATATAGGTTATATTATGTTAGTAGTTTACACTGTAAAGTGTTTATCATGTATTAGGGACTCATATGTTAATTCATTTATCCTTACTACCTCTACAAGAGGTACTTTTAAAATCTCCCAAAAATAAAATAAATCTCCCATTTATAGAGAAGGAAACTGAGGCACAGAGAGGTGAGGCAGCTTGCCCAAAGGCACATGATAGTAAGTGGCAGAGCTGGAACCTGAGCCCAGGCAGCCTGGCCCAGCACCCAGGCCCTGACCACAGTAGCCCAGGGGCTCTCCAGAGATGAGCACAGAGAAGATGGAGCCCGAGGAAGAAACACCCCCCAAAGCCCACAGAAATGTCTCTGCGGGCAAGCTGGAAAGCAATACAGTCAAGAGTTCATAAAGAACTGGATAGCCTGGTCGGGGAGCTGTCGGTTAGAGTGTCGTCCAGATAAATCAAGGTGGCGGGTTGGATCCCTGGTCAGGGCACATACAAGAGTCAACCGACAAATGCATAAATAAGCGGAACAACATACTGATACTTCTCTCTCTCAAATCAATAAAATAAAGTAATTAATTAATATCTTAAAAAGAGAATTGGATATCCAGAATCTACCCATCTGAAGCTGAAAACTGTAGGGCTGGACTTACCAGGTGCCACTGCTGTGGGTATTTGGGGTCATTGAAGTGGACGCTGCGCTTGGCTCGCTTTAGCAGTTTCTGCTCTGAGTGCCAGTGCACAGCTTCATGTCTGGCTAACACGGCCTCTGCCTGCTGCCGGATGGCCTCTGCCTGCTGGTCTGACCGGTGCCCAGCTGGGTGGACAAAGAGGTAGTGCCCCTGGAGCTCCCCGATGCGCCCAGCATTCACCAGTCCTGCTGCCCGGGCCAAGGCGTCTGCCTTTTGCTCCGCGGTCTCCTCCTGCCCCTTGCCTTCCAGGTTGTCCAGATGCACAGCCCAACTCAGCCCCCCTGGGCTCGGGGCCTCAGGCCCACCGGTCCTTGGCAGGCCCATGACCCAGGGAACCAGAAAGAAGAGTCCAGCTAATTCCAGCCAGAGGCAGGTGGGCAAGCCCAGGGGGGCATCCAAATGTGGCACTTTCTGCCTCCCCTTCTGCATCAGAACAGTAGGCTGCAGACAGAGAAAGGACATGGGAGGTAAGATCCGGGAACTGCGGGATCTCAGAGGGGGACGGAGCCATCAGGGTACATCTGCTCCTTTTAACGAGGAACATGTGATTCCCTCTTTGTATTCAAATTCATCTCTGACCACCAGGGACAGCGCCAGGTGGAGTGTGGGCCAGTACCAAGCGCAGCGAGCACCTCCCTGGTGCAATGGACCAACCCCGTCTCACTAGCAGCGGGTCAGTGTAACAGGCACCAGGCTGCTCTTGCCAGTCTGCCATCAAAAGGGCTCAAAGGTCGCACCACTCCCACAAATGACTGGCAGAATCAGGACTGCCCTTTAGCAGAGATCCTCCTCACTTACACGGAGAGGATGAGAATCTTCCCCAGCTGACTTCTCGGCCAGCTGCCCTCAGGGCTAATCCCCGCAGGGGCCCCATTCCCACCTGGGCTCTGCACAAGGTTGAGCTCCGGGGCTGGCTAACCACTTCTCGCTCATTTTGTGCAGCTGGAGAAAACGCATCACTTTCACTTCTGCTGACTCGGCACAGAGTGGAGACCTGCGGATGGACCCTGAGAAGAAAAGAAACGGTATCCTCCCAAACCCAGAAGAGCAAACAGACCCTCGCCCTGAACTCCAGGACCTGCAACCAAAGACACTGCCAGTCACCAAGTGTCACTTCCAGGGACCTCAAGGCATAGACTGGGACGAAACCCGGACAGGAAGGCCAAATCAGCACAAAACCAGAAACTACTTCTTGTCCTAACATTGTAACACACTCTCTTCTTTCTTTTCTTCCAGAAGCCCAGAAGAGGCTTGAACTATTACCAAAACTCCACAACTGACTGGTGTGGTTCAGCTGGTTGAGTGTGGTCCCTGACAGGGCACATGCCCACATTTCAGGCTCAATCCCCAAGAGGGGGCTTGCAGGAGGCATTAAAAAAAGAAAAAAGAGCCGGGACCGGTTTGGCTCAATGGATAGAGCGTCGGCTTGGGGACTGAAGGGACCCGGGTTCGATTCCGGTCAAGGGCATGTACCTTGGTTGCGGGCATATCCCCAGTGGGGGGTGTGCAAGAGGCAGCTGACCGATGACTCTCTCTCATCGATGTTTCTAACTCTCTATCTCTCTCCCTTCCTCTCTGTACAAAATCAATAAAATATATTAAAAAAAAAAAAAAGAAAAAAGAAAGAAAAAAAGGTAGGTAGCAATGCTTCCTAGAAGGTGGTAGCTAACTTCCTGACTTCCGTATCTGAAGGGTGCCAGGGTAAGTGAGAGTGGGCAGGAGGCAGGGGAAATGGGGAAAACCTGAGAATGCAAACGCAGCTGAACAGGCATCAGGACAAGGGGGCCACCAGGAGGGGAAATCACTGGCGCGCAGCGGGACAGCGCTGCCCTTGGTCACTAGCTCAGCAGGTTGGCTTGGAAGGGGAGTCTCAGGCTTCAAACCCGGGAATAACATCCCTAGTTTGGCAGAAGGGCCAGATAAGAACTAACAGGTGAGACAGGAACAGGTGAATGGTGCCCAGCATGGGTGCACCTGTGCGTGGCTGGGCCCTGGGAGAAGCCCCTGCCCCGCTGGTGGGGCGCTGAGGCAAAGCGGAGTCCTCACACGGATGCCAAATGGGTCTGACTCAAAACATTACAGAAAGTGGGTGCTTTCCCAAAGGGAAAAGGGAACTCTGGCCATCTAACACGTCCCTCCGAAGTTCTGCATTTCCTTTCCTCTCTGCTCCTCTGCGGTTCTCAGGCACCTTCTCCTCACGGTCCCGCCTTGCAGCAGCCCCCACGGTCCCGAGCTGCCCGGGGCCTGGCCAGTGTGCACACCCACTAAGGAAAACAAAACCTTGTCCCTCAGCCAGGCAGGGACACACCTAGGCAGGATCCTTCCGCCTCGGGGTGCAGGCTCCGGAGAAGAGGAAGCTGACTACTCTCCTTCCCTCCGGCCGGAGCCCTCCCCTCAGGCTCCCCGGAAAGGAACCGTGAGGACCCCGAGAGCAGGTCTTCGCCTCCTCCACTGCAGGCGCACCCCGACAGCGCCCGGGTGCCGCGGGAGAGGAGGTCCAGGTCCTGGATTAATTTAAAGTAGTTAACTAGTCCAGGTCACTAATCCAGGTCCTGCTCCCCAGAGGCTCCCGCACACGCTCCGCGCCCGGGACCCCGCGCCCCGCCACGGCGCCTCTCCTTACAGGGACCGCGCGGTCCGGGCTCCAGGGTCCGGGCCCGGGCCCCGGGCGCTCCCGCCGGACTGGAGGCGCCCTGTGCAGCGCCCTCGCCCTCGGACCCCGATACCCGCTCCGGGCCACCAACTTCCTAGCTCTGTCCCGACCGAGCCCCAACTCACCGGCGCGGCCCGCCGCCTCCCCGCGGAAACTCGCGGCTTCCCGGGCGCCCGAGCCCCTGACAGCGGCGTCACTTCCGCCCGGCGCCGCAGCCAATCAGCGCGCGCGGCCGCAGCCGGCGGCGCGGGGGCCGACCCTCGGGTCTCTCCCGGGAGCAGCGCGCGCCCCGGCCGCCTCCTCGCGGGGCCCCGCCGTCTCCAGCCCCCGGGCATCTCTCAGAGGACCCCCCCCGGAGGCGTCGTCTTCCCCACAATGTCCTCTGGAAAAGGCATCTCGGTCGCAAGCACATCGTTCCTCTCCTCAGACGGCCGTGGTCTCCCCAGCCCCTGAGTCCCTCCTAGAGCGGCTCCCTCCACGCGTCTCCTTCCTTCTCGCGACAGCATCTTCTTCCTCCTCGCATCCCTGCGTCCCTGCGAGTCCGTCTGTGGCTGAGGGGCTCCCGCACGACCGCGTCCCCTCGGCAGTGCCGGCTCTGGCCGCCAGGGGCGCCGTCGGGGGCGGCCGGGCCCCCGGGCCGCTCCTCCTGCAGCCGCGCCCCGCCTCCTCCTCTCGCGCCGCCGGAAGTGGGAGGTGCGCCGCCGCCAGCGCTCGGCCCTCCCCCGAGGCCCGGCCGCCCCCTCCCCCGCTCCGCCCGCTCAGGTGCGTCCCTTCCCTCCCCCCGTTCCTTCCCGCGGGCGCGGAGCCCAAGTGGGTGCGGGTCGGCGCGCGGGCCCGGGTGCGACGCGGGGGCGGGAGGCGAGTGGGGGGCGTGGAGGCGCCGGGAGCTGCGAGCGGGGGTCCCGGCCTAGGAGAGTGGCGGGGCTGCCCGCGGGGTGCGGGCCGAGGGGAGGGTGCGGAGGCGCCGTGCCCGCGGCAGCCGCCGGCGTAGCGGGTTGGAGGACGGCGGTGGTCCCCCGGCGCTGCTTCCACCCATTGTTCCTTCGCGTCCGCCCCGAGGACCCGGCGCTCCCGCCGTGGCCGCCTCGGCAGTGTGGCCCCGGGCTGCGGGGCGGGCGTCCCTCCGCACATCCTGCAGCCCGCCGTGCGCCCCCGCCCCGGGCGCCCCCGTCCCGGCTCTGCTGCGCGGCCGTGCAGGCAGGACCCGTGCCCGGTGGTTCGGTTACGGCCCCCGGGCTGTGCTGGGGCAGGAGGCTTGCACCTGAGGGTGCAGTAATGGCGATTTGGGGGCCCATTTTCTCCTAGGACCTTAGTATAATGGGGAAACTGAGGCCTGGGGATCTCTGGCTTGTGACTGAAGGGTTGACACAGCAGTCTCCATGATTGCCCTATGGGCTCTTGTAGGTTCCGGGGTGTACCTGTGATAACTATTAAAATCAACTAATTTAAACTAACCCTATGTTACATACCCCTCTCCCCCTATATTATTTCCCCATAGAAGGCCATGAGTTTGTCTTGCAACATAAAAGATGACCTTTTGATCAAAGAATGTCATCTGTTCCGGTTCCCATTTCTTGGTTTTCCCTGTTTTTAGCTCGTTGTCCTGCTGGGGTAACCCAGTTCCCACCCTCTTGCACCCCTGTAGTAACTTGGAAGGACCTGTCATCGGTCAGTGGTTATCAGACTTACCCCGGTACCCCTCCCTGCGGAGCGCGCTGACAGTAAAAGATACTTGGGTTGCCCAATACAACATTGCTTTTCCTTAAAACTTCTCTTATATTAATGGAGAATGCTTTTAATTAACAGCAATAAAATGATTTTAAACGATATTGTTGATACCAGGCCAAAAATTGCATCCTTTGTAAATGGTATTAGGCAAGATGGGTGTGTGGGCCATTTGAAAGATTCTCCCTGGCTCTAGTTTGATGTTCTAAATGACTGCATTTCTGCCAAAAGTGAAAAGAGCTTTGCATACCCTCCTAGGTATTTACATAAATACGGTGGCTCCTGAGGATTGATTCGCCGGGACCCGTTTGACTGCGATGGCTTTAATGCCAGTGCTATAGAATAGACACTCCGGTGTTTTCTCCCGGAGCCAACTTTGTTCTTTCCCGGGAAACTGCGTTGTGTGGACATTCTGAGGGTGGAAGAACATTGTTTTTAAAACGTTAAGCCAGTAGCCTGTCATTTGTTTCTGGATGTACAGAGCATGATGGCAGCGTCCGAGGTAGCTGGTGTGGCCAATGCCCCCAATCCTCCGGAATCCTCCTCTAGTCCCTGTGCTTCCAAATCAGAAGAAGGTCTGCTAGATGGTCTAAGGTAAGGTAGGGGTTCTTGACTGGGAAGATTTTTTTTTTTTGGGGGGGGGGGTAAGGGCCTCTTATGAAAGTGTAGCTGGTCTTTCCTCTTTTTGGCTCTAGTAGCACTGTGCTAGATTAAGCTTTTTAAAGGTAAGGACTAGCTGATCTATGTTTGTATTTCTTTTTTAAAAAATATATTTTATTGATTTTGTACAGAGAGGAAGGGAGAGAGATAGAGAGTTAGAAACATCGATGAGAGGAGAGTCATCGATCAGCTGCCTCTTGCACACCCCCTACATGCCCTTGACGGGAATCGAACCCGGGACTCTTCAGTCCCCAAGCCGACGCTCTATCCATTGAGCCAAACCAGTTTCGTCTATGTTTGTATTTCTAACAGTGTCTGACGCTCAGCAGACATGAGAATATTTGTTGACAGAATACAGGTGGTCAAACTCATCCAAAAGTGAGAATATATCCTCATTCTATCCTACATGGATTATATGCTCACTTAAGTATGTGTTTGTATATTATACATATGTATATTCACATATACATCTTCTATATAACATATATACTCACAGGTATATATATATGTGTGTATATATATACACAGTTAACTATGTGTTTGTGTTTATATATCTGTGTCTATAGATAGCTTTGGTAATATGGCTTACTGCTTTATGTATATACTAGGGGCCCAATGCATGAAATACGTGCAAGAATAGGCCTTCCTTCCCCTGGCTGCCGGCGCTAGCTTCCCTCTGGCACCCAGGACCCAGGCTTCCCTCAGGCCACCAGCAGGCACCTGAGACCCGTGCTTCCTTTGAAGCCCTGGTTTCGTCCATCCAAAAGGTCGTCTGGAAGGACATCTGATTTAATCAGCATATTACCCTTTTATTATAGATTTTGCCTTCCATGTGAACTCTTGAAGGATGGGATTATGATTACCCAACCTTCTATGTTACTTTGCTTGGCACAGTGTATGTATAGGGTTGCATTAATTTGACTGTATACTCTATTTTAGCTCTTTTCTAGAGTACATAGGACTTAACACAATATATAATACTGTACTAACAGCTTTATATATATTAACACATTTAATCTTCCCAACAATACCAGGAGGTAGGTGCTAATATTCCCATTTACAGGTGAGGAAACTTGAGACGCAGAGGTTAGTAACTTGCCCTAGGTTACCAAGCTACGTTGGAGTCAGGGTTTGAACCCAGGCTTGTCTGGTTTCAGAGTACCATGTAAATATTTGTTTAAATGAACAGAAGTTTGCTAGTGAATGGGTAATGGGGCAAATGTTAAGTAAGCCTAATCATAAACTTGGATCTTCATTTTATAAATAAAATCAGCCACATACTGCTAGTAATGATATTACCAGTTAAGGTTTATTGAGTGTTTACTATGTGCCAGGCACTGTACTAAACACTTAAGAAACATTGTCTCATGTAATTCTCACAATAATTGTAATAGGTAGGTAGCATTTTAAAAATGAAGTAATTTGCCGAGAGTCAAACAGCTACTAAACAGAGTCAGCATTCCATCCAGTTAAGGCCCATGCCCAAATTTGTAATTAGGTGCCTCCTCGTCCCTCAGTTAACTCCCAGCACGGAATCAGCTCGGAGCATTTATAGATTTTCATAATGTAAGATGCTCTCTCAGTTGTTTTATTTTGAACAGCAAGTACTGTTAAGGAAAGCAAGGATAGTGAGCCGATTCCTCATTCTAGTGTGCGGTGCTTGAGGACATCAGTTTACAAAGCCAGTTTTTAAAAAAAAGAAATTTAACACAGATTTAGTCATTATTCCTGGATGAAAAATTTGTAGTTGTGCATGTTGGATATCACTGTAAATAGATTTTAAAGATCTCTTTAAAAACCAATATGTTGCCCTGGTTGGTGTTGCTCAGTGCTTAGTGTGTCATCCAGTACACGCACCAAAGTGTGGCAGGTTCGGTATCAGGTCAAGGGCACATACTTGGGTTGCAGGTTCGATCCCTGGCCCTGGTCCGGGTGTATACAGGAGGCAACCCATCTCTCTCCCTCCATCCCTCTCTCCTTCCCTCCCCACCTTCCCTTCCTTCCTCTCTCTCTGAAAGTCAATGGAAAGAATATTCTTGGTTGGGATTAACAAACGATAACAACAAAAACACAATAGTTAAGTCTGTGATAAACAATAAAACAACTCTCCCAGTGTTGTACATGTATGTACTTGTCTGGGATAAAATTTCTATTGACAGTTTCAGTTTTGGATTCAAAAGTGTATCTCACACAGCTTGAAGAAAACTCTGCTCTGGAACACTCGAAGAACCTAAAAAGTGGTTCTGGTCAGAGATCTGTATAGTGAGTTTGAATGAAAATTACTTTTGTGAAACGTGAGAGTGGAATAAAAACTTACTAAATTGGTATTTTATTAAAATATATGTAATTAATACATGTAACTAAATGAAATATTCTAACTAGCATTAGGCTGTTTCCTCTGAAAGTTATTCAACTTGTCCCTCAAAGATTTTTGGGTTTTCAGTCACTTATGTGTCATCAATAACTGGAGACTGTCTCTAGAATCTAGGTTCTTTTTTAAAAAAAATAGATACTTTTATAGACTTGAGAGAGAGAGGGAGAGTGAGAGAAACATCAATGTGAGAGAAAAACATTGATTGACTGCCTCCTGCATGCCCCCTACTGGGGATCAAGCCCAAAACCTGGGCATGTGCCCTGACTGGAAATTGAACTGGCAACCACCTGAGCCATACCAGCTGGGGCCAGAATCCAGGTTCTTAACCACCAAGCTGTGCTCCCTGCATGTGGGATAAAATCACTGGGTAGAAAGGAAATTCCTTTTCATTTTGATAACTTGAGGGGTTTATATAGTCCAGTTTTGTCCTCTTAGTGATTGTGTTAGAAGTATTGTGTATTTCGCCCTCTTTAAGACTGGGTGAAGAGAGAAACTTTTTGTCTTGTGTTTTGGCAGCCCCAAAGACCCTGCACAGAAGCACAAGAGCTCACCTCTGTCAAGTGTAAGTAGCCAAACGGTAACCAAGGAGAATAACAGAAATGTCCATTTGGAACAACCAGAGCAGAATCCTGGTTCGTCAGCAGGTGACACCTCAGCAGCGCACCAGGCGGTTTTAGGAGAGAACTTGATAGCCACAGACCTTGGTCTTTCTGGCGCTGGGTCCCAGTCTGATTTGAAGGACGTGGCCAGCACAGCAGGAGAGGAGGGGAATCCGTGCCTCGGGGAGAGCCTCCATCCTGTCACTCGGTCTCTTAAGGCAGGGGGCCATGCAAAGCAACATGCCTCCGGGAATTGTCCTGAAGAGAAGTCCCCACAAGCCTCCATCCTAAAGGAAGGGAGCAGGGACACAGGCTTGGATTTCCGACCTGTAGTACCTCCAGCAAATGGGGTTGAAGGAGTCAGAGTGGATCAGGATGATGATCAGGATAGCTCTTCCCTGAAGCTTTCTCAGAACATTGCTGTACAGGTCAAGTATCAAGTTTCTACTATTACAATGGAATTTGGGCTTTTTTTTTTTTTTTTTTTTTTTTGAGGGAAGAGACATTTCTTCATGGTTGGTGGAGACTACTGTTTATCTTTTTTTTTTATTTATTGGCAGCTGCATACTATTTCCTTTGGTGCCATGTGATGGCTTCATCCTGGTGTCCAAGAAATAGTAAAGCCAGGAGCCATTGCCTAATTGTGGTGACTAGGAACCTGACAGGCTCCATGTAATATCTCTCGCTGAGTAATGATGAGTGTAGCCTCTGCATCTGGGTGTTCTAGGGGCTAAGTGCTTCCTGCAGGGTGCATGTCAGCATCCATTACCAGAGCGGCAGTGCTGCTCTTGCTGTGCAGCCAACATGTTGGCCACTTCGTTGCACAGATTTTAGGT
Source organism: Nyctalus aviator (assembly GCA_036971965.1). NCBI lineage: Eukaryota > Metazoa > Chordata > Mammalia > Chiroptera > Vespertilionidae > Nyctalus > Nyctalus aviator. The sequence goes on from CM072929.1 coordinate 72,514,739, forward strand.
GAAAGTATGAGAGCAATTCTCCCTTTTCAAATGCCACTGACCAGTTCTGAATATGCTGTTTCTGTCTTTGTAGACTGACTTTAAGACAGCTGAGTCAGAGGTAAACACAGATCAAGATATTGAAAAGAATCTGGTAAGTCTTTGAACTGTCATTGTTGATATATGAAAGTATTAATGCAGAAGATCCAGTCATGTGATCTCAGTCAGAAAAGATGCAGGAGTCACCTTTATAAAATTCCCGACGTTAGTTAGCTAACTTCTACTTGATCACTTCCAGAGATAGGAAGCTACTATTCACAAAGCAGCCTGTTGCATTTTTATTTTTAAAAATACGTTTATATTGATTTCAGAGAGGAAGGGAGCAGGAGAGAGAGATAGAAACATCAATGATGAGAGAGAATCATTGATCGGCTACCTCCTGCACACCCTCCCCTCCCTCCACTGGGGATGGAGCCTGCAACCTAGGCATGTGCCCTTGACTGGAATCAAACCCGGGACTCTTCAGTCCGCCCGCCAATGCTCTATCCACTGAGCCAAACCGGTTAGGGCATGTTGCATTTTTAAAATAGCTCTTAATGTGATATCTCATTCTGGGATAAGGACAGAACCTCTTAAACTTGTTGTAATTTTTCTTTGAGTTATGTAGAGTAAATCTAAATCCTCTTCTGCTTGTTAACCCTACGTATTTTTTTCCAGGGGGAAGTGCGCTCACTCGGTGTATGCCCTGGAATATTCTCCCGTGGACCCGCAGACCAGAGCACGACCACCTTCCCCGGCCGGTGGAGCTGGAGGAACAAGGTGGCGACTGTGTGAACTGATGACATAGCTGGACTGACACCCGCTGGGGAGGCTGGTCTCCTCTAGCTGCCCTAGCATTTCCAGAGCTGTCCAGGAATCTGGTCTTCTGGTTCAAAAGCAATGTGACCAAGATTCTGAGTACATCTTGGCCAAGCTGCAAGGTGAGGCTCCTTCCAAAAGCCTTGCTGAGATAGCCAAGGAAGCCGAGGAGGATTGAATTCAAGAGATATTTGCTAGATCTTGTTCCAGGTACCTGGGACACAGCAGAGAACAAAACTAAGGTCCCTGCACACCTGGAGCTTATAGTCTAGTGTTTTTTTTTTTTTTTTTTTTTTTTTTTTTTTTTTTTTTAATGTATTTTATTGATTTTGTACAGAGAGGAAGTGAGAGAGATAGAGAGTTAGAAACATCGATGAGAGAGAGTCATCGATCAGCTGCCTCTTGCACACCCCCTACTGGGGATATGCCCGCAACCAAGGTACATGCCCTTGACCAGAATCGAACCCGGGTCCTTCAGTCCCCAAGCCGACGCTCTATCCATTGAGCCAAACCGGTCCCGGCTATAGTCTAGTGTTTATGACACTTTGCCTGCACACTGTGACCCTGGGCAAGTCATGGCACTTCTCTGCTCCCCTGTCCCTCAGCTACCTGATGCTGAAAGAAGTGGCCCCGCCCAGCTGGTGTGGCTCTGATTGAGCATTGACCTATGGACCAAGATTCCTGGTCAGGACACATGCTTGGGTTGCACAGCCTCAATCCCCAGGAGGGAACCTACAGGAGGCAGCCAATCAATGATGATCTCCCACCACTGATGTTTCTATCTCCCTCTCTCTCTCTGAAATCAATAAAAATATATTTTAAAAAGAAAGAAGTAGGCCCAGCCAGACATGGGTAATATGTCTGGCACACTATAGATGCCAAACAGACACCCCCCCCTAGCAAACCCCCCCCCCCCCCAAAAAAAAAGTAGATGGGGCTGGAAGTTGACTTTTTAAAAAATTTAAAAATTTTTTGATTTTTTTACAGAGAGGAAGGGAGAGGGATAGAGAATTAGAAACATTGATCAGCTGACTCCTGCACACTCCCTACTGGGTATGTGCCCACAACCAAGGTACATGCCCTTGACCGGAATTGAACCTGGGACCCTTCAGTCCGCAGGCCGATGCTCTGTCCACTGAGCCAAACCAGTTAGGGCTGGAAATTGGCTTTTAATAACAAAGGAGAAGGAGGAGGGCAGATGGAGAATAGGCGAGTGGTCTGGCATGCTGCCGCACCGGGGCCAGCTGTCTACGCAAGCTATCGCTGCTGCTGCATCTTCCTGGCTGCCTTGCTGGCGAGGTCCTGGGCCTCTTTGTGCTGCCAGTGCCGTTCTCTGCCTCCTCCTCGGCTTCCTTGGCTGTCTCAGCAAGGCTTTTAGAAGGAGCCTCACCTTGCAGCTTGGCCAAGATGTACTCAGAATCTTGGTCACATTGCTTTTGAACCAGGAGAGACCAGATTCCTGGACAGCTCTGGAAATGCCAGGTCAGCTAGAGGAGACCAGCCTCCCCAGCGGGTGTCAGTCCAGCTCTGTCATCAGTTCACACAGTCGCCACCTTGTTCCTCCAGCTCCACCGGCCGGTGTGGCTGATGTTCAGGGCAAGGTGGTCGTGCTCTGGTTCTGCAGGTCCACAGGAGAATCTTGCAGGGTATACACCGAGTGAGCAGCGTTGGCAGGAAATAGTCGGTTGGCCCAGCAGGAGTCTCTGGGGCAGGGGTCACCTCCCTGTGCACTGTGTCTTCCACAGGACATGTTTGCTGTAGGGATTCGGATACCACTGCCAGAAGGCAGAGAACACTTGGTCCAAGGAAGTCCAGAGCATGCTGTGACCCAGAACATACTCCGCCATCGTCCCCAGTCGGGGCTGGCACTGCATGAGGGTGCAGGGGCTGGGGGGTGGAGCCATGCCGGAGGCGGCACACACCACCAGGCTTGAAGCTCAGTCACCACTCTTCAGTGCCCACTGGCTGCTGCCACCATGAGAAGTTGTTCCAATCGCCTTACTTACTTTTGAAGGTTTTCCCCTGCTTCTTCCTCTTAGCTCTCAGATCTGAAGTTTTCAGGTGAAACATTCTCCAGATGTTTTTAACATTTAAAAAATATATATATAATATGTTTTCAGTCCTTTCATCACTCTGGTTACCTTTCACCTAGACATGTTCCACCTTATCAGTGTTTCTTTTTAAATGTAATCCTGAGAACAAAATGTAATAATCCAGACAGACTATAATTAGTTCACAATACAATGGGCCTCTCGTTCTCTAACTCTCATGTTAGTCACTGTTTCTTAAGCTGTTGGTTTACTTTGGCAGTCTTGTCACAGTGTTGAGCTTTCAGTCAAATGCCATCAAGTCTCGTGTATTATATAGTTGTATCTGCCCATTTTATTCCTAGGTAATTAGTTTTTGAAATTAAGAGAACTTCACATTTAGCTCTGCTAAACTATTAGGTCCTCTTGATTTTGTGGCAAAAACTTCCACCCCTTTAGTGAATGCATAGCTAGTGTATATTTTTCAAGAGGAAGGATAATGCTAGGAAAGCACCCTGGGGTTAGATAGAGGTCTTTAGGGGAAGATGAGCTAATTGAGTGGAGAAAGGAAAAGTACTTGTATTAACCAGATAAGAGTGAATATGTGGAGCATGTTGAAGTACTTGAGGGGCAAATGAGAATAAAAAGTTATTGGAATGCATTAATCAGATGATGCCAATGAAAACTTTTAACTAGAGAGTAGCAACTCATGAGTTATTAATAACGGGCAGTGGAAAGATCCCAGAGACTAGAGGCCCATGGAGATGTGCTGTGTAGAAGAGAACCTCTAGAGAGCGGGGAGAAGTCATCGTTTATTGAGTGCTTACATAATCAGTTTACTTACATAGAGTATTTACTTTGTCCCCATAGTTTGATGTGGGGTTTGGATGACCGTATAGCAATTTAATGGGCCAACTAAAGTTTTAAATACACTTTAGTATTAATCTGAACAGGGTGGAAACTGGCAGGCAATTGGGCCAAAAGAGGCCCAGAGTTGTGTTTTATTTGGTTGTATTTTTTCTTTAAAAAAGGCAGTGGGCCCTAGCTGGTTTGGCTCAGTGGATAGAGCATTGGCCTGCACACTGAAGGGTTCCTGGTTCAGTTCTGGTCAAGGACACATGCCTCGGTTGCAGGCTCAACCCCCAGTAGGGAGCATGCAGGAGGCAGCCAATCAATGATTCTCATCGATGTTTCTATTTCTCCCTCTCCCTTCCCTCTGAAATTAATTTAAAAATATATATTTTCAGGTATAAAACTTAGTTGCAATTCAAGATACTGGACTCCAGTTTTATTTGCTATTCTTTTCATGCGTTTATGGCAGTTGCCCACTACCTTATACCGCTGAGTTTTAAATTGATCCTCTTTAAGTTTTAGTGCCCCTCTGACAGGTAACCACAACTTTTCTTGATTTACTGATTTGAAGGAGGCAGAGCTGAACTGTGGTCCTTGCTTCTGCTCCCTACTTGCTGGTTTGCTCAGTCTGAATCCCAAGTTCCCTAGACTTCTTTGTGAGTTTGTAAGTTTTCAGAGCTAATGATGTAAAAATCCTGTTTCTGTATGCATTTTGGTAGGTGACGTGTTCTTTGTTTTTGCCCATTCTTCAAGGATGATAAAGTGCCTCCTTCCTCTTATTTCCTAGAGCAGGGCTTGGCAAACTTTTTATCTAAAGGGTCAGATGATAAATGTCAGGCTTCATGTATGTGCTTTGTTCTAACTTTCCACTTTGCCATTGTAGTGTGAAATCAGCTTTTAAGCCATTGACGATGGTGTGTTTCTATAAAACTTTTATCTACAAAAACAGGCAATGACTGGATTCGGTCCACAGGCCATGGATTGCCAACTCCTGTGTTAGAGCTCCCTGTGATGGTGGAAATACTCTGTGTGCTGACTAATATGGTAGCCACCAGTCATGTGCCCCTCTGAGCACTTGGAATGTGGCGAGGTGGCTGAGGGGCTGGATTTTTAAAAATTTTATTTTAATTAGTTTAGGTTAACACAGCCACACATGGCTAGTAGCTGCAGTTTTGGACACTAGAGCGCCACACAGTGCCTTGAGCAGGTGTCTGGTGAGTGTTTCCTGCAATTAGATTGGGGAATTACACTTTTCTTCTGTTGTTACCAATAGGATAAAATGATGACAGAGAGAACCCTGTTGAAGGAACGTTACCAGGAGGTCCTGGACAAGCAGAGGCAAGTGGAGAATCAGCTCCAAGTGCAACTCAAGCAACTTCAACAAAGAAGAGAAGAAGAAATGAAGAACCACCAGGTTTTCTGTTTATGTTAAAATTGTCAATGAGTAAAGCTATAGTCTCTAATCAAACTTTAATTTTGTTTCCAAGTTAATAGAAATAGAAAAATAGTATTTACTTTTTTAATGGTTATCATAAAATTTTAAGGATAAAAATAACCTTTGAGGACATCTTGTTAAAACTCTCACTTCTGTTTTAGTTCAGAGAGAAAAGGATTATTTATTTAATATAGTTTGTTGGCATATTGACAGTCTGTTTAGGAAATAATTTGATTAGACTCATATCACATATTTAAAAATACAATTGTAGGTGGATTAAAAATCCACATATAAAAAGTAAAAACCTTTCAAATTAGAAAAAAAATTTAGGAATATATATATATATATATATATATATGGCTAATATGCTAAATGTCCGTCCAGGTAATGATGTCATGTACCAATGTCTGGCCTCCCCTCTCTAGAGACGACTAGCCTCCTTGCAGTTTCTTCAGCCCAGGAACACAACTTGCTTTATAGCCAGGTGGAAACATTTCACACTGTAACCAAATGTCTGTGAATTGTTTTTCCATGCCTCATCTCATTTTCCATCTCACAGCAGTCCTGGAGTAGGTACAGGTGATGCTTCAAACAACCGAGTCACACCAGCCAGGGCTATTTGTATCTTCAATTGCTAGATAGGAGACTCGGTGAAATCCTATTTTCTTTCCATTAGCCGGAAAATGCAGATTTAGAAAGCTTAGAAACTTGACCTGATTGAAAAGAAGTAACAAATGGGTGGACTCTGAAAATGACTTCAGGTTTTTTCACTGAGCAGAATATAGTCAAACACTGCTGCAGTTAAATATTTTACCCATTGTTCTCCCTGCGTGATCTATAATAATAATCTACTTTGTGTTGATATTTACTGCTGTGTTGCTGAAAATTACCTGAAAGAGAAGTTGGGGTACTTCACTGGGCTGGAAAAATTTTAGCTAAATTAGAAAGCAGCTCTAATTAAACAAGTTTATTCTATATCTATAAAAGGCTAAATTGAGACAAATATAAAGCCCTTGCTAGCGCCAATTGGACGCGTGTGTTTCTGTCATTGTCAATTGTGAATTTGGTTGACACTTCTATTATAGAGAAAGGGCATATAGTGATATTAAAATATTTCTTCTAATTAATTTCCTTTGAATGTGCATGAATTTGTGCACAAAGTCACAAATGTGTGTGTGTGTGTGTGTGTGCATGTGTGTATAAAAATATATAAAATCTCAAGTTGCAAGAGATCATTTTAAGCCAGGCAGAAAACCCAGAAGCCACAAAACACTTAATTACATATAATTTAAAACTTAATACAGTGAAGGACACAAAAAGTAAAAAAGATCAATGTTAGGCTAAGAGAAAATATTTGTATTATATCTGATGAAGGATTTAATATTCATGACATTCTGAGATTCAGGTAAATTCATGGTAAAAGTCACATAATCTGCAGAAAACCAGGGAGGGTTATTATATTAGTTCTCCATTGCTGCTGTAACAAATTATCACGAGTTAGTGGCTTAATTTATAGGTCAGAAGACCAACATGGGCACCACCAGGTGAAAATCAAGTTATTAGCAGCCTGAACTGAGGTACCTTCCCTTGAGCAAAAATGAAGCTGTGACCCTTTGGTGTCCAACCAGTGAGCACATTGGCCAGGGCAGGTTCTTCCTTTTAAAGACCCATATTGTGATTAGATTGGGCCTACCCAGATGATCCAGGATTACCTTCCTATCTGAAGATTCTTCCCCACGTCACATCTGCAGTTTATTTTCCCATGGAAGGTAACAAGTTCCAGGGATTAGGATGAGGAAAAGCAAATAGGTAATAAGTTTATGAAAAGAAGCTCAGCCTCACTGGTACTCATTCATTTACTCAGCAACTATTTTTTGAGTTCCTAATCTAGGCTCTGAAGTGGTGAACCAAACATAGTCTCTGCCTTCATCAGATAGTTATTATCGTTGGAGGAGGCAGTGAAAGCAATAAAGAATGGGAGTTAGGGCCCTATGGGCAGAGCTCAGTGCTTGAGTGTCAGCCTATGGACAGGAGGTCACAGTTTGATTCCTGGTCACTGTACAGGTCAGGGTTGTGGGCTGGATCCCCAATGTAGGGCATGCAGGAGGCAGCTGGTCAATGGTTCTCTCTTGTCATTGATGTTTCTCTCTTTCTCTCCCTCTCCCTTCCTCTCTGAAATGAATAAAAACATATTAGGAAAAAAAAAAAAAAAGAATGGGAGTTAGGGAAACGCTTATTATAATTAGTTACCATTCCTCCTACACCAAGGGATTGGCAAAAATGAAATAAGTTGTCAGGTGTGAGGAAAAATGAACTCTTTTTCAGACATTAGTAGGGGTATGAATTGTTATAACCTTTTGGGAGATGTTATTAGGAATTATTGGTTAAAATTTAAAATTTTGAAATTTTAAAATTCTGACCTAGCAATCTCAGTATTATGAGAAATAGAAGTTTCTGTTTGAAAGTGTGCACATCTAGAGTGTTTATCACACTCTTATAGTTACAAAAAAAGCTGGTTTCAACCTGATGGGCTCTTGACAGAGAATGTTCAAATTGCATATATGCAATTATATCATTTGCAGCTATCTTGAGTTAGATCTATGTTTATTGACATTATCTTCATTTCAAATGAAAAAGAAAGCAGGATACAGAATAACATATATAAAACAACCTCATTTAAGAAAGCACAAAAAAAACTAGTGAGATACATAAGTATACATGTGTTTGTGTGAGAATGGAGAAAAATGTTAAAGCACAAAACAATGCATTGATTACGTTGTGGATGGAATTGGTGTGAATTAGGGAGTGACTTAACTTTATCACTTTTTTTGTGTGGTGGTCCATCTTAAATTTTTTTTTTTGTCTAAAGTTTTACATATGCCTCCTTTTCCCCCAATTGACACCTCCCCCTTCCCCCCCAGCCATTCCCACCCTGGGTAAGCCTCCACTGCCCCAGTGTCTGTGTCCATTGGTTATGCTAATATGCATGCATACAAGTCCTTTGGTTGCTCTTTAACCCCCCTACCTCCCTTGCCATTTGTCTCTGGCTCTATTTTTGTTCATCATTATGTTGATCATTATATCCTACATATGAGTGAGATCATGTGGTATTTATCTTTCAACTTTTTCACTTTTCTATAATTTAACTTCATGTTAATATATGTGTGTGTGTGTGTGTGTGTGTGTGTGTGTGTGTGTATACACACCTACACTTAGTTATTTGTTAAATAGAAAAAAAATAACCTCCCATGTAATAAAATAGAACCATAACAAAACAAAACAAGACCATATTTGTTAAAAATAACAAAGTCCCACTCTGTGCAAGAATACCTTTCTCAGCATTCTTGACTGGTTCATTTAGCCTTAATTTGAACACCTGTAATGGAGAGCTTATTGCTGTTCAAGGCAGTAAATTCCAGTTTTTGAACAGTTAGAAATTCTTTTTACTCTTGAATTGAAATCTACTGTATTGTAACTGTCTTCCTTACATCTAAATACTGGCTTTAGGAGCCACTCATCAGCCAACTTCCTTCAATTCAATTTGTTTATTTATTTATTTTTATTATAGAGAGTAAGGGAGAGAGATAGAGAGTTAGAAACATCGATGAGAGAGAAACATCCATCAGCTGCTTCCTACACACTCCCTACTGGGGATGTGCCGGCAACCAAGGTACATGCCCTTGACCGGAATCAAACCTGGGACCCTGCAGTCCACAGGCCGACGCTCTATCCACTGAGCTAAACCAGTTAAGGCTCCAATTAAATTTTAGTTTATTAAATTCACTATGTTAAATTGTGATATTTGAAAATAACTTTCAGACCAAAAGAACTAATTTTTTTCCTTCTTTGTTTGTATGTGACTGTAATTATATGGGACTCAGGAGATATTAAAAGCTATCCAGGATGTAACGATAAAGCGAGAAGAAACAAAGAAGAAGATAGAGAAAGAAAAGAAAGAGTTTTTGCAGAAGGAGCAGGATCTGAAAGCTGAAATTGAGAAACTTTGTGAGAAGGGCAGAAGGTAAATGATGTTATCTTCTATACTAATAAAAAAGTAACATGCTAATTAGATCGGGAAACCTTCCTGACAAAGCCAGGGGACTCCAAATGGCCCTCAGCCCCTCACCCAGGAAGGCCATGCCCCCCAGCAGGGACTCCCACCTCGAAGGGTATGTGGCCAGCCTGAAAACGCTCGAAGGGTATGTGGCCAGCTGAAAGCCCCTCACCCTGGCTGGCCACATCCCCCACTGGGGTCCCCCACCCCAATGGGGGCATGGCTGGCCTGCAAACCACCCCAGGCCCCTTGCCCAGGCCGGTCACAGATCAGGGTGGGGAGGGACCCCAAGGGGACCCCCCCACCCTGATCTGTGACCTTCAGGGCAGACCACCTGGCCCCCACCCATGCACCAGGCCTCTATCTATACTAATAAAAGGGTAATATACTAATTAGACCAGGAAACCCTCTGGACAAAGCCATGGTGGCAGGGCCAAGGTAGAGGCATATAAGGACGATCAGGCCAGGAGGGGAGAGCATTTGGGGGTGATCAGGCTGGTGAAGGGGGCAGCTAGAGGCAAGCAGTCCAGCAGGGGGGGCCAGTTGGGGGCAAGCAGGCCATGAAGGAGGGCAGTTGGGGGCAAGAAGGCCAGTGTAGGGGGGGGGGCAGTTGGGTGCAAGCAGGCTGGCAGGCAGAGTGGTTAGGGGCAATCAGGCAGGCAGGCAGGTAGGTAAACAGTTAGGAACCAGCATCCTGGATTTCAAGATGGATGTCCCCTGAGGGGTCCTAGATTGAAGAGGGTGCAGGCCGGGCTGAGGGACAACCCCCACCCCCACCCCCTGTGCAGGAATTTCGTACACTGGGCCACTAGTTAAGAATAAAAACCCTATGTGTATGTGCATAAGGGGCCATTCCTATTTGTATTTCTAGTTTCTTTCAGTCTAATTTTTATTTTAAATACAAGTACACAAATAAAAATCCTCTAATGAGTTTTAACTTTTCCAACACTCTATGTTAGAGTTAATAAAGGAACTTGCAGAGATTCATTAATACTTGAAATAATAGCTGCTGATTGTTGGGTCCCGTTTGATTAATAAATATATATTTTTTAAATATATTTTATTGATTTTGTACAGAGAGGAAGGGAGAGAGATAGAGAGTTAGAAACATCGATGAGAGAGAGTCATCGATCAGCTGCCTCTTGCACACCCCCTACTGGGGATATGCCCGCAACCAAGGTACATGCCCTTGACTGGAATCGAACCCGGGACCTTTCAGTCCCCAAGCCGACGCTCTATGCATTGAGCCAAACCTGTCCCGGCTGATTAATATTTTGATAGGCATCTACAATTTATTTTACTTGCTTTATAACCTGATTTTTTAAAGGTTCAGTCTATGAGAATACTTTAATTATATTTGTGATATTCAAAAGTAAATTTCTAACAGTTACACTCTAAGTTATTTGGAAAGAATTGTGTAGTGGATCTGTGTCCTCTTGTAGGTACTATAGCAAGAGTAAGATGGGCATAGGTTTGATCACGTTTTCAGTCTTTCAGGTTTCTTCGCTTGAACTATTTGGAAGTCAAAATAGCTGTGAATACCATGATGACTTTATTTAAATTCTACTAAAATGTATTTTTGTTTATCAACGAAATCTTGGTTTGCTAATGTGTGAAAGAGCTAAGTGAAAAGTAGCAAGCTTATTTGCTAAATCATTTTCAAGCATAAAAGATGATAATTATGAAAGGTCAACATGAGAAAGAATGTTTATAGAAGAGGGCCTAAAGACCAATTAGTTGTTCTGTTGAGAATCTAGTGATAATGATTAGAAGATGGGTTCATGATGATCCATATGCCCGCTATTATGAAAATTTATTACAAGCAGAACACTGTTCGAGGCTTTGTTGTCAATCCAAACAGCTACCAACACTGCCCAACAACATGGCCTGTGCCATCATCTTCATAGTCTCTGTGTAGGCACCTGTAAGCAACTTAGCAGCAGGTATCTTAAACGGCAGAAGGTGAGAAGGTGAGTCTGTAATTTTGAACTAAGCTCCATGAAAGATTTCCTTTTGGTGTGTGCTCCATACACTACACATCTCTCTTCTTTACCATCTGATTGGATAGCTACAAATGGCGATTGGTAACTAACAGTTTGCTGCTTATAGTCTCAAGGATGCAATTGGTTTTTTTTATGTTATGTCATACTTTCTGTCATTCTGTTGAATTTGGGGTTCATTTTTTCAGAAGTAGGGGAAGAAGTCTTGTGTGTGTATCTTTGTTCTAGCATTGGTGTATAGGTTTTATTTAGCATTTATTAAACATAGGAATTGTGGGCACAAAGATTTTGGCCATTGTATTAGTATGCTCAGGCTCCCATAACCGAATACCATAGACTGGATGGCTTAAACAGCAGAAACTTATTTTCTCATAGTTCCTGAGGCTTGAAGTCCGATGTCAAGATGCTGGCAGGGTTGGATTCTGGTGAGACCTCTCTTCTTGGTTTGCAGACCCAACTTTCTTCTTGTGTTCTCACATGGCCTTTCCTCTGCACGCACACTCCTGGTGTCTTGCTTCTTCCTATAAAGACACCAGTCCTGTTGGATTATAACCCCTTCCTAATGACGTTATTTGATTTTAATTACCTTCTTAAACACCCTGTTTTCAAATGCAGTCACATTGGGGATCAACATACAAACTTGTAGGGGGCACAATTAAATCTATAACAGACATATTTGCCATTTGTAGCTCTTTCATGCATTTGGCTAACCTTTATTGAATATCTACTGTAAGTCAGACAGTATGGGTCTGGAGAATCAAAAGCCCTCAAGGAGCTTATCGGTTAATAGGGGAAATAGGTAAATAAATGGATAATTACAAAATCACATAATGGTAATAGCATAATAAAGAAGCATGTAACCGGATTGGGAAAGGGGAGTCAGAGAGGACTTTCCAGGGGAAATTATTCCAAAATTAAGTCTTAAAGGGGAAATAAGACCAGCAAGTGCAATGTATCATCCTTGGTTTGATCCTGCATTAAAGAAACTATAAAGGACATTTTGGAATAATTGGGAAAATTTGAATATAGGTTACATATTAGGTTATACTATCAGTGCTAAATATTTTGAATGTGATTATGGTATTTGTGATGTAGAAAGTTGTACTTGCTAAAGTTTTAGGGTTTAAATTTCATGATGTCTAACTTTCAGGTGAATCAGAGAGAGAGAGAAAATAAATGTGGCAAAAAAGTGTAATAACTACTAAATCTAGAAAAGGGGCATCTTTGTTCATTGTACTATTCTATTAGTTTTTCTGTTGGTTTGAAACTTTGAAAGAAACATTTGCAGTGGTGGGAATTGGCCAGGCAAAGAATAGGAGAAAGACATTGCAGGCAGGGGGCCCCTAGGGAGGTAGCAACAGATGTGAGGTGGAGATGAATGAGCTACCAAAGTAATTAGAAGCCAGATCATAAAAGACTTACTTGGTAGAAGGTTTGGATGATGGAGATTTTGAAGGATTTTAAGGTGGGAAGGGCAACAAGGGATGAGATTTGCATTTTAGGTCTATGACTTTGACAGTTGGGAAGTAGATTGGGATAGTACAGGGTACCCTTTAGAAGACCGATCTGCCAGGACCGGGGTTAAAATAATGGTGGCCCAAACTCAAATGGTATCAGTGGGGAGGCAAGAAATAAACATGTTTGCAAGATATTGGGGGTAGCACTAGTAGGTAGACAGGGAAAAGTTAGAGTAACTCCCATATTTCCCCAAAAGTTGGAGTTCTTTTGGGAAAAGGGATTCTTTTTTTAAGATGTCATCCATTGTGTAAGTTTCAGCTTAAATTCTCCCTCATTTGTGAAATGTTCCTCACATTCCTCCTGAACTAATTTCTTCCTCCTCAGAACACCTGTCCAGCTCTCTGCACATTGTGTTCTTTCACAGCAGAGTTTAGAACTATATACCAGGTAATTATTTGACAAGTGTTTGTTGGATCATTGGGTAAGAAATTAAGAGAATTTCAATTGATATTATATAAGCTGAATTTACTTAATGGAATTCTGCTAAGTTCTTTGTATTATTTCGAGGTAGTCTCTGTACATTTTAATGTACTTAAATTTTTAAAGATGACAGTTTGAATTGACCAAAAACAAATCAGATCCAATATTCATGTTTTTCCTGGACAGCTGGCTCCTGTGTCATGGTAGAGAGTGACCGAACTCTCTGCCTTTGATAGTGACGCATGGAGAATGACAGCAAGGGGGACTCTTCCAGAATAACAGATGGTGACCTTAGTTTAAAGGACATCACCAATTGATTCATAGGAGTACTAGCTGAGAACAAGCAGCAGAAAAACTGCAATATCAAGCATGATTCTCCTTTTAATGCTCTGAGCTTCCCCGATGAACTTTATGACAGAGCGATTGGTTATTGTTGGAAGCATTGCTTTGGACGTGCTGTAAGAGTCTATACTAAATTGAAATTGCAGGGTACATGAGGATCTATTTTGCACATTTCTCACCAGGTGCTAGTTTATTTTATTGGTATGCTTAGAAGTCCCAATAGCTTGTCTAGCAATCAATAAACTTAGTGTTTCTTATGTGCTATAGCAGTGAGTCAAGCTGTTCAGCATCCCATATTGATCCCATCATTCAATCTTCCTAGCTTTTTGTGTCATAACCAGTAAATATACACTTTGAGCACATCAGGGCCTTTTTCTTGTTCAGTGACCTCAGTCTGTTTTACACTAGTCTTTTTTTGTTAATCCTCACTGAGGATATTTTTCCTATTGATTTTTAGAGATGGTAGGAGGGAAAGGGAGAAAAAAAAGAGAGAGAGAGAAAGAAACATGGATGTGAAAGAGACATACTGACTGGTTGCCTTCTGTATGTGCCCCGGCCAGGGGCAGGGATCAAACCTGCAGCCCAAGTCCAGGTTCCCTTGACCAAGAATCAAACCCCCCACTGAGCACACTAGCTAGGGCTACACTAGTCTTACAGATCCCTGGAAGCATTTTATTTTTGGCCAGTTAGGATACATGGTTCATTACTTAATTACTCCCTTGCCTTGAGCACCAATTCTGTGGTTCCTTGTTCCTTTCCTTTCATTTTTCTGTAGCGCTCCAGCCCTGGGTCAGCTTAGCCATCTGACCTGCGAAATGCTGCTGGAGAAAACCACACAATTGTGTATCTTGGGGCCAGGATAAATTTATGACTTCCAACTTTACCTGGATCCTTCGGACTTCCTCTTCCTCTTGAGACCTGTTTCAAACTTACCACTCTTTCTAAACTTTCTGTCTCCACCTTTTCTCTCCTTCATCTTAGCAGATATCTTGTTGTGTGTTTTTGTTTTTCACTGAAAAAGGTAGTTTCCTCACTACTTTTTTCCTGGCTTTGTGTCTGAGAGTAAACTTTCTACCTGTATGAATTTTTTTTTTAATCCTCACCTGAGGATATTTTCCCATTTTTTTGTTTTTTTTAGAGTGGAAGAGAGAGGGAAAGACAGAAAGACTTATTGATGTGACAGAAACACATCGATGGTTGCCTGTCCCAGCCAGGGTCTGGGCGGGAGAGGAGCCTGCAACTGAGGTATGTGCCCTTGACCAGACTCAAACCTGGGAGCCTTTGGTCTGCTAGCTGATGCAGGGAAGGGCAGCTGGGGGAGACCAGGCCTGAAGGGGAGGGCACTTAGGGGTGATCAGGCTAGCAAGGGAGGGCAATTAGGGGTGACCAGGCCAGCAGGGGAGGGCAGTAAGGGGCAATCGGACCAGCAATAGAGCAGTTAGGTGTCGATCGGGCTGGTAGGGGAGTGGTTAGGGGGTGATCAGGTTGGCAGGCAGAAGCGGTTAAGGGCAATCTTGGCAGTCATGCAGGCAAGTGGTTGGGAGCCAACAATCCTGGATTGTGAAAGGGATGTGCCAGATTGGGCTGAGGGACACCCCCACCTCCCCAATGCACAAATTTTGTGCACCAAGCCTCTAGTGTTAAATATGTTACCATTAAGTTTGATGATAGCTAAAGGAGTTTTTAGATACCCTTTATCAAGTTGAGGAAGTTCTCTTTTATTTTTAATTTTCTGAGAGCTCTTAACATGAATTGGTGCTTAATTTTGTAAAATGGTTTTTCTGCATCTATTAAAATTATCAAATGACTTTCTCTTTGATTCTGTTAATATGACGAATTTCATTAATTAATTAATTTTTAAAAAATATATTTTATTGATTTTTTTTTGTCACCCTCCCTCCCTCACATACATACCCTCCTTCCCCAGAGTTTTATGTCCATTGGTTGTACTTATATGCATGTATACAAGTCCTTCAGTTGATCTGTTATCTCCCCCAGATCTCCCTCCCCGCCCCACTGTAATTTGACACTCTGCTTGTTGCTTTACTATCTCTATATCTATCTTTTGGTTCATCAGTTTATAATGTTCTTTATTATCCATAAATGAGTGAGGTCATGTGTTTATCTTTCATTGATTGGCTTATTTCACTCAGCATGATGTTCTCTAATTCCATCCAGGTTGCTGCAAATGATGAGAATTCCTTCTTTTTTATGGCAGCATAGTATTCCATTGTGTAGATGTACCATAGTTTTTGATCCAATCATCTGCTGACGGGCACCTAGGCTGTTTCCAAATTCTGGCTATTGTAGATTGTGCTGCTATGAACATAGGGGTACATATATCCTTTCTGATTGGTGTTTCTAGTTTCTTGGGATATATTCCTAGGAGTGGGATTACTGGGTCAAATGGGAGTTCCATTTTCAGTTTTTTGAGGAAACTCCACACTGATCTCCACAGTGGTTGCACCAGTCTACATTCCCACCAGCAGTGCACGAGGGTTCCTTTTTCTCCGCAACCTCGCCAACACTTGTCTTTTGTTGATTTGTTGATGTTGGCCATTCTGACAGGTGTGAGATGGTACCGCATTGTTGTTTTGATTTGCATCTCTCGGACAATTAGTGACTTTGACCATGTTTTCATGTGCCTTTTGGCCTTCCTTCTTCTTTTGAAAATATTCTATTTAGGTCCATTGCCCATTTTTTAATTGGATCATTCATTTTCCTTTTATTTAGTTGTATAAGCTGTCTGTAGATGTTGGAGATTAAACTTTTTTCAGTGGTATTATTTGCAAATATTTTCTCCCACACCGTGGGCTTTCTTATTGTTTTGTTGATGGTTTCTTTTGCTGTAAAAAAGCTTTTTATTTTGATGTAGTCCCATTTGTTTATTTTCTCTTTAGCTTCCCTTGCCCTAGAGGCAGTATCAGTGAAGAAGTTCTTTTGGCATATGTCTGAGATTTTGCTGCCTGTGGATGCTTCTAGTATTTTTATGGTTTCCCATCTGATGTTTAAGTCCTATATCCATTTTGAGTTTATTTTTGTGTATGGTGTAAGTTGGTGATCTAGTTTCATTCTTTTGCATGTGTCTGTCCAATTTTCCCAACACCATTTATTGAAGAAACTGTCTTGACTCCATTGTATATTCTTGCCTCCTTTGTCAGATATTAATTGAGCATAGTGTTTTGGGTTGATATCTGGGTTTTCGATTCTATTCCATTGATCTATCTGTCTTTTCTTGTGCCAGTACCAGGCTGTTTTGAGAACAGTGGTTTTGTAATACAGTTTGAAGTCTGGTGTTGAGATCCTTCCTACTTTACTCTTCTTTCTCAGGATTGCTGTGGCTATTCGGGGTCTTTTATTGTTCCAAATGAACTTTTGGAGAGTTCTTTCTAGGTCAGTAAAATATGCCGTTGGTATTTTAATGGGGAGTGCATTGAATCTATAGATTGCTTTAGGAAGTATGGACATTTTGATGATGTTGATTCTACCAATCCATGTACATGGTATGTTCTTCCATCTCTTTACATCTTCCTCTATCTCTTTTTTCAGTGTCGTGTAGTTTTCCGCATATAGGTCCTTTACTTCCTTAGTTAAATTTATTCCTAGGTATCTTAATTTTTTGTGTGCGATGTTAAATGGAATTGCTTTTTTAGTCTCTGTTTCTGTAGTTTCACTGTTGGTGTATAGAAATGCCATGGATTTCTTGGCATTAATTTTGTATCCTGCTGCATTGCCAAATTCATTTATTAAGTCAGTTACTTTTTTAATGGAGTCTTTTGGGTTTTTTATGTACAATATCATGTCATCTGCAAATAAGGATAACTTTACTTCTTCTTTTCCAATTTGGATGCCTTTTATTTCCTCCTCTTGTTTAATTGCAATGGCTAGTATTTCCAGTACTATGTCAAACAGGAGTGGCGATAGTGGGCATCCCTGTCTTGTTCCTGTTCTTAGAGGGAATGGTTTTAGTTTTTGCCCATTGAGTATAATGTTGGCTGTGGGTTTATCATATATAGCTTTTATTATGTTGAGGTATGATCCTTGTACTTCCACCTTGTTAAGAGTTTTTATCAGGAAAGGGTGTTGGATTTTATCAAATGCTTTTTCTGCATCAATTGATATGACTATATGATTTTTATCTTTCATTTTGTTTATGTGATGTATCATGTTTATTGATTTGCGGATATTGTACCATCCTTGCATTCCTGGAATAAATCCTACTTGGTCATGGTGTATGATCTTTGTGATGTTCTTCTGGAGTCGATTTGCTAGAATTTTGTTGAGGATTTTGGCATCTATGTTCATGAGTGATATTGGCCTGTAAATCTCTTTCATTCAGTTGTCTTTATCTGGTTTTGGTATTAGGGTGATGCTGGCTTCATGGAAGGAGTTTGGAAGTGTTCCTTCCTCTTGAATTTTTTGGAATAGTCTGAGGAGGATAGGTTTTAGTTCTTCCTTGAATGTTTGGTAAAACTCTCCTGTGAAGCCCTGGGCTTTTGTTTGTTGGAAGCTTTTTGATGACTGTCTCAATTTCTTCCCAAGTCACTGGTCTATTGAGATTTTTAGATTCTTCCTGATTGAGTTTTGGAAGTTTGTATTTTTCTAGGATTATGTCCATTTCCTCCAGGTTGTTCAGTTTATTGGAATAGAATTGTTCGTAGTATTTTGTAACAATCCGTTGTATTTTGGTGGGGCCTGTTGTTATTTCACCGCTTTCATTTCTGATTTTGTTTATTTGGGTCCTCTCTCTTTGTTTCTTGGTTAGCCTGGCTAGAGGTTCATCTATCTTGTTTATCCTTTCAAAGATCCAGCTCTTGGTTTTGTTGATCTTATGTATTGTTTCTTTGGTCTCTATGTCGTTTATCTCTGCTCTGATTTTTGTTATTTCCTTCCTTCTGCTTACACTGGGCTTTTCTTGTTGCTCCTTTTCTTTTCTTTTTTTTTTTTTTTTTAAATATATATTTTATTGATTTTGTACAGAGAGGAAGGGAGAGAGATAGAGAGTTAGAAACATCGATGAGAGAGAGTCATCGATCAGCTGCCTCTTGCACACCCCCTACTGGGGATATGCCCGCAACCAAGGTACATGCCCTTGACCGGAATCGAACCCGGGACCCTTGAGTCCCCAAGCCGACGCTCTATCCATTGAGCCAAACCAGTCTCGGCTTGTTGCTCCTTTTCTAACTCTTTGAGTTGTAGAGTTAGATCATTTGTTACCATTTTTTCTAGTTTCTTGCAATAGGCTTGTAAGGATATGAACTTCCCTCTCAAAACTGCTTTTGCTGTGTCCCATAGATTTTGGATTGTTGTGTTTTCATTGTCATTTGTTTCCAGGATGTTTTTAATTTCTTCCTTGATTTCTCTGGTAACCCAGTCCTTGTTTAATAGCATGCTGTTTAGTCTCCATGTGTTTGATTTCTTTGGATTATTTTTATTGTAGTTAATTTCCAGTTTTATGCCATTATTATCTGAGACGATGCTTGATATGATTTCTATCTTCTTGAATTTGAAGAAACTTTGCCTATGTCCCAAAATGTGGTCTATCTTTGAGAATGTCCCATGTGCACTTGAGAAGAATGTATATTCTGTGGCTTTGGGGTGGAATGTTCTAAAGATGTCAATTAATTCCATCTGGTCTAGAGAGTCATTTAGGATTAATATTTCTTTGCTGATTTTTTGTTTAGATGATTTGTCGAAGGGTGACAGTGGGGTATTAAAATCTCCTACTATGATTGTATTGCTATTAATCTCTCCCTTAATGACCTCCAGCAGTTTTTTTTATTTTTATTTTATTATTACTTTTTTTAATGTATTTGGGTGCTCCTGTATTGGGTGCATATATATTTACCAGGGTTATTTCTTCTTGTTGGATTGTTCTCTTTAGTATTATGAAGTGACCTTTATTATCTCTTGTTATGTCTTTCACTCTGAGATCTAATTTGTCAGATATAAGTATTGCTACCCCAGCTTTTTTTTCATTTCCATTTTCCTGGAAAACTTTTTTCCATCCCTTCACCCCCAGTCTGTGTGCATCTTTTTTTTCTGAGGTGGGTTTCTTGTAGACAGCAGATGTATGGGTCTTGTTTTCTTATCCAATCTGTCACCCTATGTCTTTTGATTGGAGCATTTAATCCATTTACATTTAAGGTTATTATTGATAGGTACTCATTTGACACCATTTTTATTCTATACCTGTGTTCCTTCTTCACTTCCTATTTCTTTATTTTTACAGTAGACCCTTTAGCATTTCTTGCATTGCTGGTTTGGTGGAGATAAATTCCTTCAGTCTTTTTTTTGTCTGTGAGTTCCTGATTTCCCCTTCAATTTTGATTGATAGCCTTGCTGGGTACAGTATTCTTGGATTAAGACCCTTCCTTTGCATGACTTTGTATATTTCATCCCATTCCCTTCTGGCCTGATAAGTTTCTGTTGAGAAATCAGTTGCTAGTCTGATGGGGGTTCCTTTGTATGTAACTTTCTGTCTCTCTCTGGCTGCTTTTAAGATTCTTACTTTGTTGTTGGTGTTTGCCAGTTTAATTATAATGTGCCTTGGCGTCCGTCTTCTGGGATTCATTTTGCTTGGGACTCTGCGAGCATCTTGGATTTGTGTGGGTTTTTTCTTCTCTATCTCAGGAAAGTTTTCTGTCATTATTTCTTGAAATACTTTTTCCATGTCTACCTCAGTTTCCTTTCCTTCTGGAACCCCTATTATTCGAATATTATTTTGTTTTATGTTGTCCCAAAGCTCCCGTAGGCTCTCCTGCTTTTTATTCTTTTTTTCTAGAAGCTGCTCTAATTGGCTATTCTTTTCCATCTTGTCTTCTAGCTCACTGATGTGGTCCTCTGCTTCATCTAGTCTACTCTTGATGCTTTCTATTGAGTTCATGGTAGTGATGTCATTTTTCATTTCTTCTTGGTTCTTCTTCAATTCCTCTTGGTTCTTCTTCAGTGCCTCATGGTTCTTCTTCAATTCCTCATGGTTCTTCCTCATTTCTTCTTGGTTATTGTCAAATTTCTCTTTCATTCTTTTTAGCCATTCTATGATCATTACTCTGAATTCTTGCTCTGGTAGGCTGCTTGCCTCTGACTCGTTACTTCCTTTTCTGGTGATGCCTGCTTTTCTTTCATGTGTTGGCTATTTCTCTGTCTCCCTATGGTCTCTCTTTTCAGGATGTCTGGTTATGTGGTGTTCCTTCTCCTTTCCGTGGGTGATTGAAGAACTCCCTTGAATCCACGTGTTTGCGCCGATTGGGGTGTCACAGCTGCTTGATGGACTCCTCTGCTGTGGGTTTTCCAGGCCTCAGAGAAGCTCTGCATTAATTTATTTTCAAATGTTAAACTAATTCTTCATTTTTGGGATAAATCCAACTTGAACAAGATACATATTTTATTGATTTATTACAGAGAGGAATGGAGAGGGAGTGTTAGAAACATTGATGAGAAAGAAATATCTATCAGCTGCCTCCTGCACACCCCTTCCTGGGGATGTGCCCACAACCAAGGTACATTCCCTTGAACGGAATTGAACTTGAGACCCTTGAGTCCGAAGGCCAATGCTCTATCCACTGAGCTAAACCGGTTAGGGCATATACATTGTTTTTTATTTATATTTCTGGATGTGTTTTGCAAATATTTTTTGAGGATTTTTATATCTATGTTTATGGGGGCACATTCTGATTTCTAAAAGTTTATATCACTTGCTGAAGGTTGTGATATTAATATCCCTATGACTACAGATTTTCTCTCTTTCTAAACAACAACAGTTAAATTCTTGAATTCATTTAATGATTGTAGAAAAATTGTATAAACAGATTATCTGAATAGTTCTTCTGTATGTATTGAACACACACACATACACACAGTGTTGTGTTAGTTTGTATTTACAGTAGAGATAAGTAAAGGAAAAAATCTTAGACTATGACATGAATTCTTTAGTTATTTTACCAGGTTTCGTTTCTTTTTTTTTGTTTTTGTGTTAATCCTCACCTGAGGATATTTTTCCATTGATTTTTAAAGAGTAGTGGAAGGGATGTGGAGGGACTAAGAGCGAAACATTAATGTGAGAGAGACACATGGATTGGTTGCCTCCAGCACATACCCTGACTTGGGCTGGAGATAGAGCCTGCAACCAAGGTATGTGCCCTTGGCTGGAATGGAACCTGGAACCCCTTAGTCAGTAGGTAAGTTTGGATTGCTAAGGGCTAGGCCATTCATGTGCAAAAGCCTCCGCACACAGCTTGGGTGGATGGGGTCTCAGGGCAGAGCAAACAGCAATGGCTTCCTGTCAGCCCTGCCCTAAGATGCCCTCTGGTCTCAGTGTCCCACTGTAATCACTGGAGGCACCTCTGAAAGAAAGCTGCCCTCACGTTTCACCCATACCAGACAGTTTAGTTTCTCCCTAAATAAGTCTGGGTCCCCAGAGTAGCCCCCAGAACTGGGGTTCAGAGCAGTCGGGAGCTTGTGTGTTCCTCCTGATTGAAAAAGACAGCTGTGTCCTCATTTGCCAGCCCTCTCTGTGCACGCACCTCCGTGCCTCTGCCTTTACTTCCGCAGCTTCTCTGAGTCTCGGTGTGCTTTTCTCTTTCCTTCTAGTTGTAGAATTTCCACTCAGCCAGCCTTCCCGCGGTTCTGGATGATGTTCGTTTTGTCTTTTAGTTGTAGTTTTGAAGTAGTTGTGCGAGGCAGCAAGTTCAGGTGTTTACCTATGCCATCATCTTGGTTTTTCCTGTTTTTTTTCTTTTTACTTTTTTTTTTTTTTTAAATATATTTTATTGATTTTTTACAGAGAGAAAGGGAGAGAGATAGCTAGAAACGTCGATGAGAGAGTAACATCGACCAGCTACCTCTTGCACACCCCCTACTGGGGATGTGCCCGCAACCAGGGTACATGCCCTTGACTGGAATTGAACCCGGGACCTTTCAGTCCGCAGACCGACCTCTACCACTGAGCCAAACCGGTTTTGGCAAGGTTTCTTATTTTCTTATTGAGGCTTTTTGTAGCTCCCAATTTTATGGTAACTCTTTTTAAAATTTATTTTTAAGATAGTAACCCTGCAAGGTTTCTATCTCAGTTTTAGCCATCAGTATAGAACTGGCTGGGATTTGCCCTTCGACAAATAATCATTAAAAAAACAAAACAGGAAACTACTGTGATATTTACTACTTCCAAGTGCTAGATTTTCTCCAGTTTTTGCCTGGTTCTTGTGTGCTCTGCAGTGCCTTCAAATAGATACTTCTTTACATTACATTTAGAATTTATAGTTTTTGGTCTGCAGGATGTTGGTGTGTTCAGAGCAACCCTGCCATTATTGGAAGTGGACCTCTCCAGATTTAGTTTTTAGGGGCTACATCTAGTTTTACAAGTTAGATGGGCCAAATTGCAGATAAATTTGAGTCAGAAAGATAGAGTTTCAGCAAAATGTAAAGTGAGGACCTGATCTGGTGCAAAGGAACCAAAGAGGGCTATTCTGAGGCAGCGTGGATGAGATGTGCTGATTGTTAGAGAAAGGAGCATTGCCAGTGAGATGCCTGGGATGATGAACATTGGAAGTGGAGCAGGTTTAGGGAAGTACCTTTGAGGTAGAGTTTGTAAATTATTTTTATTTTGAACGGAGAAAGAGCCCTGGCTGGTGTGGCTCAGTTGGTTAAGTGTTGTCCCATGCACTGAGAATTTACTGGTTAAATTCCCAGTCAGGGCATGTGCCCAGGCTTTAGGCTCGATCTCCAGTAGGGAGTGTGCAGGCATCAGCCAGTCAATGTTTTTCTCTCATCAGTGTTTCTCCTCCTTTCCTCTTTCTCTAAAATAAAAATAAAAGAATAAAATAAAAACATTTTTTAAAATAAGGCGCAGAGAGAGAAGAAGGGAGGGAGTGGAGGAATGGAGGGAGGGAGAGAGAGACACAGAGAGAGAAAAGAACATTGATCAGTTGCTTCTTCATCCACACTCCTAACTGGGGTCCGATCCTATAGCCTAGGTATGTGCCCTGAGTGGGAATCGAAGCAGCAACCTTTTGGTGTGCAGGAGGAATCCAACCAACTGAGCCACGTTGGTCAGGACCATTTTTTTAACTCGGTTTTATGGAGTTATAGGTTATATATGATAAAATTCACCCATTTTAAACGAGTTTTGACATATATGGTCATGTAACTACCACCCTAATTATGGTGTAAAATAATTCCACTTTCCTACAGAATTCTTTCATGACTCTTTGGTGTCCATTGCCTCTTCCACCTTCAGCCATTGGTTTCTCTCACTATAGTTTTGCCTTTTCTGAAACTTCATGTAAACAGAATTATACAATAAATAGCCTTTTGTGGTGTTTAGGATAAAACTTTTGTTTCATCATGCTATTGCATACATCAGCAGTAATTTATTATTGATTGCTATGTAGTAGTCCATTATAAAATCACACCAAATTAGTGTGTGTGCTTACTCACTATTTTTGTTTCCATTTTTTTGTCCATTATAAAGCTGCTCCTAGTATTCAAGTACAAGTTTTTATGTGGATATGTTTTCTCTTCGGTAAGTGAATGCTTAGGAATAGAAATGCTGGGCTATATTTGCTGAACTTGATAAGAAATTGCCAAGCTTTTTTTCAGAGTTGCTTGCTATACTATTTTGTATTCCCACCAGCAATGTATAAGTATTGCAGTTATTCTATACCATCACCAGTACTTGGTATTATCAGCCTTCTTAGTGTTAACCATTCTAATACATGTTAAATTGTACTATGGTTTGATTTGAATTTTCGTGATGACTATTGATATGGAGCATCTTTTCATGATGTGGAGTATCTTTTCATGTGCTTAGCTGCCACTTGTTGTTTTGTTGTTAATCTTCACCCGAGGATATTTTTTCCTTTGATTTTTAGAACGAGGGGAATGAAGGGAAGAAGGAAGGGAAGGACAGAGGAAAGGAAGGAGGGAGGGTGGGAAGAAGGAGAGGGAGAGAGAGAGGGATCCACGTGAGAGAGACACATTTGATTGTTTGCCTCCCACACAAGCCCCAGCGGAGTGGGAATTAAACCTGCAGTCCAGGTGTGTGTCCTTGACTGAATCAAACCTGAGACTCGGCCTTTGCTCTGAAGGCCGGTGCTCTAACCACTGAGCGCAGACCATGGTGCCATTTGTCATACTTTTATAAAGTATCCAAGTATTTTATCCATTTGAAAAAAACAAAAACAAGTTGTTTTCTTGAGTATTTTATTACTTAATAATCTTTTTATCAGATGGGCATTTTGCAAATACTTTCTCCTAATCTGTGACTTGCCTGTGCATTTTATGCCACTGTCTTTAGAAGTGCAAGAGTTTAAATTTTTTATAAGTTCCGTTTACCTTTTTATCTTGCGTGGTTCACACAGTTTGTGTCCCAAGAAATCTCTTTCTAACCCAAAGCAGTTAGTAGAATGACATCATTTCCATTTTGTAAGCATCTTTAATGGAAGAAGCTTAATTCTATTGTCTCCTTTTACCATTTAATCTATTGTAGTATGTTCTTTTGGTTAAATTATATGAAGAAAATCTGGTGATAAACACAGATCTGTAGTTAGAAAAGCGAAGAGTATTTTATTTTTTTATTTTTTAAATTTAAGAACCAATAACTCTATTTGAAGAAATGGTAAAACTTGAACATTTTGCAAGAGCAATATGGCAACGTGCATGCTGGGCCCGTGACCAGGGGAAGTCACTCCATGGCTTCGGGGAGGTGGTCCAGCTCAGTTCTCGCTGGCACGGAGAGCGAGTGTGTCTAAGGGACTCTCCGGGCTGGATGTGGGGCTCCCAGCCAGCACAGTTTGCTGATTCTGACTCCCAAGTTGTAGATGAACTTCACCTCCTGGGCAGGCAGTGATGCGCCAGGAAATCGCGCAGGTGGGCATCGTTCTTGTTGGTGGCCAGCTGGTGCAGATTGAGCAGGCTCTGCTTCATCCTCGCCACGTGCCAGGCGCTTTCCGTGGCTTTCAGGCCGCTCTCCCATTGGTTGCGGTCAGGACTCCTGATATCTCACAGGTGGATCCGCCCCCTCGCTGGCTCTGCAGCCTCATCCATGTCTGGGCTTGCTTCCATTCCTCTCTCGATT
Source organism: Nyctalus aviator (assembly GCA_036971965.1). Taxonomy (NCBI): domain Eukaryota; kingdom Metazoa; phylum Chordata; class Mammalia; order Chiroptera; family Vespertilionidae; genus Nyctalus; species Nyctalus aviator. Next base: position 72,540,300 of record CM072929.1, read on the forward strand.
GTCTCCTCCCTCGACTGCCTCAAGAAGGTAGCGAAGTGCTTCAAGGCCTGGTCCCGACAGTCGAAACAGAAGACAGTGGACAGATAGATACATGTAGGAGGTGTGCAGCTCCAAGCGGATCTGGTGGTTGATAGCGGTCTCGCAGTTGGCAAGGTAGTTCTGGTGCACTTGGGAGGTGGGCCTGGCACCACAGCTGGAGGCACAGGAAGCATGGGTGGAGGCGCACGGGCCATGGCCATGGCCGGAGCAGAGGTAACAGGTTTTCCAAGAAGGTCAACAGAGCCTCATGGCTAGGCCTAAGGGGAGGATCTGCGAGGTGGGCGGCGGCACAGGCGAAGGCGGTGGCTTCTCTGGAGACGGATCATTCCCGTGGCGGTAGATGAGGGCAGCCGAAAGCTGAGTCGGTGGTGGTGGTGGTGGGGACCTTGAAATGTCCCTGGGGCACCCTACCCTACCAGGGTGGCTGGAGGCAGGGGTTCTCTGGTGTTAGGCTGCAGGCAGCTGACGATTGGCTCGGAGGTGGAGCGAAGAGTATTTTAACAGCCTTTTGGGTAATTGTGGCTATTCTTTTTTGATAGTTCCCCAGAACTTGACAGATGTTAGTTTCTTAAAGGTTAATTGCATTGAATATTCTGAAACCACACCAGTGAACTTTTTGTACTGTTAATTAGAGTCCATTTGCTTGCCTTGTACTTGGAATGGATTTTTTTTTTTTTTTTTTAAATATAATTGATTTTTTACAGAGAGGAAGAGAGAGGGATAGAGAGTTAGAAACATCGATGAGAGAGAATCATCGATCAACTGCCTCCTGCAAACCCCCCACTGGGGATGTGCCCACAACCAAAGTACATGCCCTTGACTGGAATCGAATCTGGGACCTTTCAGTCTGCAGGCCGATGCTCTATCCACTGAGCCAAACTGGTTTCAGCCTGGAATGGATCTTTTAAGTATGTTATGCAGGAGAGGAAAATCTTTTACCTTTATTTATTTATTTTTTATTTTTATTTTTTAAATATATTTTTATTGATTTTGTACAGAGAGGAAGGGAGAGAGATAGAGAGTTAGAAACATCGATGAGAGAGAGTCATTGATCAGCTGCCTCTCGCACACCCCCCACCAGGGATGTGCCTGCAGCCAAGGTACATGCCCTTGACCGGAATCGAACCCGGGACCTTTCAGTCCCCAAGCCGACGCTCTATCCATTGAGCCAAACCAGTCTCGGCTCTTTTACCTTTATTAGGTTCAACCTCCGAGGCTGTGAATTAAACTGACAAAAGACAGGATAATAGGAGGGGGGGAAAACTCACAGTGTACATGTGCTACGTGAACTCAGTAATGATTAGCTCATGAAATACCTCCCACGTGCATTTGGGGCTTTATACCATCTTAAAAGGAAGAGGAGAGGTGAGAAAGGCACTTAGGGTAAAACAAATGACTTCTTAGACGTACAAGAGAGCCCTAACCAGTTTGGCTCAGTGGATAGAGCATTGGCCTGCAGACTGAAGGGTCCCAGGTTCGATTTCGGTCAAGGGCATGTACCTTGGTTGTGGGCACATCCCCAGTGGGGAATGTGCAAGAGGCAGCTGATCCATGATTCTCTCTCACTGATGTTTCTAACTCTATCCCTCTCCCTTCCTCTCTGTAAAAATCAATAAAATATATTAAAAAATAAAAGAAGTATGAGAGAGAGTACTTATGGGACTTTGTGGAAAGACAAATAGTCTGTCTCTTTTAGGGTCATAAAACTCCCCTTGAGAAGGGATCTGAGGTAGTTTTTATTTGCATTCTCTCCTCAGAGTAAAAATGCTCTAAGAGAAATTTATAATAGCCTTATTTCTCTGAAGTTGCTGTTTTAGTCAGTTAAAGGAAGCTCCCAGAGGCTTATTTCCTACATCTGTTGAACCTTGGATATCTTCAGCTTTAGATCATCTTTCTACCAATTCTGGGGTTACAGGTGGGTCCCAGCGTTGATTTGGTAACACAGTGCATTGATAATTTAGGAAACATTGGTTCGGAGTTACTCAGATCTTCCAAATGCTGACATATTTTATTTTATAATATTTAAAGAATCACATTAGTTTATATCAGCGATTGTCATCTCACGGCACACATAAACTAATAACTAAAATTCTGCAGCACACCAAAAAAATATATTTTTTGCTGACCTGACAAAAAATAGGTATAATTTTGATTTAACATAGAACAGCTATTGTGTTGGATGTTGTCTTTTTTTTTCCTTTGACAGTCTAAGGGAAAAGAGATCGGTGACCCTAATTAAATAGGTATTACATGTTTAAAAATTCTTGTGGCATTCTGGTTGAAAATCACTGGTTTCTATCACTATTGATGTTATCAGAATAGTCTTTATAAGTACTTTGAAGCCTTCAAGCTCCCATTGGCTGGCACAGATTTTTAAAATTCTAAGTTTTGCTTGAAAGCATTAACTTTATTATTGGCAATATTGTCAGTTTTCTTTGAAATAACAAGACTTCTTCATTTATTTTCAAGAATATGTCTACCAAATTCTCAAGTTCAAATATCCATAATTTATCTATCAGTTGTCCTGTAAAGTAAAATAGTATCTCCATGAAAAGATAGTTTAGTTCAGCTCACAGCTTAGATTTTGTCAAGTGTTTTTCTTGAGATAAACACTTTGGCATATAGCATTTCATTAGATCAGGACATTAAAATGATGTTTACTTAAGGTTTGAGATTGAATAAACATTGTTTGTAATGTCCCCCCACCCCCAACTGCAAATATGTGCCAGTAAAGAATACAGTGGTTGGTGATATAATTTGATGCCATTGCCTGATTTTGTATGGTGCCTATTTATTTATTTTTGTAGATTGACCTTTCATCTAAATTTATTTACTATTTCTGAGAGTTTACCTGTATATTTATTTCAGGTTGTATACATGGACAATCCTGTTGTGTGAATACTTTTAAAGTTATTTATTTCTTGGTTTTCAATCTGTATGCTTTTCATTTCCTTTTTTTTTTTTTTAATTGTTTAAAGTATTACATATGTCTCCTTTACCCCTCCCCCACCACTCCCACCCCAAGGACAAGCCCCCACTGCCCCAGTGTCTGTGCTCATTGGTTATGCTAATATTCATGCATACAAGTCCTTTGGTTGATCTCTAACCACCCCCCTCCTGTGCCAATATTTTTTTTAAATTAAATTAAATCTTTATTGTTCATATTATTACAAATGTTCCTCATCCCCCTCCCCCCCATTGCTCTCCTCCACCAGGTTCCCACCCCACCCTCTGCCCTTTCCCCATTCCCCATTGTCCTCATCCATAGGTGCACAGTTTATGTTCAGTCTCTTCCCACATCCCCCTCTCCCCTTTTCCCCGAGATTCATCAGTTCACTCCCCTTCCATACCTCTGATTCTATTATATTCACCAGTTAATAATGTTCATCAGATTTTTTTTTAATTTCCTTGGTTTTTAGATTCACTTGTTGATAGTTACATATTTGTTGTTCATAATTTTTATCTTTATTTACTTTCTCTTCCGAAAGAACCCCCTTCAGCAATTCATATAATTCTGGTTTGGTGATGATGAACTCCTTTAGCTTTTTTTTATTAGTGAAGCTCTTTATCTGGCCTTCGATTCTGAGTGATAGCTTTGCTGGGTAGATTATTTTTGGCTGTAGGTTCTTGCTATTCATCACCTTGAATATTTCTTGCCATTCCCGTCTGGCCTGCATGGTTTCTGTTGAGAAATCAACTGACAATCGTATGGGTGCTCCATTATAGGTAACTACCTGCTTTGCTCTTGCTGCTTTTAATATTTTCTCTTTGTCTTTTTTTTTTTTTTTAAATATATATTTTATTGATTTTGTACAGAGAGGAAGGGAGAGAGAGAGTTAGAAACATCAATGAGAGAGAGTCATCGATCAGCTGCCTCTTGCACACCCCCTACTGGGGATGTGCCCGCAACCAAGGTACATGCCTTTGACCGGAATCGAACCCGGAACCCTTCAGTCCCCCAGCCAACACTCTGTCCATTGAGCCAAACCGGTCCTGGCTCTCTTTGCCTTTTGCTCTTGGAATTTTAATTATGATGTGTCTTGTTGTGGTCTTCTTTGGATTCCTTTTGTTTGGAGTTCTGTGCGCTTCCTGGACTTGTAAGTCTAATTCTTTCACCAGGTGGGGGAAGTTTTCTGTTACTATTTCTTTCAGTATGTTTTCAATATCTTGCTCTCTCTCATCTTCTGGGACCCCCATAATCCTGATGTTGGTTCGCTTAAAGTTGTCCCAGAGGTTTCTTTCATTATCTTCAACTTTCTGGATTCTCTTGCCTTCTTGCTTCTGCGAAGGAGTGTCTTCTGGCTCTTTATGTTCCAAATCTTTGACTTGATTCTTGTGATCTTCCATTCTGTTTTTAGGACTCTGTATAATATTTTTTATTTCAGACAATGTATTCTTTATTTCTAGTTGATCCCTTTTCATATCCTCATAGGTCTCTTTTATTTTATCGGCCTTTTCTAGGAAATTCTTGAAAAACCTAATAAGCGTGGTTTTGAACTCTATATCCAGTCTCTTCTTTTCCTCCATTTCTTTTGTTTGTGCTCTATTTCCTTGTCTTGGCATTTTCACAGCTTCCCTGAGTTGGTAGGTTGGCTTTGTGTGCTAAGGTGTCCTATATGGTTCAGTGAGTCAGCCTCCCAGTTACCTGACGTGGACAATCTTGGTGTAGCCCTTTGTGGGCTGTGTGTGCAGTCTTGTTGTTAAGCCTTGCTTGTTGTTGGTATCACTGGGAAGCATTGATCTCCGAGCTAATTGTCTATGAGGATCCTGTGCCAATATTTTTTATCCACTATAGTTTTTATACTATATTGCACTGTAAGGATCAGCATAGTGGTTCTAGGATAAACCATGAGATTCAAAAGTTATTCAACTTGTATTATGTGAGCATCACTTGTTTGTTGCCAAGAATTCACGCACAACATCATCTTTGGTGATGAGTTGGTCCCAACACTAGATAAATATAAACAAAATAGCAAGTCTAGTCAGGCTCATAGATTTATTTGTAAAGCAAAATTACAAATTCCACAGATGAGATCTTAACTACGTTCTTCAGATTTGCAGCAAAATCTTTTTTAAAAATATATTTTTGATCGATTTCAGAGAGGAAGGGAGAAGAGAGAGAGATAGAAATAGAAACATCAGTGATGAGAGAGAATAATTGATCGGTTACCTCCTGCACGCCCCACACTTGGGATCAAGCCTCCAATTTGGGCATGTGCCCTTACTGGGAATCGAACCAGCAAACCTCCAGGTTATAGGTCAGCGCTCAACCAACTCAGCCATACTGGCTAGGCTTTAAAAAATGTTTAGATATTATTGCAAAGCAAAGTAACAAAAAATATTTGTTTCTACCAAGATGCATGAAGAACTTTGAAGTTTTAAAGCAATGATTTATTGGACAATATGAGATTATAAAGATTATAGCAAGTATTGCTAAAAATTGCTAGGAAGAGTACAACAGAAAAATTGAGAAAGAAAAAATTGACAGATTAAATTATACTCAAAATTTACCTTAGAAAATGCTAGAAAACATAAGAACACAAAAGCATATATTTCATTAGCTGGCAGAGATGATAATATCACTTGTCTTATGGTCTCAGGAAAACTCCATTAGACTCACAGAAGGATGAGAAAAAGGTAAATAATGTTAATTTTAACTATGAAATTAGTTATTGCTTTATAGACCAGGCCCTCAAAGGGTGTTATGCACTATGAGCCATGTTTTGCAAACTGCTATTTTAAATTATTTCTTTCATACCTAGGTTTTTACTGCTGTCTCTGTGCTAGTGACACTGTCATTTGTATCCCCAGCCAGACTACACCAAATGTTGGACTTATATACCCAATGCCTGCTTCCTTAGCTTGGTGCTCTCTTACTGATTTGGCCTTAGCACATGCTATTTGTTCTGTCCCGAATTTTCTTGTTTCTTTCGTTAACCCAGAAAACTACTAGATTGTGAGCTTCTTGGGGGCAGGGACTGAGTACCTTATACCCAAGGTTTTAGCAGAATGCCTATCACTACACTGCTCAGTAAATGTTGTTGAATTAAATTGGATCAAGGAAGAATTCTAGCCTCATGAAAAATAAACTTACAGTTCATCCCAGGGTAAATGTTTTCTGCTTTATGTCTGATCTCATTCATTCTGTATTGATTGTATTAGTTTCTGAGAAAAGGATTTCATAACCTACTCCATATTCAGGACAGCCAACTCCTATATATTAAGTTACCCAACAGTTCCTTTTGCTTTGCCTAGGGAGCAATGTATTCTGAAAGGAAGGTATTTGGGGCTAAGATTCGACGTAAATTTTAGTTTTCTCTCTGACTACTGAGAATATCACAAAACACTTATCATCTGCTTCTCTCTTTTAAATCACCTGATTTTGCCCTAGCTTGTTTGGCTCAGTGGATAGTCGGCCTAGGGACTTAAGGGTCCTTCCTGGGTTCAATTCCAGCCAACACATGCCTGAGTTGTGGGCTCGATCTCCACTAGGGGGCATGTAGGAGGCAGCCAATCAATGATTCTTTCTCATCATTGATGTTTCTGTCTACCTCTCCCTCTCCCTTCCTCTCTGAAATCAATAAATATATATTTAAAGATAAATAAAATCACCTGATTTTCACCAGCACTTGTGGTGGAACAAGTGTATACTACATTTATTTTAGTTTCTCTGAAGGAAGATGTTTTTGAAGAATACTTAATGATACAGAAAAATACATGAGGCTGAAAGAGTAAAATAAATATTGCAGTCTTTGAGAAACATATAATGGACTTATATATTAAATATCTACTAGAGGCACTCCGGGGGGGTGTCCCTCAGCCAAGCCTGTGCCCTCTCACAGGATGTCTGACTGCCGGCTTAGGCCCACTGCCCACCAGATGTCCAGCTGGTGGGCAGTGGGCCTAAGCCGGCAGTCAGACATCCTTAGCATTGCCGCAGAGGTGGAGCCTCTCCTACCACCACCACTGCACTTGCCAGCTGTGAGCCCAGCTCAGAGCTTCTGGCTGAGCAGCACTCTCCCAGTGGGAGCACACTGACCACCAGAGCAGCTCCTGCATTGAGTGTCTGCCCCCTGGTGGTCAGTGAGCATCATAGCTACTGGTCATTCCACTGTTTGGTTGATTTGCATAATAGCTTTTATTATATAGGATAATATAAAACCCTAAGCGACTGGTCAACAGTTTGACTGGTTGCTATGATGCGCATTGACCACCAGGAGGCAGACATTCAATGCAGGCCCACAGGCCCCTGGCTGAAACCGGCAGTCCAACATTTCCTGAAGGGTCCCGGATTGTGAGAGGGTGCAGGCCAGGCTGAGGAACCCCACCAGTGCATGAATGCACCAGGCTTCTAGTCCATATATATATAAAATAAAGATGGAATGTGCAAATTGACCATCACTCCACAGCAAAGATGGTGGCGCCCACAGCCAGTAAGGAGGGAATATGCAAATTGACGCAACAAAGATGGTGGCAACTAAGGCAGAGCGGGATGCCTACTATGGTGGAGTTGGGGGGTAGTGGAGGGAGCTACAGGAGGGCGGCAGGGCTGGAGCAAAGGCGGAAAGGTCGCTCCGGCCAGAGCAAAGGCCTATTCTTGTACGAATCTTCATGCATCGGGCCTCTAGTATATATATAAAACCCTAAGCAACCGGTCGATTGTTTGACCGGTCGCTATGATGTGCACTGACCATTAGGGTGCAGATGCTTAATGCAGGAGCTGCCGCCTGGTGGTCAGTGCATTCCCACAGTGCGAGCACCTCTCAGCTGACCAACAGGCGCCAGTTGGTGGGCTCATAGCTGGCAAGTGCAGCTGTGGCAGTGCGAACCTCTCCCGCCTCCATGGTAGTGCTGCCAAGCTGCGGTGGCGGCGGCAGGCGTAGTGGCTCAGGGATGAGTGGAAACGGTGCAGCGCCTGGCCCGGGCTCAGGCTCTGCTTTGCACACTACTACATCGCTTGGGGGATGTCAAACTGCTGTTTCTGACAGTCCCAACATTTCCCAAGGGATCCCGGATTATGGGGGGGCATAGGCTGAGAGTCCCCACCAGAGCATGGATTCATGCACCAGGCCTCTAGTATTTATATAAGTACCTATTTGAAAAGATTGGAAAGCAGTATAATAATGGTTCTTAGTAGTGTAATTGTGAGAAATTGAGTTAAGAATACTTTAAAAATAATGTTTTTGGATACATCCCATGTTTTAGGCACTTTATTAAATTCTTTGTGTGTTTTCTTAGGGGACTCTCCCATGAATCCTGTGATATAGGTACTACTAATTTTTCAGATGAGACTGAGGCCTAAGAAAAATTAACTTATCTAGGTTTATACCACCAATAAATAGAAGAGTTAAAACCTTTATGTTATATTCTTTTTTGTTTTTGTTGTTAATCTTCACCGTAGGATCTTTTCCCATTGATTTTTAGAAAGAGTGGAAGGGATGGGGGCGGGGGGGGGAGAGAGAGAGAGAGAGAGAGAGAGAGAGAGAGAGAGAGAGAGAGAAATAGCAATGTGAGAGAGACATGTCAATTGTTTGCCTCCCACACAAGCCCCAAACAGGCCTGGGGATCTAGACTGCACCAAGGTATGTGCATATGTGTGACACACACATGCAGAGCACAGGGTGTGTGGAACATTGGGTCAAGTGAAAGAAGAGTCTGCAGCAATTTAATATGTAAGGCTACTAAGAACACAGAAGGAGTGAATAAAACTGTTCCTCTCACTGAAGAAAACTGGGAACGTTTTAAAGATGTAGCTCTTTTCAACCTTTTTATCTTTTTAAAATAATTTAAACTTTTTAATATTCTGTCAACTAATCTGGATAATCCTGTTCCTTTCAGCCATAAAACTTATTACAGTCAAGTGTAATGTAAGGAATTTCTTTTGCTGGCTCTGTCCTATCGTTGGCATTTATAGTCTGTCCCCCATCCTGGGAAATCCCTCAGTACTAGACAGGCAGCTGTCATCCTAATCCAGTGTGAATATTACACCTAGAGGTGGGAGTGTCAGAGAGGAAACCGATGGGAATGTGAAGGCCTGAAGTCTAAAGAGAAGGTTTCTTCCTTTTGAAGAATGTTCACTACAGCTAAGAGACTAGTAACATCAGTAACCCAGTAAGTGTGCTTAGTAGTGACTTAGAGATTAGTATTAAATGAATACCTGTTTTTTGTCCTGCATTCTTCAGATAAGTTGGAAATAAGACGGAGGCCATAATGATTTTGAGCCCTTCTTGATCATAGAAGGACATTTTACCTGCAGTGGGTTTTAGTTCCAAGGACACTCTTTTTCCTGGTCTGGGTAACCTTATTTTAGTAAGTGGAGGTATGAACATTTTAAGTTTCAGATTTTACTTGCCTTTATGCAACCACTTTAAACATTATTTGTCTATATCTATAGTTATTCCTTAGAGTAAAACTTCCTGTAACATACTTGGCAGACTAATTTTGGATTTTACTTTGCCTTGCTGTCTTTCTCCCCTTAGTCTTGTTCTTCATTTCTTATCTTCCAGAGAGGTGTGGGAAATGGAACTGGATAGACTCAAGAATCAGGATGGTGAAATAAATCAGAACATTATGGAAGAGACAGAACGGGCCTGGAAGGCAGAGGTGAGAAGAGTTGCTATATTGAAGGCTTTGATTTTTGGCTTCCAGGTGATTTATCCTTTTGATAATAGTATTAACCACTAAGCCATATAAGTATTACACCATATAGCCACTAAGTATTTATTTTGTTAACTAAGCTCTGTATATGTAAAATTAATCAAGTATGTGTGTGTGTTTTCCTAGGTCTTATCACTAGAGAGTCGGAAAGAACTGCTGGTGTTGAAGCTAGAAGAAGCTGAAAAAGAGGCAGAGCTGCACCTTACTTACCTCAAGTAGGTATTGTCCCATTCTAGAATGTTAATGGTCCTACAGTGTTGTGGGTTTTGTTTTGTTTTGTTTTGTTTTCTTTAGGGTTGAAACCCTAGGCCAGCTAGTCTGGCACTTACTGTATCATCACAGGAATTTCAAGGTCATCTCTGTCTGTGCAGTAGTAATTGTTCTGTGATTTCTCTTCCTGTATTCTAACTTCTGCATTCTCTAATTCTTCCTCTCTGCAGTCTTACCATTTTGTGTTTTCTATTGTTATTTCCAGTTATTTCTATTGTGTTATTTCACATTTTCTTTTATGCTATGGAAGCAAATCAAATATCCTTGGAGACTCGTTTCTTATGTCGTCATTTCTCTTCTTGCCATGGAATCTGGAGGACCCTGTGGCCTTTTCAGGCAGATAAGACCCCTGGCTCAGTGGTTGGTTCTCTTTCTCCAATACTCGGCTTAAAAGATGCTGGAGATAAAGTGAGGCACACGACCTAGATCCTTGGCCTTCTCTTACATCTGGTTCGACCTCTTCTCTCCAGGTCCAATGCCATTCCTTTTAGGCTCTCTCAGAGCGCTGAGGGTTAGGTTTTCTTTAATTCTGTAAATTCCTGTTGGTTTCTTGAAAGGTCAACTCCCCCAACACTAGACACAGTTCGTTCCAAACAGGAGTGGGAGACAAGACTGAATGGAGTTCGGATGATGAAAAAGAATGTCCGGGTAAGTGCAGTAATGGGGATCATTGAGTTTGAGTTAGACTTTGCTTAAACACTCTGATGATGGGCAGGGAACTTGGGCTTTACTACTGAGAGCTTATCTACCATTCCCTCTGTGTCCTTCAGACTGGATGTGGGTGCTGTCTTTCTAGGAAGGCTCACTCAGCTCGGATCATGCCTTCCTTTTCTCCTTTCTAGGACCAGTTTAACAGTCACATCCAGCTGGTGCGGAACGGGGCCAAGCTGAGCAGCCTTCCTCAGATCCCTACTCCCACTCTGCCTCCGCCCCCGTCCGAGGTAAGAATGCAGGTTTTGGTAGTCAGGCTTTCCGTGACAAAACCAGAGTCCTTCACTTGTTTTTTTTTTTTTGTTGTTGTTTTTTTAAGAAGATACTGTTTTGTTTCTTTATATATATATTTTATTGATTTTTTACAGAGAGGAAGGGACAGGGATAAAGAGCTGGAAACATCGATGAAAGAGAATCACTGATTAGCTGCCTCCTGCACACCCCCTACCAGGGATGTGCCCACAACCAATGTACATGCCTCTGACCAGAATCAAACCTGGGACCCTTCAGTCCGCAGACTGACGCTCTATCCACTGAGCCAAACCAGTTTTGGCTGGTTTTAATATTATTACTGGTTATTGTTGGTTTTACTTGGTGTAAGAGTTGCTCATTGATTTCTTCCTTTCTCTTGCGTCCTCCACCTCTTCCCCTCTGCAGACAGACTTCCTGCTTCAGGTGTTCCAGCCCAATCCCTCTTTGGTTCCTCGGATGCCCTTCTCCATTGGGCAGGTCACAATGCCCATGGTTATGCCCAGTGCAGATCCCCGATCCTTGTCTTTCCCAATCCTGAACCCTGCCCTTTCCCAGCCCAGCCAGCCTTCCCCACCCCTTCCTGGCTCCCATGGGAGAAGTAGCCCTGGCTTGGGTTCCCTTGTTGGCTCCCATGGTCCACACATGCCCCCTGCCGCCTCCATCCCGCCTCCCCCAGGCTTGGGCGGTGTTAAGGCTTCTACTGAAACTCCCCGGCCCCAACCAGTAGACAAACTAGAGAAGATCCTGGAAAAACTGCTGGCTCGGTTCCCACAATGCAATAAGTAAGTGTCTTTAAGGACTAATTTTTTAAAAATTGTCAGAGGGGCTACAGGAGAGGTTTTATGGATATTCCTCATGAGTATACATAAAATATTTCCCTCTTTTTTAGGGCCCAGATGACCAACATTCTTCAGCAAATCAAGACGGCCCGTACCACCATGGCAGGCCTGACCATGGAGGAATTGATCCAGTTGGTAGCTGCACGGCTGGCAGAACATGAGCGAGTGGCAGCAAGCACTCAGGTAAGACAAGGTCCTGGGGGAGAACGCAGACCTGCCGAGAGGCTGAGGAAGAGGCAGTTTTCAGAAGAACTTGGGGAGGGAAGCATTGCTGCAGCCAGGAGTGCCTAGTCTGCTTTCTTCCTCTGCTGGACTGGGAGCTAAGTGATTTCCTTTAGTCCTATGCCCTGTGACTCAGACTCTTTCCTTCCTCTCACAATGTTTCTGCCTGCAGCCACTCGGTCGGATCCGGGCCTTGTTCCCTGCTCCATTGGCCCAAATCAATACCCCAATGTTCTTGCCTTCTGCACAAGTGTCATATCCTGGAAGGTCTTCACATGTAAGACTCATTTTCTTCGAAAACTAGGATGGGAAGGTGGGGAGCGATGTCAGCAGGAGGGGCAGGTTTACAGATGGAGCGTAGGAGGAAATCATTATCTCATCAGCCGGGTTGTTGGCAGCCCCAACTGGGAAAATGTAAGTACTTTTGGCAAGAATCTGTATTTGAACTTTTACTTCTTCTGGTGTAAAATCTTTTTACTGAATGGAAACACCAGATGGAGTCATGGGCATGAAAGGCAAGGAGACACAGAGCTTTCTTATTGTCTTACCTTTGGCCATCTCTCCTCTGTTCTGCAGGCTCCAGCCACCTGTAAGCTGTGTCTCATGTGCCAGAAGCTGGTCCAGCCCAGCGAGCTGCATCCAATGGCATGTTCCCACGTGTTGCATAAGGAGGTGGGTGATACACTCCTTCCCCATTTCCAACTCTTTATTTACTGACAACTGAGAATCTCTCTTGCACATCTTAGTGTTGATGCTCAGCATTAATATCTTAAGCATATTGCCCTGGCCAGTGCGCTAATTGGTTAGAGCCTCAGTTCATGGCTTCAGCCCCCATTCCCCCTGGGGTCTGGGTGTGTAGAAATATCCTCAGGTGGGGGTTAACAAAACCAAACCAAAACATCTAAACATAAGATTTTTAGTTACTTGTGTCTTAAAGATCAGCAGAATTCAGAATACTGCAGCTGGGATCTTCCAGCTCCTTTACCCTGATCCCTTAGGACAGTGTTTCCCAAACTTCTCTCATGATGAGAATCACCTGGTGGAGTTGTTAAAATACAGATTCCTAAATCCCAACTAAGAAGTGCTAAACTAGAATTTTTGGGAACATATAGGTAAAATTGTATACTTAACTTAGTGAGCACTAGTTAAGTATACAATTTTATCTATACTTAACTTAGTGAGCACTAGTTAAGTATACAATTTTACCTATACTTAACTTACTGAGCACTAGTTAAGTATACAATTTTACCTATACTTACTGAGCACTAGTTAAGTATACAATTTTACCTATATGTTCCCAAAAATTCTAGTTTAGCACTTCTTAGTTGGGATTCAGGAATCTGTAGTTTAACAACTCCACCAGGTGATTCTCATCATGAGAGAAGTTTGGGAAACACTGCCTTTGGAGACTTGATAAGCAGTTCACACCAGAGCACTGATAGGTTACTTACTTGAGAAACTGACAGAAAGATATACGTATCTAACTGTTGTTTCAAATATAGCATTGAAAGGAGACTGCTTAGATGAGAGAAATGGAATAGAGAGCCTGGGTATGAAATTAGTAACTCCATGAACAGAATTGAAGTCTATTAAAGATTATCTTTCCACACTGACAATCATTCCCATCACTTCCTATTACCAAGCAGAGTTAAGTCCCTCAGCAGATGATTTCTTTTTTTACTATATTTTGTTTATTGCGTTTTAACAGTAGGTAGGAACTGAATTTACATCTAAGTTCTTGGTAAGGGAAAATCCTGAATAAGATTTTAGCAGATGGAAATTCATCTAAGCCTGAATGGATCATTAGAAGGAGCAAGCCTGGATATTCAACAAAAAGCAGCTGCACACTGTTATTAGCAGGTTGTTAATGTTTCCTATGAAAGAACAGGTCCACCTCTGAAGATTCTTTGGGGGTGATTTAGTAGATATTCCTTACACCCATTGAACTATAATAACGCTCCTTCCCTCCCTTCATTCCTTCCTCCCTCCATCTTTCCAGATAAACTTGAGGTATGTCTTTCTTTATTTCCAGTGTATCAAATTCTGGGCCCAGACCAACACAAATGACACTTGTCCCTTTTGCCCAACTCCTAAATGATGGACCTGATTGGGAGGAAGAAGAGAAGCTGATGTGAACAGGAAGCGCGGGTTCAAGATTTCTAAAACTCTATATTTATACAGTGACGTATACTCATGCCATGTACATTTTTATTATATAGGTAATGTGTGTATAGAAAGTCTGTATTCAATGTTCGTAAATGAAAGTGTGTATATTATGCAAAAATGGTCTGTCCCCCTCAGCTTGCAATTCCTTGAGGGGGTTGCAGATGGTAGCTAAGATGATATTTAGTTTGGTCTTGAAATTATGATATTCCTGCCTAAGGCTGTTTTCAAATATAAAAACCAGTGGGAAGCTGCTGTGGCTCCAAGGCTATCCTGCTTTGACTTGGCTCAACCACTAGTCCATTTTCCTAAGGTTCTGTGTGCAGATTTGAACCTGGTGCTCGCCCTCTGTCTGGCTGGATGCCTTGATTGCTGAAAGCCTTTGGAAGCCTTGGTGTCCTAGCAACTCTCTCCAAATGGATGAAATGAGACTGATTGAGGAAAAAAATGTAACTCTAATAGTTTGTGTTTTCATTGAATATTTTACTGTGTTAATGCTTATGTTTTGTACATAGGCTTTAGCTTTACCGAATATTCTGTTCTACAACAGCAAAATTCACAGCCCAAGAGCAACAACACAACCAGGTCCCAGTACCCACCCCTCACAAGCTTCTTCTGTTCACCCCATTTCCTCAACAGTTGACTCTTCAGAAACTAGCACAATCTGAAGGTCTTCTCTGGAAGCCACCCCTCCAGCCTTACAAAGGCCTCCCTCTTCCCTTCTTTCTGGTCTTCTCTCTGGCTGACCCTCCCCCTGAAGTTAAGGCAGTCGTTCACGGCCAAGTTGTTTGATGACCTTGGATGAGCTCCAGGCCGGCACGGTTGAGGAGGGATGTCTGTGCAAAATTATTTTCAGAGTGATCTTGGGATGCTGGGCTTTAATTTTTGAAGCAAGAAAGCTATGGGGAACACGTGTCCTGCCCCGGGGAAGATGGAGACCCCAGGGCTGGGAAGGAAGGTGGGTTTGAGGTTGAATAGTCATGTGTTCTCTGGGTAGCCACCCGGAACCAGGTCCGTGTTCCCCTTTGCCACTGAGCTTTTCTGGCTTGCACCCCGAAACCCTGGATCTCTGTTAGAGCTTTCATATCCTCTTATCTTTACTTTTATCAGAAGTGGCTTCACCACTCTTCTCTTTGGAATTAAACAACTAAAAACTAAGTGTTAATTGTTTAAAAATAGCCCCAGGGGAAGGAGATCATTAGATCACCAACAGATGAATGTTTTTCACTCCGGGTCCTGGCTGGAAATGCTCGCAGCAGCCCTCTCCTTGCACATCCATCTAAGTTCTCTCCTCCCCATTCCTGCTCATGGCGTACTCTTTCTCTTCTCTGACTGCCCCGGTTTGTTAACCTGCATTAGTGTGAGGAGCTAGAGCTCCCAAGAGCCCCTGGGCATCTTGTAGGTCACTGAGAGGGCCTGATACGCCCCTCTGCAGAGGTCAGATAACTGCTTACCTTGGCTGATGGGACTTGCATGTCTCCGGTGCTGTAGCTGTCGGTAAGGGAAGGTGCCAATGGAAGACTAGCTCTTTTGTTTTTTCCCTTTGTGTGTGTGTGTGGGGGGGGGGGGGGGGGGGAGAGGGTGGTGGTGGTGGTGGTGTCGTTTTCATCTTGTTATCTCCCCTCAACTTGGAAGCAGCCCATGGCTACCTGCAGTGTTTTTCAGGAGGTATAAAGAATATCCTGTTTCTTTCCCACAAATCTTTGAAGCCAAAGGAGGGAGTAAGGGGCTTAACTGCTTCCAGGTAGAAACCCTGGAAAGCCATCTGTAGCTGGAGGACAGTGTGGGGAGAGGTGTGCATGGGCCTGGGGCCGCATCGCTACTCTCTTCTTAGTCAGAGCCAGCCAGAAAGCAGCCTGAGTCTGGGCCAGCCTCGTTCTTCCTCGTCCGTTGGCCCGCAGTGCTAAAGCCATGCACACCAACGGGAAAGGCCCAGCGCAGTGAGGAGAGGGGACAGCATTGTTCTGGAGTAGATTTAAAAATAGAGATATAGAATACATATTTTTACAAGCAAGAAGCTGTTGTCAAATTCTTTTTACCCTTAGTTTATAGTTCCAGGATAGGAAGGAAGTTACTCTTAAAAGAGAGCCTATGTTTTCTCTGAAAGGAAAGGAGGACAGTGGGGCTTACTGATGAAGGGCTAACTTGTATGCCCTGGAAAGAGCTGGGGGAAAGCCATTTCCCCCCAACATGGGTATAGAAAGCATAAAGCAGAAGGTGGCCTTTTATTTCACGATACCAATTCTGGAAGTTTATTTACACAGTAAGTTCCGAGCTGGAAGCGGACAGTCTCCAGTCTTCCTGTCAGTCTGTGGTTCTGGGTGTTCCCGTCAGCCAAGCAGCACCAGGTGCAGGGGAATGAAGAATCCGGGTAAAAACTACCACTCGGTGTTCTTGATCTTTGTATGGCTTGTGGCAGCTGGCTGAAGCCAGGATTCCAGAGCCCTCCTGTGGGTCGCTCTCCCTCAGGTGACTCACACTCAGCCCGCCCTCACCTCGAAGCAGAGTGCCGACCGCAGAGGAATGAGATCCCGTGGTACACCGGGGAAATCTGCTCTTCCCACCAACACTGGTACCGTAGTTGACGGTGTTAGAACGGATAGGAAATGAGCTTTGTCCCCAGCACTTAGCGCGAGAACTAACCTGGTACCCAGTACTCTTAGGAGCGGGGAGTGGACAGCAGGACAGGAGAGAAGGCTGGGTGCATCGTGGGGCTCTTGTGGAAAAGGCAGGAAGCTGAGGCCCCGTCCTTTCTCCAGGCAGCTGGACCCTAAAGTGACGGTGCTGTAGGCAGTGGGCCCTGTGTTCTCACACTCTGGCTCCAGTACTTGTGCCACTGGGGGTGCCTTAGCCAAGTAGGTGGCGGCTGAGACCTCGGGTGGGAAGGCAATGGAACGGCTCTGCGTTATGTAAAGATCTGACAGCTGAACAGGAAGCACTCCAGGCGGGCGAAGGGCATCGCCCCTGTGCCTGTGAGATGAATCTTGGGATTCTGCTTTCCAGGATTGTTAGGGAGGAGAGTTCTGTCTATTCTTAGCACCTCAGCTGCAGAGCTCCGGGGTCTTGGGCTTGTGGGAGGGAGTGAAGAGGTGCCCAGGAAGACGAGGCCAGCCCCGCGCGGTTGCTATGTTCCCAATGCTTTCCCCGAGGACGCCGGGGGTTGGGAAGGCTGGGATGTTACTCAGCTATTGAGCGTTTATAGAGCACAGCGTCCAGCGAGAGACAAGTGGAGTCAATAAGGTAGACTTTCATTGTTAGATGGAACGTCATAGTGGACATGAATTTAAGAGCTAAAAGAACTTTTTGGCAAATAAGCCCTTCTTCCCACCTCCCTTTTGATAGGCTGCACCCACAGCGGAGAAAACTCTGGGAAGCAGCACCTGTGTACGAAAGGGTGCTGCTTGGAGGTGTTGTCTAAAATGGGAGCTGGCGGTGGCCTTTCTACCTCCTGGCTTCGATCCCAGTGTCCCCTGTCTTCCCTCTCACTCTTCTCCCAACCATTTGTACAAATAGGTTATTTTTTGTTTAATTCAAGAGGCAGTCTTTGCACCAATGTTAAGCTCATTGATACAATTCTTATCTCTAAAGCAAAGCTAACTGCATTTGCTCCTACTGCCTTGGGCCAGCAGGCAAGCAAGGCTGGGCCCTGCGGACACCCAGGGGTGACCGGTGGAATGCCCCCACTCTGGAACGAAGGAAAGAGGAATGCTTTGGAGGGTTGGAAGGGATGGTAGGCAAAGATCAGGGCTGAAGTTTCAAGCAGCAGAATTTCCCAATCAGGTTTGAGGTGACATCTTCCTGCCACCAGAGCGTGTCTTCCCTGTCCTGTTTCCTGCGGGTGCAGTCCCTGCAGCCCACCTTGCCAGCTCCTCCTCCTCTGTCAAGCAGAGGCATCGGTGGGTGGGTAAGGGGCCTGAGGCGCTCTGGCCACAGGTGCCATCGCTCTTTGTGACCAAGTCGAACCAACCACCCGGATGGTCCAGGAGATGCTCTGTCCTCTGCTCGTGGGCGCCTCACTTCAGCAGGGAGATGTCGTCAGCAAAGTCATCGTGCTGGTGGCGCAGGCAGCGGAGGCAGCGCCACTGGCACACCATGAGGCAGAGTGGCAGCATGAAGAGGGCGCAGATGGCGGCCATGACGTAGGCTATGGTCATGAGGGTTGACTCGTCTGTCTGTGGGATGTTGTAGCCACAGTCCATCATGTCCAGGGTGACAAACGGCCCTTCCACCGCCGCCGTCCGGAACTCGTCATGCACTGGAGAGAGGGCAGGAGTGAGCAGGCAGGTCAGTGTCACACCGCAGTTTGGATTAGACAAGAAAAAGGACTTCCTGACCGGCCTTGAAATGGGCCCGAGGAGGCTGGAGAAAGCAGTGCCAGGTGGAGGCATAGCTCCTCCAGGCCCTAGGGAACAGCGGCCTTTTTGTTAATCCTCACTCGATATTTTTTCCATTTTTTTTAGAGAGGAGAAGGGGGAGGGAGGGAGGGAGAAACATCAATGTGAGAGACACCTCAATTGGCTGCCTCCCACACATGCCTTGACTTGGACTGGGAATCGAACCTATGACCCTTTGGTGTATGGGCCAGTGCTCTAACCATTGAGCGCACACCAGCCAGGCACCTGCTACATTCTGAAATGGCATTTAAGCTCCCCTCTGGCAGGCGGCAGGACACTGTAGGCTCAGCCTCCTGCCCTTGGATCTTGAGCTCCTCCAGGCGCCCAACAGCTCTTGCTATCCCTGGCGTCCAGCAGAGGCTCCCAAGCAGGCAGGGTCACCACGCCAGGCAGTGGGAAGCTTAGGCGCTAACTCTGGCTCGAGGCAACTGTTCTCCCGGACTGGCGGGGCTCGGATCAGGGAGCACATGGGTAGCCTGACCTGCAGCGTGGCACTCACCATGGCAAGCACTGACGGCAAAGCCGATCCGCTTTCTCGCCCGGTCAAAGACCACGTAGAAGCCCTCCATGACAACAGCTCCCAGCACCGTGCCCGTGGACGACTGGGAGACAGCGAACTTGTAGCAGTCGTCTTGGGACGTGGCCACATCCTCCACTGGCCGCAGGTATTGCTACGGACAAGGAGTCAAAGCGTCAGTGTGTCTTCCTTGCTCCACCCTCACACCCTTCCCCCCCGCCCCACCTTCTAGGCGGCTGTGTCCTTAGGCCGCTCTTCCCGTGGGCAGTCCTGAGCTCCGAGGGCTTGCTTTTCCAAGAGCCCTTCGCCCCTGGACCCTCATCTACGCCTTCCAAGTTCTGGGAAGCCCGGACTGAGCATCTCCCTGCACGTGCTGCCTCCGGGGACCGCGCCTCGGGAGGGCGCACCTGTGGCAGAATGGTGATGCGGAAGGACTGGTTGGTGACCTCGCTCATCAGGTAGAGTGATATGACCGGGAAGATGTTCCAGGGGGTGGTGCCCGCCTGCCAGCACACCAGCTGCTCCCCCAGCCAAAAGCCGTCCGGGAACTTCTCCGTCTGCCAGGGCAGAAAGGGGGGCCGTGAGGAAACAGCCCCTGCCACCCTCGCCTCCACCCTCAGCTCACACCCACTGCCTTCGTCTGCCTTTCTGGGAGTATCCAAACGGGAAGGTCCATCAGAACCCAAGAATGGAGGAAGAGCAGGGCAGAATGAGGCCAACATGTGGTACAAGGCAAACACCCACAAAAGACTCTTAAGTAGAAGGTTCTGAGGGGGACACTTGGCTCCTGGAGAAGGTGACTCAGCAGACTCCCTCAGACTCCAGTCACCTCTGTAGCCCTGACTCATCCCACTGACCGAGGAGGCGGCCTTGATGGATTTGACCGCAGCTTCAAACACTTTCTTGGGCAAACGGAGGTTGGTGGTGCCACTGTCCACGATGCTCTTATCATAGTTGTACTGAGGGGAGAAGAGAGGTTAGAGCGCTCAGGAGCTGCTTGCAATGCCAGGCCCTGGCCAGCCTCAGAGGGTTAGTCTGACTGCGGTGCTGCCTGGGTTGGCATCCTGGCTTTGCCACTTCTTAGGAGTATATCCTCGGGCAAGTTACTTAACTTCAGTGGCTCAGTTTCCCCTTCTTGAAGGATAATAACAGTACCTACCTCACAGTTATAAGGATTAAATAAATAAATACATTCAAAGAGCTTACAATGGTCCTGGCCCATAAGGAGCATCCAGTAAATGTTAACTCTTACTATTTTGGGTGGAAAGATGTTCTCCAAATCTTAAAAATAAAAGTATCTCATATGATGGTTTCAATTTTTCATAATCCTTTTATACCTATCTGAATTGAGCACACACTGAGAGCCTAAAGGAGGAAGACCACGGCTTAGCTGCCGTCTCCTGGCCTCTGCTGTGTGCCTGGTCCTGGGATGGACCCTGTTCACTCTCTGTCTTCGCCACCATCCACAGGCGCTGTTCTTACCTCTTTTGCAGAGGAAAAAGCCCAGCAGTAACTTCCTAAGGGCAGGGACTTGCTAAGGGCAGCGCCAGAACCCAGAGCTGGACTCTTGTTCACATCACATCGCACTGCCTTACAAACCAGGCCTGAAGGGCCGGGCGCCTTTACCCTCACTCGGTCCATGCCAGGCGTCTCTGAATGCCCTGCCAGTCCCCGCCCCGGAGTCCTGGTCCTGCTGTGGCCCCAGTGCTCCTGACTCCAGGTTCAGCCCCCAGCCTTCCCGCAGGTCCTTCCAGCCCCATAACCCAGGGTCTGACCTCACCCTGTGTCGCCACACCCTGTTCCTCGCCCTGGTGCCCCCTTGCTTGTCTTACCTCCTTGCAGTCCATTTTCAGGTCCTGTCCATTGATCTCCACCCGCACGATGATCACCTCATAATACCACTCCCGTCGGATGGGTGTGTACCAGAGGCTGCCCGTGTATAGTGAGGGGTCAATACCCCCAATGATCTAGGGAGAAAAAGGCAGGTATCCGAGTCCCAGTACGAAGGGCAGCAAGTCACCATAAAAGCAAGCGAAGGACCAGGAATTTCTGGGAGTGGCAAGGTCCTCCACAGACCACCTCTAATGGAATCATGCCTCAGAGTGACATAGTTTAAAATGTATTAAGAATGTGTTCATGGCCGAAACCGGTTTGGCTCAATGGATAGAGCGTTAGCTTGGGGACTGAAGGGTCCCGGGTTCGATTCCAGTCAAGGGCATGTACCTTGGTTGCGGGCATATCCCCAGTAGGGGGTGTGCAAGAGGCAGCTGATCGATGACTCTCTCATCGATGTTTCTAACTATCTCTCTCCCTTCCTCTCTGTACAAAATCAATAATATATATATATATATATATATATATATATATTTTTTTTTTTTTTTTTTAAAAGAATGTGTTCATGGCCCTGGCTGGTCTGGCTCAGTGGATAGAGCATTGACTGTGGACTGGAAGGTCCCAGGTTCGATCCCAGTCAGCCCACATGCTCGGGTTGCGAGCTCGATCCTAGCCAATCAGTGATTCTCATCATTGATGTTTCTCTCTCTCCCTCTCTGGAATAAAAAAAGAACAGAAAAAAGAATGTGTTCATGCCCGGCAGTGTGGCCCAGTGGTAGAGCATTAATCTAAGAACCAGAATACACATGCCTGGGGTTTTAGACTAGATCCTCAGTAGGGGGCGTGCAAGAGGCAGCCGACAGATGATTCTGTCATCATCATTGATGTTACTGTCTCCCTCTCCCTCTCCCTGAATTCAATAAAAACATTGAAAAAGCAACATCAAAACAGAATGTGTTCAGGGGAAGAGGCTTTCTAGGAGTTTTAATAATTTGTTTCAGAATCACAGCCCTTGAGATGAAGTTACTTAAACCTAAACTGGCACAGTATGTGTTGAATGAATGATTATTTGCTTCTATAAATTTTATTTTTTTCTGCTTGGAAAACCATTTACCAGTTGTCCTAATTAATAAATAGACTTTTAAACTTTTTTACATCTCTGCCTTTTAGACTTTTTTATGTCTCTGCCTTATTTATCATCAGACTGAATAATCTTACTCCAGTAGGTTTTATTTCCCTTTCCTTCGAAACCTAATCATCTCTGATTCTTTCCAGGTTTACTATAGGCGACTTGAGTAATGCCGGGAAGACAGGATGGTCAGAGAGTGGGGTGGGGAATGTAGATATGAAGCAGCAGAGCCCAAGACTGGAAGAGAGGCAGGTGGTACCCATCTCTAGCCAGTGCCAGGACCTTTCCCCCAGGACCTACTCACCATGCTCCCTCCAACTGAGGCCAGCACTTCTGACTGGTTGGGGGAGAAGCCAGCGCCGCACAGCTGCAGGGAGAAGAGGTTGGGCACGTGGGTCTGCTTCACCAGCGAGTCAAAGAAGGGCTCCAGGGAGTCGTCGGGCTGCAGTGGAAAGAGACGGGAGGGATTCTCACAGGCCGGCTTCTGGCTGACACCGGCGGCGATGGCCAGATGGGATGTTCCTCGGGAAAGACATCTTGAGGTACTGGGGTTGGGTGGAGAGGGCTAGCAGCAGGCATGCCATGCAAACAGGAAGTTCCGAGGGCCCACAGATCTGTGGGGTCCCCAGGAGCCCATCAGGGTTCAGGGGCCTCTTATTCGAAAAGATCGTAGAGTCTGCTCTGTGCCAGTGGCGACGTCTCATGCTCTAGTCTGCCTTCTACCTGGATGCGATTCACACTCCCTTCAGACAGATGCTCCCCCCCCCTCAGCCAAGTCCGCTCCGGGGAACAAGCAGTGTGCCGCCACGCTGTCCGGAGCTCGGCCTGCTCCACTCACCCTGGCGATCTCGGCGTAGGCCAGCCCCAGGATGCCTTCCCAGTTGGAGCCATTGATGAAGAACTTGTCTGACTCGGTGATGGCGGCAATGTTGGCACGGACAGTGACATTGGGGCCGTGGGGGATGCTCACCAGGTCGGTGCCCAGCTCCCCCTCCCACTTGCCCTGGGTGTAGGGCACATACACGCCCTTGCGGAGGTCCCGGTATGTGCTGGACCTGTGAAAACGGAGGCGGAGCTCTGTGGGTGGGTGTGTGACCACAGCTGTACAGGGGTCCGGCAGCAGAGCAACTCCCAGCCGCCTGGCTTACCTCAGGGGCATTCTAGGTAAATGCTTCCAGCTGCTCACCAGACTCTAGGGGAACCCACCACCCAGAACGGTGTAAAGCGACCTGGCAAACAGATGAGAGAGCTACTCCTGGGCCCGCTCTCCTGTCCCCGTGGCTCACACTGCTGGGCCCTCCCGTCCCCGTGGCTCACACTGCTGGGCCCTCCCGTCCCCGTGGCTCTCACTGGGCCCGCTCTCCTGTCTCCGTGGCTCACACTGCTGGGCCCTCCCGTCCCCGTGGCTCACACTGCTGGCCCCTCCCGTCCCCGTGGCTCTCACTGCTGGGCCCTCCCATCCCCGTGGCTCTCACTACTGGGCCCGCCCTCCTGTCCCCGGGGCTCACACTGCTGGGCCCGCCCTCCTGTCCCCGTGGCTCACACTGCTGGACCCGCCCTCCTGTCCCCGTGGCTCACACTGCTGGGCCCTCCCGTCCCCATGGCTCACACTGCTGGGCCCGCTCTCCTGTTTCCGTGGCTCACGCTGCTGGGCCCTCCCGTCCCCGTGGCTCACACTGCTGGGCCCTCCCGTCCCCGTGGCTCTCACTGCTGGGCCCTCCCGTCCCCGTGGCTCACACTGCTGGGCCCTCCTGTCCCCGTGGCTCACACTGCTGGGCCCTCCCATCCCGGTGGCTCTCTCTCACTGCTGGGCCCTCCTGTCCCCGTGGCTCACACTGCTGGGCCCTCCCGTCCCCGTGGCTCACACTGCTGGGCCCTCCTGTCCCCGTGGCTCACACTGCTGGGCCCTCCCATCCCGGTGGCTCTCTCTCACTGCTGGGCCCTCCTGTCCCCGTGGCTCACACTGCTGGGCCCTCCCGTCCCCGTGGCTCACACTGCTGGGCCCTCCCGTCCCCGTGGCTCTCACTGCTGGGCCCTCCCGTCCCCGTGGCTCACACTGCTGGGCCCTCCCGTCCCCGTGGCTCACACTGCTGGGCCCTCCTGTCCCCGTGGCTCACACTGCTGGGCCCTCCCATCCCGGTGGCTCTCACTGCTGGGCCCTCCTGTCCCCGTGGCTCACACTGCTGGGCCCTCCCGTCCCCGTGGCTCACACTGCTGGGCCCTCCCGTCCCCGTGGCTCACACTGCTGGGCCCTCCCATCCCGGTGGCTCTCTCTCACTGCTGGGCCCTCCCGTCCCCGTGGCTCTCACTGCTGGGCCCTCCCGTCCCCGTGGCTCTCACTGCTGGGCCCTCCTGTCCCCGTGGCTCACACTGCTGGGCCCTCCCGTCCCCGTGGCTCACACTGCTGGGCCCTCCTGTCCCCGTGGCTCACACTGCTGGGCCCTCCCATCCCGGTGGCTCTCTCTCACTGCTGGGCCCTCCTGTCCCCGTGGCTCACACTGCTGGGCCCTCCCGTCCCCGTGGCTCACACTGCTGGGCCCTCCCGTCCCCGTGGCTCTCACTGCTGGGCCCTCCTGTCCCCGTGGCTCACACTGCTGGGCCCTCCCGTCCCCGTGGCTCACACTGCTGGGCCCTCCCGTCCCCGTGGCTCACACTGCTGGGCCCTCCCGTCCCCGTGGCTCACACTGCTGGGCCCTCCCGTCCCCGTGGCTCACACTGCTGGGCCCTCCCATCCCCGTGGCTCTCACTGCTGGGCCCTCCCATCCCCGTGGCTCTCACTGCTGGGCCCTCCCGTCCCCGTGGCTCTCACTGCTGGATGTGGAGCTCAGTCCGGGCAGAACAGTCCAGGCTTTGTGTATTGTACTTGCTGCTGCTGCAGGGACAGCTAGTGGCATCTCCTCCCCACCTTCCCCGGCTCCGTCAGCTCCCAGAGAAAGGGAGCCATTGATTTCCCCGCTGCCTTGGGATCCAGCAGTGCCATCCGAGTGGCAGACCAAGTGCCATTGGAGCCTCTGCAACAAGTTCGTCCAGAGGAGGGGTTGGCACAGCATCTCAGCCAGCATGGAGGTTACACACACCCTACATATGCGGAACATGCCCATCAACACCGCTACCTGGATGTAACGGCACCGCTGATCAGGGCGCGTGTGAATGTGATGGAGGACAGGACAGGCCTGGGACCAGAACCTACACGAGTTCCCTTCCATTGACCCTCAGGCCGTGTGCCCTGAGGGCTCTCTCCAGAGGGGCGTGGAGGGGAGGCCACAGGGGGGGGTGGCTTTGGCATCTTCCTGGAAGTCCGCCAATGGGACTGAAGCCTCTGCTGGCTCACAGATGCCTCAGACATCCACGTCCTGCTTCTACGCTCCCTCTCAGCCTCTCTTAAAGCCCCACTGCGACCCTCCCTCCCACCAGGGGTCCAGATCCCAGCGCCGACCCTCGGGCTGCTGGGGAGGAGGCAGTCCAGCCCACAGTCCTGACACTGGTCCAGGCAGTGGGGTTTCTGGAAGGCTCGCTCTCCGCTCCCGTGAACGGTGCAAAGGCATCGAGAGTGACCCCCTGCGAGAACACCACAGTGAGCTCACTGCAGCCTGCTCACCCCAGACTCGATGGGTTCCCTGAAACCGAGATGGGGCTGTGGAGCGAGGCCCCCGGCGCCCACTCAGGAGAGGGGGCCCTGGGCTTGCTCAGAGCTTATTCCCCGGCACAGCAGGCTGCCTGCTCTCCACCCCAAAGAGCTTCCTGGCTGCCTCTCCACTCACCCTTTCCCACCGCACACCCCTCAAACCCACACCCCCTCTGCTGTCCTGCTCACGCCGCCTTCTCTCCCCTTCCCTGGCAGGAAGGATCCCAGGATCCCCTCTCCCCGCAGCACCCTTTCTTCTTGGACCCCCGGCCCCGCACCGGGGGCAGCTCTCCCTCCGGCTCCCGGACTCACAGCTGCCTCTGGTAGTAGCGGTGCAGGAACGGGTGGGGCGCGGCCCCCACGGCGAAGTTGCTGCTGCCCGTGTCCACCAGGATGTTGAGCTGTGGGAGAGGGGAGAGGCGGGTTACTGACGGGGCTTGGCCTCCCCGCTCGGCCTCCTGCGGGATGGCCATCCTCAGTGGAGTGTCCGCCAGGCAGGCCGGGACGGGCGGCAGCCCCACGGGACAGGGTGTCTCTGCCTTCCCTGGAGCATCATGGCATTTTCTGTGCCCTTAGAGCCACAGTGTGTGTGTGTGGGGTGTGGTCTGTCCCTGTCTCACCTTGGCCTGCCTCCCCGACTCTGCCCTGACCACTCTGTCTTCAGAGCTTCCTCTCTGGTTCTCTGAAGAAGTGCGTCCCCTGCAGGCCGCCTGGCTGGGCCCCGACAGCTATCCTACGAGCTGGCACCAGCGAAGGGAGCGAGGGGCCTCCCGTGGCACATGATGGCCGCGTGTGTTAGACCCGGCTCCACAGAGGCCCCCTCTGACAGAGGCGACACAGACCTGACCACTCTTGGAAACGGTGGGAGTCGGGAGCCAGGCTCAGCCACCTCCTCGGGCCCTGGTGGGGCTGGTGAACACGGACAGGTGTCTGGAGTCCCTTGCTGTGCGGCCTGCTGGCATCTCTTCTGCCTGTCCCTCCCTCCCTCATCCTTGATGGCCTGCCTGACCCCCACCGTCTTCGGCAGCCTCCCTGTCACTCCCTGGCTGGAGCCGGCGGCAGCGCCCAGAGCTGGTGGGTGTCCACCGCATCCTCACGGGCAGAGAGGGCAGGCCTGGCCTCGGAAATACGTCCTCTGAGGAGCAAGTCCTCTTGCCAACATGCCAGCTGCACACCTCGGCTCTGCCCTGACCTCTGGCCCTTTGTCTCTGTACCTCCCTCCTCAGCCCGTGAAGTCAGCTGCCTTGGGTTTGGTGCAGGTTCTGACCTTGCCCCCTCGGGAGGTCCCTGCCCTTCCCTGGGCTCCAGCTGCCTCCTCTGCCCACTCCTTCCCTCTCTCCGTGGGCCTCTGTGGCCCTCTGACCCCGTCCCCGCCGAGCCTGCTCAGCCTCCTGGGGGGAGCCCCTGCACTGGCCGCCGGGCCTCTGACCCTGCTGGGGGTCCTGCTGGCCCCCCTCCCGGCCTGGCTCCCATGTTCTCCCCCCCCCCCCCCCGCAGCCCCTGGCTTCTCCTGCCCCTCCCTGGTCTCCCAGCACCAGCCCAGACGCCAGGCTCCCAGAGGATCCACAGAGCTTGGGGCTCGGAGCTGCGATGTCAGCCGGATAGACTGAGCCACTCCTCACCCCCACGGCCCCCTGCCAGCCCTGCTCCCAGCACCGTGAGTGCGGCCGCAGGTGGCAGGGATCCTGCTTGCACGGGGCCCCAAAGAAGGAGGCGCCCCACAGCCCAGGACCCCATGGCTCTGCGGGGCCAGTGGCCTGGGACGTGCGCCTGGCTGACCCGGGAAACGGGCCCACATGCTACACCACAGAGCTCTACCGGGGCTCCATTCCCGCCGTTCCAGGGCGCCCCTCCCACCGCAGGCCACGCCCTCCACCCCTCTCACCTCAAAGGGGTCCCGCCCTCCCCAGGCCCGGCCCCCCTGCTCTGTGGCCCCGCTCTCCACCCGCATGAGAACATGGGGCCATACAAGCAGGCGAATTTCTCTCCACACGCGGTGGGCCGTCTGGCTGCCCTCGCAGTGCGGTCCTGCCCAGGAGAGGGTCTCCAGTCCTCAGGCATCGCCAGCCAAGCTTCGCACTGAGCCCATACTCACCAGGAAGCAGGCAGGCAGGGGCCAGGCCAGCGCGGGGAGGGGCAACCAGCCTCTGTGCCCGCAGCCTGGCCTCCACCCTGCCCCAGCAGCCTGGCCCCCACCCTGCCCCAGCAGCCTGGCCCCCACCCCTGCCCCAGCAGCCTGGCCTCCACCCTGCCCCAGCAGCCTGGCCCCCACCCTGCCCCAGCAGCCTGGCCTCCACCCTGCCCCAGCAGCCTGGCCTCCACCTCTACCCCAGCCTCCACCCCTGCCCCAGCAGCCTCCGTGCCTGCGGGCTTCCTGTCCTCTCAGCTGTCCCTCCTCCTGTAGTGTGGGGCTGGCTCCCTCCTTGCTCCTCAGAACCCCACCCCCATCACTATTCCAGTCTCAGGGCCCACCCTGAATCCGGAGTCTTCCTATTGGCACCTACAAAGGCTTTAGTCTGTATGTTTTATTAAATCATTTAAATCTCACATCCGCCCCCAGCTCCCTCCTCTCCGCTCTCCCCTCACAACCACAGTCACCAGCCAAGCTGTCTTGGTTTTCCACCTCCACCCCTTCCTCGCCCATTCTAAAACGGGATCTGGCCGCCACTCCTCCTCCACCACGAACAGCCTGGAGTCACCACGACTTCAGGCCACTGAATGCAGGACACGCTTCCCAACCAGCTCTGGGGAACAGTCAGCACCACTGACCTCTCCTGCTTGTCACCCCCGCCCCACACGCACCCCGTGCCTGCCCCCCATCCCTCCCCCTCCATGCACCCCACCGAGCTGTCTGCTGTGCAGGCTGGCTTCTCAAGGCTTCCTGTGGCCCTTCCACCCTGCAGTTCTCTCTCTCTCTCTCTCTCTCTCTCTCTCTCTCTCTCTCTCTCTCTCTCTCTCTCCCCTCAGCTTATAACCCTAGGTTCCCCACCCCCTCCTCAGAGCTCCAGAAGCACACATCAGCTGCCTCAGAGGCACCGGAATGTGGGGTGTCTCAGCTGACCTTGGCAGGCCTGCACATCGGTGTTCTCCCGGAGTTCCCCGTATTAACAAATGGCGCCCCAACCACCTCTTCGCTCAGCCAGCGGCTTCAGAGCCACCTGACGCCATGCTCCCCCTCGCCATCCCAGCCGGTCCTGCGCAGTCAGCTGTCTCAGTCTCCGCACTTACTCACTGCTGCCATCTCCCCTGCCACCGAGGCCACACTCTCCTCAGTTCACCCCGGAACACGCCTGCTCAGAGCACAGCCTTCCTGCACCTCTCCGTCTGCGTGTGCACCGGGAGAGGTGGCTCTTCAAGCGCACATCTGCCCCGGCTAGCCCTCCGGTGTCAGTGGTTCCCTTGCTATTAAAGGAAAAGTTCAGCCCGGCCGGCATGGTTCAGTGGGTGAGCATCGACCTATGAACCAGGAGGTCAGGGCACATGCCAGGGTTGCGGGCTCAATCCCCAGTAGGAGGCGTGCAGGAGGCAGCTGCTTGATAACTCTCTCTCATCATTGCTGTTTCTTTCTCTCTCCCTCTCCCTTCCTTTCTGAAATCAATAGGACATATATTTTTTAAAAAGAAAGCAAAGTTTAAAGCACTAACGCTTCGGAAGCCCTTTCTCCCCTCCCCCTCCAGCTCTGTCGACTCCCCTCCTAAAACCCTTCAGCTTGAGCTCCAAAGAGACTTCCTGAGGGAGAGGACCAGGCCATACTGTCTGGCCAGAATGCTTCCATAGAACTTGGTGCTGTGGTTTCACACGGACCCTCTCCTCCCTGGGTCCCCAGTATGTCCCTAGCGGGCATCACAGGGCCTGGCCATGCTGATTGCTGGAGTTAACAGGCGGCTAAAGGAAAATGAATGGGCAGAGCTCCCCTGCCCTCTGTTTGGGTGCAGCGGGCATCCCTCAGTGGACTCCCAAACTAGAAGAGTTTTTAGGTGGTAGGCGTGGCTCTAACTCACCAGGTGCCCGGGTGTGACACAGGATGTCAGTCTCCAGGCGCCCGGGGCCCTCCTCCCTGTGGATGCACTGGGACCGCAGCCTGGGGGTCAGGGCCAGGTCAGTGCCAATTACTTTACAAACACGGGTGCTCCTGGGGCGTCTGGAAGGCAGCTCCATGGAGGTGCTAACAAGCCCCACAGGGAAAAGCGCCTGTGCAGGGGAGGCCCGGGGGACCCCAGCAATAGCCTGGCCTGATGAGCGAGGTACCGAGCTGGTGAGTTCAGGTAAGTCTGTTCTCAAGTCCCAGCTGCCTTGGCCCAACGCTAGCAGACCGTGAGCTCAGATACTTCTGGATAAAAAGAGACTCCAGGAGCCGTCTGTCCGTTAGCTGGAGGGCCGCTCTTTCCAGCTCGGAGAGATCTGTTACTAAGATCCACAGCCTTCCTTGGCAGCCCATCCCAAGGTCTTACCCCTTCGCAAGCCTCTGGGGAGGGGCTTTTACCCACATTCTCCTATTTCTCATTCTCCTGGTCTATTTCCTCCTGACTGGGCCTGAGAGGGGATGGGAGAAGCGCTCTTATCCTCTCTGATAACAAGCCTTTTCACTAAACTGAGAGGTAGAAGCCCTTCTTCCATCTGACTGAGGAGGAAACGGAGACCTGTGCGAGTCAGCGACCGGACCCGTTACACCGAGAGCCCCAAGCCAGGACCAGGATGCACTGGTCTGACCACGCCCCCCTCCCCGAGCCTCTCTTTTGGAGAAGGAATGTCCGGTAGGTTGTTACAGTAAGGATTCACCCCCTGGCTGCCTGCCTGGCGGGATCCCCTCTGACACAGACGCTGGGCTGGGCCACATGGCTTGTTTTGCCCAGTGAGCCATGGCGAAGGAGGATGCTGCCCTGCGAGTGGAGAGAGGAGCTCGGTCTGGCCTCCTTGAGGATGAAAGACTTCCTGGAGAAAGAGGTCCATCAGGCCCACTTAGTCCGGCCCAGCTGACCCGCCAGCTGAATTCAGCCACAGAATCCCAAGAAACGAAATGGCCTTGGTCTCCAGCCGCCAAGTTTTTAAAAATATATATATTATATTGATTTTTTACAGAGAGGAAGGGCGAGGGATAGAGAGCTAGAAACATCGATGAGGAGGAACATTGACCAGCTGCCTCCTGACACCCCCTACTGGGATGTGCCCGCAACCAATGTACATGCCCTTGACTGGAATCAAACCTAGGACCCTTTAGTCCGCAGGCTGACGCTCTATCCACTGAGCCAAACCGGTTTTGGCATCAGCCGCCAAGTTTTGGAGTCGTTTGTTATACAGCACCAGGTAACTGATACAAAACTATCTGAATTAAGTTCTGGGGTCCTTGACCTTGGGGGCCTCTAGGTCAACCATAGATCAGCTCGAATGGACATCTTGGCCCTTTCCCGCTTCCTCTCCATGCTTCTTGTGAAGTTTCTCAAAAGCTCAAGGGCCTCTTACTCTGTACCTTCACATATGCTGTTTCTTTTGCTTAAAATGTGCTCCCATTTTGTCTAACTTATGTTCAAAGTTCAAGTCACAGTTTAAACATTCTTTCTCCAAGGGTCTTGCCCTGATGCCCCTAGCCAAAATGAGCTTCTGTTTCTTGCAGGCCTCAGTAAAAGCTGCTTCTTTGACTGTCACTCATCACATGCCAATCATTTAGCTAAAGCCTGTATGTCCCACACTGTGAGCTGCTCAAGGGTGGGGCACATTTGTATCCTTATTATCTACTAGAAGCCTGGTGCACGAATTCATGCAAAGATTCGGCCCTGCAGCCCCTCACAGCCCCTCACAGCTGGCCCTCGCAGCCCTGGCTTTGTCTGGGAGGTCCTCTGGATGGTTGTCCAGAAGGATGGCCGGCCGCTCATTCTGCTGTTCAGTCTAATTAGCATATTAGCTCTTTATTATATAGGATTCTTACCTAGCCCTCAGTAGGTGCTCCCTCACAATTTTGTTGTTAATCCTCACTTGAGGATATTTTTTCATTGATTTTTAGAGACACTGAAAGGGAGGGGAGAGACAGAGAGAAACACTGATGTGAGAGAGACACATTGACTGATTGCCTCCTGCATGTGCCCCAACCAGGGCTGGGGATAAAGTCTGCAACTGGTCCATGGCCTTGACCAGAACTGAACCTGGAACCTTTCAGTCCACAGGCTGATGCTTTATTCACTGAGCCAAAACAGATAGGGCATAATTTTTTTTAACTGGTAGTAATTGCCTCATTTCCTGCAGTTCTCTGAGCCGCCACAGATTCTTGCTGTTAACTCAGCCCCAGGGTCTTTGCAGGGCTGCAATTTTTTAAAAATATATTTTTTTATTGATTTTTTTCTTACAGAGAGGAAGATGGAGGGATAGAGAGTTAGAAGCATTGATGAGAGAGAATCATCAATCAGCTGCCTCTTGCACACCCCCACCGGGAATGTGCCTGCAACCAAGGTACATGCCCTTGACGGGAATCGAACCTGGGATCCTTCAGTCCGCAGGCTGATGCTCTATCCACTGAGCCAAACCTGTTTTGGCAGGGCTGTGATTTTAGTCTGGGACTGTAGGGTGACTGTGACACCGACACCCACCACACCCACCCCTGTTTCCACTTTGCTCCACAGGTTGAAGCTGGCGATTGACACCAGGGAGCAAGCAGGCTACCGGCTCCCCACCTGGAACTATTTTAAAAATATATGTATATTTTTATTATTGACTAGAGGCCTGGTGCACAAAATTCATGCAGGGGTATGTGTGTCCCTCAGCCCAACCTGCACCCTGTCCAATCTGGGACCCCCTCGAGGGATGTCCAACTGCCCATTTTGACCATCAGACATCCCTCTCATAATCCAGGACTGCTGGCTCCCAACCGCTCGCAAGCCTACCTGATTGCCCCTAACTGCCCTCCCCTGCTGGCCCGGTCACCTCTAACTGCCCTCTCTTGCTGGCCAGGTCACCCCTAACTACCTTCCCCTGCTAGCCCAATTGCCCCTAACTGCCCTCCCCTTCAGGCCATCTTGTGTCCACATGGGGGTGGCCATATTGTGTTGGAGTGATGGTTAATTTGCATATTACCTCTTTATTATATAGGATTTCAGAAAGGGAGAAAGAGACAGAAACATCAATTATGAGAGAGAATCATTGATTCACTGCCTCCTACATGCCCTACACTAGGGATTGAGCCCCCAACCTGTGCGTGTGTCCTGACCAGGAATTGAATTGTGACCTCCTGGTTCATAGATCGATGCTCAACCACTGAGCTATGCCAGCCAGGTGTTTGTTGTTGTGTTAAGGAATCTCAAGCTGGCTACATCACCCCAAACCTTACTAGTGCACCTTCCCCCTTTAGACAGGATGCTCCATTTTCCCCAGCCTCAAATCCAGCCCAACTAGTATTTGCTAGTGCTTCCAATTCACATCAGATGGTGGCTATGAATGTTTAAAAAGGATACAAATCTGTCTTACGGACCAGACCTAAGACAATAGTTTGTAACCTTTTTTAAAGCAGTAGAATGCCTTTTTAAGCTCATGCAGGACTCCAGTGTACCAAAGAGAGGTTAAAAAACCTTCCTCTGTGTCCATCCCATTCCCAGTAGCTCTTGAGATGTCTTTTTAGCTCTTCAACATCCATAAAACCCACCCGGAAACCCCAGCCTGTGAGGCATCACGGCTGCTAGGTTGTCTGCTTCTCTCTGTCACACAGTAGGTCCTTCCTGTTGTCTCTCCATGCCCCGCCCACAGTGGCAGTGGCTTTCCTGTTCTCTGGGTCTGTATTCAGTGGAAAACGAAGCCCAGCACCTGCCTTCTCAGCTGGGGCCACCAGGAGGTGCCAGGGTTCACTCCCTGGGCTCCTGGCGAAAGGTCCAGGCACCCAGGGGCCAGGCACGGAGACACGCCCCTGCACGCAGGGGGGTTCCATGGACAGCAGACAAGGGTCAACCACAGGCCATGCCACTTAGAAGGCCCGGCGAAAGGAGCAGCTGGGGTGGAGAGGCAGAGCTCAGCCATTTGCTCTGTGGCTTTGTCAGAGTCTAAGAAGGCCTAGGAGTCCTGCCTGGTCAGTGTGGCTCAGTGGTTGAGCGTTGACCTATGAACAGGAAGTAAGGGTTCAATTCCCAGTCAGGGCATGTGCCCGGGTTGCTGGCTCCATCCCTAGTGGGGAGCATGCAGGAGGCAGCCGGTTCATGATTCTGTCTCATCATTGATGTTTCTGTCTTTCTCCCCTTCTCCCCTCCCCTCTGAAATCAATGAAACTATATTTAAAAAACCAAAAAACAAAACCTAGGCATCCTGGCTGCCAGGTCAGGCCCTGGGACTGCTGACTCCCTCCTCCTCTGAGCATGCCCCTCCCCTCTCAGGAGCCACTGCACAGCCCCGCCGGGTGCAGGCGAGCATGGGCTGCTCAGGCCCAGAACTCCCACTGCCTGGTCCCCAAGAGAAGGCTCCCAGCGCAGAGCTGTCAGGTAGCGGCTTCCCCGTTCTTCTCCCTGGATTTCAACCAGGACTCTGCTCAGCTCTGTTGGAGGCTCCTGACCTCCACCCCCAGTGAGAGGGCATGGTCTCTTACAATGGCCCCTATTCCCCCAAACTCCTTCTTTCCTGACCTGGGGCGGCCGAGGACAAGCATGGCAAATGGCAGCCGGAGGGGCCCAGCGGGGAGCCAACCCCAGGCACCGCCTCAGCAGCTGTGGGCAGCCATAGCTCTGGGTCTAGTGGAAGGTGGTTTGTTGAACTCAATGGCTTTCCATCTGTTTAATATCAGAACTTAAAACAAACATATTCGACCTGGAATTCCACTGTGTAAACAAAATGAAAACAGAACGGGCTGGGAGCTGGGGGTTGGGAGCAGGTGGGACCAGGCCCTGGAGGGGGCAGATACAGTCTTTCTCCCAACCTCCTCCTCGCACTGCGGCCCTTGTACAGTCCACATGCCCCTCACTCTCTGAGCCTCCATCTCCTCGTCCCCCAGCGGGCATGTACGTAGCTAACGCAGAGTTTAGCCATCGCACTTTGGAAGAGTATGTTGTGCGTTAAGCGCTGCTCCTTTTGCTGTGCTCCCGACACCAGCAGTCAGAGGCGGAAAGGAGGGGACAGGTCTCCCCTCAGCACCAGCGGCAGAGACCCTGGGCTGAACCGACCTGGAATGCGGCTCTGAGGACCCTCCTCCTGGCTGTCCTCACCCCCCACCTCTTCCAGGCCCTTCTGTTTTAACGCTGATCCTCCTCCCAGGCTCTGCCAGGGTTGGGAACCTTTTCTCTGCCAAGGGCCATTTGGATATTTACAACATCATTCAAGGGCCATCCAGAATTATCAACTTAAAAATTTGCTCTGGTTTGGCTCAATGGATAGGTCATCTGCCTGTGGACTGAAAGGTCCCAAGTTCAATTCTGGTCAAGGGCACATGCCTGGGTTCCAGGCTCAATCCCCAGGGGGTGTGCAGGAGTCAGATGGTCAACGATTCTCTCTCATCCTTATGTTTCTCTCTCTCCCTCAACCTTCCTCTTTGAAATCAATAAAACATTTTTTAAAAATATATTTTATTGATTTTGTACAGAGAGGAAGGGAGAGAGATATAGAGCTAGAAACATCGATGAGAGAGAGTCATCGATCCGCTGCCTCTTGCACACCCCCTACCGGGGATGTGCCCGCAACCAAGGTACATGCCCTTGACTGGAATCGAACCCGGGTCCCTTCAGTCCCCAAGCCGACGCTCTATCCATTGAGCCAAACCGGTTTCGGCTGAAATCAATAAAAATATATTTTAAAAATTAGCCTGCAGTGTTTGGTCAGACGTTTAATCAGTTCACCCTGATGCCTTGGCAGGGCCAGATCAAATGATTTCTCAGGCCTTATACCACCCGCGGGCCGGACGTTCCCTACCCCTGGTGTCCAAGCTACCCTCCACACCAGCGATTTTCAACCAGGAACCACAAAAAATTTTCAAACATGCAATATCCGATGATCTAGTCAGAGGCGCTATCTTCCTTTCCTTTCAATTGTCAAATAATAATAATAATAAAAAAAAGACAGCAGCCAACACAGCCAAAGCCGTCATTGTGAAGGAATCAAAATTATACCTATTTTATTTGTTAGATCAGCAAGAGCCATTAATATATTTTTGGTTGCCACAGAAGCTTAGCGATTGGCTTATGGGTGCCATGAGAGGAAAGAGGCTGGAAACCACTGCTCCACACTGAAGTGTTTTCCTGGAACCCCAACTCTCCCGACCACCCTTCTCCTGTGTATCCACAGGCCTCTCTGCCTCTAGACTGGAACCCACGCTCCACCGAGCCGCTCAGCACCGAGCTCCCTGTTCCTTAGCGTAGCTGGGCCTCTCTTCAGGGTGCTCCCCCGCTTCTTCCTCTCCCCCCAAGTCAGAGTCCCCCCTTTCAGCAGGCCTTCCCGGCACCTTGATGCTTCACTCCCTAGACTCACTGCCCCATGTGACACTCACTGCCCTGTGCGCACCAAACGCAGCCCGTCTCAGTGCTGCTGAGGTTGCACATGCTGGGCCTCACACACACCGTGCGGCTCTGAGTGCTGTGTCTGTGGCATTATTTTTCTCCTCTGCACACACAGGTGCCCCGCAACACATTTGTTCAATGGAATCGACTCTCCCCAGATTTCAATCCAAACAACTAATCTTATCCTGCATTTGGACAGTGCCGCTTATACCGTATAATGAGATGACACTCTCATTTGGGAAAAAGGCTAAAAATATTTTCACCAGAACGCCAGTTCTGCACTTACAGTTGCCCATCAACAGCTCTATTCAGATGTCTTACAGCTTATTTATTCCCACACTCAACATTTCTGGGTGCATGTTCTGAGCCTGGTGCTGTCGGAGATAGTAAAGAAAAATAAGACACTAAAACAGATAAAAATTTAAAAATACACTGTTCTAGCCGAAACCGGTTTGGCTCAATGGATAGAGCGTCGGCTTGGGGACTGAAGGGACCCGGGTTCGATTCCGGTCAAGGGCATGTACCTTGGTTGCGGGCATATCCCCAGTGGGGGGTGTGCAAGAGGCAGCTGATCGATGACTCTCTCTCATCGATGTTTCTAACTCTCTATCTTTCTCCCTTCCTCTCTATATAAAATCAATAAAATATATTTAATAAATAAATAAATAAATAAATAAAAATACACTGTTCTTGCCTTAGCCAGTTTGGCTCAGTGGATAGAGCATTGGCCTGTGGACCAAAGGGTCCTGGGTTCCATTGCAGTCAAGGGCATGTACCTTGGTTGCAGGCTCCTCCCCGGCCCGGGCCCTGGTCAGGAGGCAACCAGATCGATGTTTCTCTCTGTCTTTCCCCCTCTCTCCCACTCTCCCTAAAATCAATGGAAAATATCCACAGGTGAGATTAACACACACACAAAAAAAATGACACTGTTTTCAAGAGGCTGATGTTTTATGAGGAAAACACAGTTTCACATTTGGGAAAGTGTAGTGAGGAAGTGAGAGCAGGTATCATGTGGAATGGCAGAGGGATGTTCATGATAAACCTGTTCTTCTCCTGGAGAAACACATATAGGTGGCAGGGAGTAGCAGGAACACACAGATAGGTGGTATGGAGTAGCAGGAAGACACACACATAGGAGGTATGGAGTAGCATGAAGACACACACATAGGTGGTATGGAGTAGCATGAAGACACATACATAGGTGGCATGGAGTAGCAGGAACACACACATAGGTGGTATGGAGTAGCATGAAGACACACACATAGGTGGTAGGGAGTAGCATGAAGACACACACATAGGTGGCATGGAGTAGCAGGAACACATACATAGGTGGCATGGAATAGCAGGAAGAACACACACACATAGGTGGCAGGGAGCAGCAGGAAGACACACAAAGGTGGCAGAGAATAGCAGGAAGAACAGGTGAGACAGTCTTTGCTTTCTGGCCCGCCACCTTGCCAACTGTTTACCCTTTGAGTTCTTGCTTCTGCTAGAAGCTGTGAATATAGAAAACGAAATAACCTAGTAGAATATGTTTGAAACACTTTACATAAACTGCAATCCTAAGTACAAGCAGCTTTTTGTGTACAAGCACTGCTAAGCCATCCCCTCCTGCCAACTTAACTGCTCCCCCAAAAGGTCTGTTCTGCTCCAGTTCACTCCCAATCAGACCTTTTATTTTTTTAATCAATATTTTTCCATTGATTTTTAGGGAGGGTGGAAGAGAGAGGGAAAGACAGAGAGAAAGTCGATGTGACAGAAACACATTGGTTGGTTGCCTCTTTCATGTGCCCTGACCAGGGCCCAGGCCAGTGAGGAGCCTGCAGCTGAGGTACATGTCCTTGACCAGAATCAAACCCAGGACCCTTTGGTCCTCAGGCTGGCACTCTATCCACTGAGCCACACTGGCCAGGGCCCGATCAGAATCTTGAAATCATTCTTGACAGACCTGCACGTCTCAGCTCCATTCCTTCTAACATGGAGATGTCTCTCCCTACAGGGTTGCTTTCTTTATATCACTCCCCCACACAAATATCTGCAGAGCAACGTCCAAACCTTAAGCTTGACCTGTAAGGCTTTTGGCAATGTGGCTCTATTTTATTTACCTGAACCTGAAACAGCAACTGGAGTGGTTTCCTCCACTGTCTCCTTGACAAACATGCCGAAGTGAAGACACATGAAACTCATTGTCTGGTCTCTTCTGGTCTCAGCGAGTCTCAGGGAGAG
This sequence comes from Nyctalus aviator, assembly GCA_036971965.1. Classification (NCBI taxonomy): domain Eukaryota; kingdom Metazoa; phylum Chordata; class Mammalia; order Chiroptera; family Vespertilionidae; genus Nyctalus; species Nyctalus aviator. Next base: position 72,578,628 of record CM072929.1, read on the forward strand.
GAGGAGGGGACATACAAAGAAAGCGCAGTCCCTGATTGGGGGGACAGGTGCCATTTCCCTGCTGAGAAGGACCTTCCCTCCTGTTCATTCTTCAGACCATGCTGACCACCACCTCCTCCGGGAGGCTTTCCCTGCTTTCACCTCTTCAGCTCTGTGCTAAGTAGATCTGACTCAGTAAGTCTGCGGTGGAGCCAGAGAGAGTACATTTATTTCCAACAGGTTCCGGTAGCAGGGGCCTCTGTGGGTACTGCTGCTGTGGATTACCGTCCTAGCATTTTCCTTCCCCGGCACACTAACCTCCCTAAGAAAACATACATGCCATCTCTGCGGAACAGCCCCCGAGCCCCACAGCTAATTGCCGACACGCAGGAAGTGCTGGCTTTGACTGGCTCAGAGTCTCTCCAGGCGTGTTCTTATGTGGTGCTTGCAGCAGCCCGCCAGGAGGAGGAAGGCAGGCTGCCGGGAAAGCATCAGTCACCGCAGAGCCGAGCCGGCTGGCACGGGCTCAGGTTTGCAGCCACGGGGCAATCCACCAGGCGGTCTCCCTGCACTGGCTCTCTGGGCGGGTGTGGAGCTTGAAGCCCACTGCCCCTTCCCTTAGGCAGGGGGGCGGGCCCCGCCGGCATGAACCAGTGGATGAGCGTTGACCTATGAACCAGGAGGTCACGGTTCCATTCCCGGTCAGGGCACATGCCCGGGTTGTGAGCTCCATCCCCAGTATGAGGGTGCAGGAGGCAGCTAATCAATGACTCTTTCTCATCATTGATGTTTCTCTCTTTCTCTCCCTTCCTCTCTGAAATCAATAAAAAAATTATTTAAAAAAAGAAATGTGGAGGAAGGAATTGACATTTATTGAACAATTACTCTCTGCCAACTTCCGGGCTGGAGGGGTGTAGACACATCTCAGGGGCCAGGGAGTATGGTAAGTGGTCCCCCACATGCAGAACACTGCGGCCAGGACACCATGTTTTCTGCTCCATTGCATAGCACAGAAGAGGCAGCAGTGGCCAGACACTTGGGGAGGAAATGACTTTATCTGACCGGAGGTCAATTATGTGTCCAGCTGCACTGTTCTAGATGCTGTCACCTACATGGACCCATTTAATGCCCACAGCGACCTGGCAGAGGAGCGCTCACTGCACCCCTGTGGGAGGCGAGGTGACTGGCTCAGAGCGGTCAGACTGTTTGCCCAAAGCCACACCGGAGGACGGAGGAGAGGCAAAGCTGGCACTCCTGTCTGTCTGACCCTGAGGCCCGAATGGTGTCCCAGCCCTGTCCTGGGGCCACATCCTGGGGTCTCTGCACAGCGCACCGTGGCCCCAGGTCTCCACATCCCCTGGTCCCTGCCCACAGCCAGTGTCCTGTGGGCCAGGCAGCTGGGGCCTGGCCTCGGGCCCTGTTCTCACCCTGAGGACTGACTCAAGACTGCTCCCGGGTGCTAAGGGTGCGCAGGAGAGAAGAGGAATTCGCTGGGAGACCAGAGCCTTGGATCAGCCAGGCGGCGGGGGGTGGGGGGGTGAGGGGGTGGGGTTGGGGGTGGGGGGGGCTGGGTGGCGGGCCCAGGAGGCTGCCTCCACCAGGTCACCGGAGGTGGAGCCTTGCAGAGGGAGCTTCCTGAGAAGCCCAGGGCTGCTCCCTCCGCACAGACACTCCCCTTCACAGACCCTCCCAAGGACAGGCCTCTGGACGCAAACCGCAGATGGCAGATAGAGGGGAGGGGAGTGGGGCGGCTCAGGTTCAAGGTGACACACCCGCACACATAGAGCCAGCCCGCCACTTGTGTCCAGACCCACCCACAGGGCAGCACATGTGACCCCACAGCCCCCCCGAGGCTGCTCACGCCCACACTCCCACCCACCCACCCACGGGGGTGCAGAGGGCGCAGCCTGCACCAGCCACTTTGGAGGGCCCACGGATTGTCAGGAGGGACGGGGAGAGTGGGTGGTATTTTCGCCATCGCTGCCAGGCCCGCCCCCTGCTACCCGAGCGGCTACCAGCTCCGGAAGAAGCCTCATCCTCAGAAGGGGCTCTGGTTCCTTTGCTGCTCAGCCTAGTGCCCTCTGGCCTGAGCCCTGGAGGCTTGGAAGTGTGGGTGGGGGAGGGGCTGGGGTGGATGCCGGCGGGGGAAGGGGCAGGGGCAGGCGGAGGGAGGGCTGGACGCCGGAATCTGTCTGTCTAGGGCTTTTGGGCTGGCTGGAGGTCAGAGGAGCTCAGGCCTCACGCTGTGCCGCCCCCGTGGCAGCCCAGACGGCGGGGGAAGGCTTCATCCAACTCGGACCAGGATTCCCCGGCCTCCCAGGTGCCAGGAGCGATTCCCCAAGCACCAGAGGAGGCGATGGGGTCCGGTGACCGAGGCCTGGAGTGGTGGGTGCGGGACTCCGGCTTGGCCAGGCTGACACCTGTTCCCAGCGACCCCGTGCTGTGGACCCTTCTCAGGGGCGGGCTGCCTGCACAGAATATTTCTGCCCCAAATCTTTACAAAGAGGGGTGTGTGAGATGGGAGTGAGGAGAGGGCGGGGGGCCAGGGCACCGGGAGGCCTGAGAGGGAAGTAGAGCTTTGGGAAGGACAGGTGACCGCAGCTGCGCCCTGGTCGCAGAGGAACGCCTCGGGGGAGGGTCACTGCTGCCCACACCACCCAGCCCACGTTCGCAGGGGCCAGCAGGCTGCCCATGCTGGAGGAGGGGCGAGCGCCTGGCGACCTTACCGTCTGGGGGGGGCTGCCCACCGTCATCTCCACATAGTAGCCCTGGCCGGACTTGCCCCGCAGGTTGTCCACCATCTCCACGAAGCTGCCCCTCCGGCCCGGCTCCTCGGGCTCCTCGGTGTCCCGGGGCAGGCGCAGGCCCAGCGGGGCGCCCCCCAGCCCGCTCCGCAGAGGCAGCCGGATGCCGGGCTGGGCGCAGCGGGCGGGCAGCACGGCCGAGCCCACCCACAGCAGGAGCCAGGGCAGCGCCGGGGCCATCGCGGCCCAGCCCGGGCCCTCGGGGCTCACGCGGGCCCGCGTCCGTCCCTGAGGCCTGACCCCCTCGCTGGGTGCCGGCGGCCTCTCAGGAGAGGGAGCCGTGCAGCATCGGGCTCCCGCGGGCCTGGGACCAGCTGGGACCAGCGGGCCCCGCGGTGGGCCGGCAGGAGCGATCGCAGAGAGCGCGAGGGGGAGACGGGTCTCGGCTACATCTGGCCAGAGGCGTGCAGCCTCCGCGCAGGTCGGGGAGCGGCCGGCCTGGGCCCCCCGCGGGCGCTGGAAGGGGCGAGCATGGCCGGTCGGCGGCGCTGGGTTCCTGGGGCTCCCGGCAGGCCGGCGGAGGGGAGAGGCATGGGCTCCTGCAGCTGCACCGCCGCTCAGGCCACCATCCTCCAGCACCCACTCCCAGGCAGGCTGGGCGGCGGAGAGGCTTGTGGGGTGGCTGTCAAGCCGAGGTCTCCCGTTCCGTGGGATCGCTGGGAAGTGTAGTCTTCCCGGGCAGCAGCCAGTTTCCGGGGCTGGTGAGGGGTCTGGGATGCCCTCTGCTGAGCTGGAGTCCACCCTGCAGCACCTGGCGGGCAAGGTGGCCTTGGCCTTGGCGGGGCGGGAGGACCCACTGGCACAGAGTGGTACCAACCTCCCAATGCCAGTCCTGCATCCTGCATTTATTAAGCACCCACTGTGCGCCAGGCATTCTGCCCAGCCCTGCGGAATGAAGGCACAGGCACCGCACAGAATGAGGTGGCAGCTGATGTTATCAGTACTACAACTTCGGAGAGAAAGCACGCAGGCAAAGTTAGAAGTCACAGACTAGAAGACAACATTTGGCACACAATAGAGAGACAAAAAGTGAATTGCTATAATACAAGGAGTCAATAACCTCCCCCCCAAACAACCTGGTAGAAATATGAATAAATGATGTAAACAGGTAATTAATAGAAGAAATTCAAATGGTCAATAAACATGAAAAAAAGCTTAACTTCATTCATAGTGAAATAATGTAATTAAATCAACATTTGGATAGCATCATTATTCATTATTTTGCTTCTCATATTGGTAATAACTGGTGTGAAGTAGTTGGTTGGCTGTAAATTATTCTATTCTTTTCTTTTTTTAAAAAAATTATTCCGTTTTTAGAGAGAAATTTGGCAATGTCTATTAAAATGTGAAAAACATACTCTAAGCCGAAACTGGTTTGGCTCAGTGATAGAACATCGGTCTGTGGACTGAAAGGTCCCGGGTTCGATTCTGGTCAAGGGCATGTACCTTGGTTGCGGGCACATCCCCGGTGGGGGGTGTGTAGGAGGCAGCTGGTCGATGTTTCTCTCTCATCGACATTTCTAGCTCTCTATCTCTCTCCCTTCCTCTCTGTAAATGGTCAATAAAATATATTTTTTAAAAAAACATACTCTGAGCAAGGTCAATTCTAGAATTCTATACAAAAATAACAGTATTTCAAATATAAAAATAACAGTATTTCAAATACAAGAATAATAGTATTTCAAAACAAAATAAGTGATTATCAGTAAGTGAATGAGACATTCATTGAATAGAATGCTATGAAAGCATTATAAAGAATAGAGTGGCACCCTAGCCGATTTGGCTCAGCAGATAGAGCTTCTGCCTCTGGACTGAAGGGTCCTGGGTTCAATTCCAGTCAAGGGCACATGCCCATGTTTCGGGCTCCATTCCCAGTGTGGTGTGCGCAAGAGGCAGCCAATCAATGATTCTCATCATGGATGCCTCTCTCTCTCTCTCTCTCTCTCTCTCTCTCTCCCCCACCCCCTCTTTCCCCCTCTCCCTTCCTCTCTGGAATAAATTAAAATATGTGAAGAAGAAGAAGACGAAGAAGGAGGAGGAGGAGGAGGAGGAGGAATAGAATGCCCTGGCTGGCATGGCTCAGTGGATAGAGCATTCACCTGCTTACCAAAGGGTCAAGGGCACATACCAGGTTCAATTCCCACCCTGACTGGGGAGCCAGCTGGAGGCAACCAATTGATGTGTCTCTCTCACATCAATGTTTCTCTGTCTCCCACCTCCTCCCTCCCTCTTGTCCGTGCTGGAAAGGCAATGGGGAAAAAATACCTCAGATGAGGATTAACAACAACAAGAAGAACAGAATAGAGTAACTTCTTTCAAAAACAAATATTTTTGTTGATTTAAGAGAGGAAGGGATAGGGAAAGATAGAAACATCTATGACGTGAGAGAATCTTTGATCAGCTGCCTTCTGCACCCTCCCACTGGGGATTGAGCCCAAAACCTGGGCAAGTGCCCTGACCAGGAATGGAACTATCAAACCACTGAGCCATGCTGGCCAGGCCTGAAGTAACTTCTTATCAAATTTATGTTGGAAACTGTTTATGACATGTTAAATGAAAGAGCCCATTGTAGAACAGTAAGTACATTATGACCTCATTTCTATAAAAATTAAAAAGTATGCACATGTGCATATACATGTCTATGTATAAATTTACATCCACATAAGCATGAAAAGTTCTGATAGACAGGAACCAAACGTGGTTTCTTCCAAGGGGTGGGATTCATGTCTTTCTTCATTTGCTCATTCATTCATTCAGCCCATCATTCACTCATTCATTCATTCATTCATTCAGCCAATGTTTTTTGAGTGCTTACTACGTTCTAAGTATTGTTTAGGCACTGTGGATACAACAATAAAATGGACAAAACTCCCGTCCTCATGCACATACAGACAGTAAAGGAGTAGATATACAGTATTTCAGGTGGTGACATGCTGTATGGAGGAAAATAAAGCAGAGGGAGAAGGATGGGCAGCTCCCGGTGTTAACTAGGGTGGATTGAAAGTGTAGAGGGAACATTTCACATCTTTATATAATTTTTTAAAATGGCAGGATTAGTGAGTGTTTTTCTTTCTTATTATGTGGTTGATTATTTTGTATATTGTAAGTAAACAGCATGAAACAAGAATAAGTGTTTTAAGAGTGGAATTTCTGACCTGGGGGTAGGGCATAAAATTTGAGACTGATTTTCCTCTCCTGTCTTTGAAAAACCATCCCTAAGTACCCCTGACTGGAGAAGAAAATCTACCGTGTGAAGTTCCGTCTCTCTCCCTCGTTACTGGGCACATTACATCCGTTGGTGTGTCATTTGTGTTATTTCCCCCCAAAGACTTGCTTTCTTAATTATGTTAGCCTGAGGGCTGTTAAAAATTGGTTTGCATTTCTGAGTACAAACCTATAGGGAAACCTGATAAAAATGCAAATTGCTTATCTGTGTGAGGTAATCCCATTAATTCCACCATGACCCTCATTTTATTCTCCCCTTGACCGAGCAAGAGACACATACTAAGGGACAAAAGTTAAGAGTTTTGACGACTATTAAAGTCAATCATTTGACTGCAAATTCTTAAACATAGGGAAGTCCACAAAAGGTTTTTTGAATCCCTGTTTTGTGCAAGGTTTGTGATGTAAACTGTGAGCCCTTCTGGTTCCTTCCAGTTGGGGCTCTGGCTTCTCTGAGAGCCTCTTAAGGAGAGGGGACAGGAAAGGGGAGAGAGGATTTGCCACGTGCAGGCAGAATGAAGGCAGTCTAGGCAGAACTGCCATAGCAAGGTTTAAAGTTAAACACGAGGACTACATTCTGGGAATCTGGTGGGGGATCAACAGGAACAACAACCCCGTTTCCTCATTCTGCCATCAGCTCTGAATGGCTTGTAGTTGCGGGGTTCGGGAGAGCCAGAGGCCTCTCCACAATGGACCTTATCAGGAACTTCTCCAGGTGTGCATGCTCCTTTTCAGCCAGTGAAGTGACCGTGGGACTTGTAAGCCATGCCGCGGTTTTTTGACACTGTTTCCGTAAAGTTGACTAATGTGTAGCTCGTAGAGAAACGGCCTGCTCTTGTAAGAATCCCAGGCACTCCCTTCAGAAGGTGCAGACTCTGGCCTTTGGTTATACCAGCTCTGGGAGCCTGGCTGACCTTCAACCACAGAACGAGGACGACACAGAACCAGAGTGATGTAGAAGCAGGAGGACGCACACCAGACCATCGTTTGGCCAGTTTCAGGATCCTTATCAGAATGGACTGAGCTGCCTGCACGCAGAGACCTTTCCAGCCCCCTTCCCTTGATCTCTTTGTTCTGCATTGCCTCTCCTCCTCAGAAAAACCTCTGCCCGCACTAAGAGGCAGAGATGGGCTTTGAGTCCTCCAGCCCTCAGACCTCTTTCGGTTTCACCAGCATCTGTCTCACGAGTTTGTTTTTTTCATGGTGCAGGCAGCAGAACCTTGATTCCGGTTATAGTAACATCTCTTAACTTTCCTGTTCCTCAGTTTTCTGATTGATAATGGCCAGAGTTGTCTTTGCCACTCTTAACCTTCTCTAGGAGGTTGAGAACATATGAGAGAAGGATTTTTGTTCTCTGTGTAAACAAAACTAAAGCTCTTTGGAGTTATATTAGTAGCAACCCTTCTGCCAAATAGGGTCTGTGGAGGGGTTATACACCATGTTACTCTTTTTCCTCTTAAACAGTCTATTTGAAATAGTTAGGACAGATATTATCCCCATTTTGCAGATATGCAAACTGAGCCCATGCTCTGGTGAAAGGATGAATAGTAGAAACTAGGCTTTTAACTCCCTGTCAGGTGCTCATTGATTTAATCAGAGCACAAGGCAGCCATTCTTCTTTTTTGGGGGGGAGGAGGAGTGAGAGGGATTTGAGGCTCCTGGGTTGATTATTTATGATCAGTGCACTGTTCACTTGATATTAATCACACTACTAAAAAGTGGTGAACAATAAATTGCCCTAGTAATTCACGTTACTATAAACGCAGTGAAGGCACCTTTCCTGCCTGGGAAGGAATTCCCCCCATACTTAAATTCAGAGCTTTCTTTTAGCCCCTTGCGGAGCCACATCGAGGATCTTGGACTACATCTCCCATTGTGCAATGGGAAAGGTGCAGCACTCTTCCATGATCCGACAGGACGCCTAACCAATCCAATGTCAGAGCCCTCATTCTGTGACCTATTGACTCCGGGTGGAGGCGGGACTCTCAGTTGCGACGACGTTACCCTTCCCGGAAGTGGCTGTGGGCCGCTGCAGGGCAACCCCCCGGCGTCCCTGGAAGCGGGGCGGGGAGCCGGGGTGGTGCTGGAAGTTGTGCGGCGCCGGGAGCCCGCGCCCGGAGCCCGGAGCCCGGAGCCCGGAGCCTCCGGCGTGGGGGCAGGTGAGGACGCCCTCGCAGGAAGGCTCGGGGCCGGGAGAGGAGGGGCGGGCGAGGCGAGGCGCCCTCGGGCGCCAACGAGCGGGTGTGCACGAGCGCGGGACTGCGGGACGAGGTGAGAAAGCCGGCGGCCGCGCCTCTGCCGGGACCGGAGCGGCGAGGGCCGGGCCGGGCGCTGCGGCCGGCGGGCGGGCGGCGGCGAGAGCTTGCGGCGCTCGCAGACCGGCCCTGCGCGGTGTGACGGCCGCTGCGAGCCCGGCGGGGACGCCTCTCTGGTGGGAGAGCTTCCTCGGGGGCCGACTCGAGGGTTAGCCAGACCCTTTCCCGCTTTGGGGCAGCTGGGAAGTTAGAGAGTTTTTCTTTTCTTTTCTTTAACTTTCCTTGCATTGATTTGAAAACAGCTACCATCTACCGCCCTCACTTAGCTACCAAGATTTCTCTCATGATTTTTTTCTTTAATCCTCATCCAAAGATATGTTTTTATGAGAGAGAGAGAGAAAGAGAGAGAGAGAGAGAGAGAGAAGGGGAGGAAGGAAGAGAAACATTGATTGGAGAGAAAGAGACATCAACTGGTTGCCTCCCAGGGGGGAGAGAGAGAGAGAGAGAGAGAGAGAGAGAGAGAGAGAGAGAGAGACATCAATTGGTTGCCTCCCAGGATTGAACCTGCACTCAGGTATGTGCCCTGCCTGGGAACGGTCGGACCCTGCAATTGCACCGGCAACCTTTCCTGGGGGCTCCAGTCGACTGAGCCACCCCTCGGGGCTCTCCTAGTGTTTCTAACACAGCCTTCCCTGCTGTCTGCAGCCCTTCCATTCCACTCACTACAGCCAGCGGTTCGGTTACCACCTAGTTAATGGTGATTCCCACTAACTGTGGCTCCAACCAGGCCTCTTTCCTGAACTCAGATCTGTTTAGATCGGCTTACTGGTCATCCCCAACTGCACCTTCCCCAACCTTCCTGGCCCCCCACACCTGTTCCTCCTCTTGTTCTTCCTGTCTCAGTGGAGGGCTTCACCATTCACAGCCAAGCTGCACCTGGAACTCCTTCAATACTTGCAGCAAACGTTTGCTGGGAATTTCCTCTCTTCTAGGCAGCATGCTCTGCGCTGTTGGCAAGGTGTAGAAATGAAAAGACAGCCGTGAACAGGATACTGGCTTACGTGCTCTGGCTTCCCACCCCTCTCTCCCTGCTTTGCTGAAGACATCAAGTCCAGTTATTCTCCCGATATCCACAGAAATCTGACCTTCCTTCCCATTCTCACAGCCACCACTTTATTTTTTTATTTATTTAAAAATATATTTTATTAATTTTTAACAGAGAGGAAGGGAGAGGAATAGAGAGCTAGAAACATCAATGAGAGAGAAACATCGACCAGCTGCCTCCTGCATACCCCCTATCGGGGATGTGCCCACAACCAACGTACATGCCCTTGACCGGAATCAAACCCAGGACTCTTTAGTCCGCTGACCGATGCTCCATCCACTGAGCCAAACCGGTTTCGGCTCACAGCCGCCCTTTAGTTCTAACTCCTTGCCTGTGCTTTCAGGGTAACTGCTTCCGTGGTCCCTCTGCCTCCGTGCTTGCCCTCGAATTAGTGCTTCCACAGCTGTCCCGGTGACATGAAATCCCAGGATGACTCTTCCTCAGGCACAGGACCCAGTCCTGTACAGGGTGCTCCTTCCTCCCGCCGTCCCTTGCACTCTGGCCATGTCAGAGTGGCTCGGACTCAGTCTTTGGAATCACATGCACGTGGGTGTGCACATGTTTTGCTGTGCCATTGACTAGCCGTGCACCTTTGGGCAAGTGTTTTATTTAAACCAGTGGTTCCCAACCTGTTGTTGGCCAGGCCCCACCTAAGCATCTCTAAAATCCTGATGTCCCTGCCCCATGACATAATTATTATTCAAAAAGTGAGCTCCTGTTCACGGGAGGAAGCCTAAAAGGCCATTAACTTGGTCTAAACAAGCTTCCAAACATGGCATCCATGAAAGAGAAAAATAAAAGAACGAAAGGACAGGTGGAGTACGGAGGAAAAAAATCACTACGAGATTGTTAAGAAAATAATAATATGAAGTGACAAGAAAAATAGCAAAGTTTCAAAACATAATAGAGAACTGAAATGCATAAATATGTCACAATGTATATGAATAGGCTGGATATGAGGCCCCTAGAACCATAAGAAATGCAAAAAATTGTTAATAACCCATTCTCAAATTTCCCCCCTTAAAATCAAATTCCCCCTGTGGGGCGTGTGCCCCATTGGGAACCACTGATTTAAACCTTGCTGTTACTCAGTTTCCTTATTTGAAAAATGACAATAATCTCTTCCTAGCTGAGGATAAGGTGAGATGATGTGTGTAAAACATTAGTGCAGTTTTTATTTTTTTTAAAAAAAATATATTTTATTGATTTTCTTACAGAGAGGAAGGGAGAGAGATAGAGAGCTAGAAACATCAATGAGAGAGAAACATCAACCAGCTGCCACTTGCACACCCCCTACCAGGGATGTGCCCGCCACCAATGTACATGCTCTTGGCCGGAATCGAACCTGGGACCTTTCAGTCCGCAGACCAACACTCTACCGCTGAGCCAAACCGGTTTTGGCGCATTAGTGCAGTTTTTAGAATGTGGGCAGTGTTCAGTGATTATAAACTTTTGCTGTCACAGTGAATTCTCTGACCCCGTATTCTTTCCTGCCTGGCTTTGTGCACACTGCTGCTTCTGCCATACATTCCCCTGCTCCCTCCTGGGGAGCTGCCGCTTACCCATCATCTCCACTTCCACCATCCTCATCTTCCAAAGTACCCTTGTTGCCCTTTTGTGCCCCATTGTCTCTTGTTACTTTCCTTAACGTGCTTAACATTTTATATGACCACCAGAGGTCTGGTGCACGAATTCATGCACCGGTGGGGTGCATCGGCCTGTTCAGCAATCATTGGGGCCCGTCTCATCCAATGCAGGGGGGAGGAGGGACCATGGGAGGTTGGCTGGATGCCTGGATCAGGCAGATAGGGGCTGGCAGGCTGGGGGAAGGGGCCGCATGAAGTTGGCTGGCTGTGGGAGTGCACCGACCACTAGGGGGCAGCTCCTGCATTGAGCATTTGCCCCCTGATGGTTAATGCACATCATAGCGTCCGGGCAACTGGGCAACCAGTTTTTCGGTTGACCAGTCGTAATGGTTGTATATATATATATATATATATATATATATGTGTGTGTGTGTGTGTGTGTGTGTGTGTGTCTATGTGTGTCTGTGTCTGTACATGTTTATCTTCCCAACTAAGCTGAGTGGATGCTCCAAGCAGTAGGTGAGCTTGCTACTGGGGTCCAGTCAATCAGGACTGGACAAGAGGGGCCAGATTCACCCTGGAGCCCTCACACGATCCCTCTCTGGCCCCGATTGTACACCAGTGGGGTCCCTCAGCCTGGCTTGCAGGGATTGGGCAGAAACTGGCAGTCTGACATCCCCTGAGGGGTCCCAGGTTGCAAGAGGGCGCAGGCCAGGCCGAGGGACTCCACTGGTGCATGGTTCGTCTATACTTCTCCAACGATGGAATTGGCCATAACACCAGCAAAGCTGCTCAGGTACTATGTGTCAGGGACTGAGCTGGGTATTTTATAAGAAGTATCTCATTTCATCCTCAAACAACCTTTTGATGTAGATTATCATGAGTGTGTCCATTATTCACATAGGGTGAAGGGCCTGGCCTAATTTGCTTATTGCCATACAGCTGGAGAGAGCTGGAATTTGAATTCAGGTGCTTCTGGCCCCGAAGCTGGCCCTTGGACCACTAGCTGTCTGTCACAGAATAGAGAGGACGATTTTGGCATGGGAGGGATAGTTAGGCCAAAGGTCTTACAGGTTTTCCGACTCTGAGATTCCTTGGTTCTATGTTAGTGGTTTACAGCAGACAGAGCTTCTACAGTTTATATACTGTATTTTGGGCTTGGTCAGAAAATGCAGAGGAAGGAGGAGGCCTGGCTCATACGTTTGTGGTTAACGGGGAGCAGAACATATTCCCATGAAAAAAGTAATATCAGGAGTAATATGCCTATGAACACATGAAAACTGTCCTTACTGCTAGGAGGTTATGCGTTCATGGAAGCGGCTGAGGTTAGCCAGGGAGGGCTGCCTGGAGGAGGTGTATGAGCCACTTTTTCTTTCTTTCTAGAATCTAGGATTGGCAGGAGATGGGTGGGTGCAACTGGATGACCCCTCCCCTACAGTTGTTATGGCTCATTGACGGTGTCCAGCCCGGAGGCCAGTAGGACTCATCACATTCATCTGGCCTGTTGGTAAGTGCTACGTAGAGGACATCACTGGCGGTTCTGAGGTCACGTGGCTATTACGATTGGCATTCTCAGGCTCGGAAGGGAGTGTTAGGACCGTGCCATGTACTTGGAGAAGCAGACCTTGGCTGCTGTCTTAGACATCTCATCTTCCCTGCTACCCCTGTAGTCCAGGTTATCGCGACCTCTCACTACACTAGCTCACGGTTTCTTATTAATCTCTCTGCAGCCACTTGGATCTTCTCCCTTTTAATCTAGCCCCCATTCCAGTCTGCATTCCCAGTGGCTGCCAGAATGATTTTTTCAGAAGGCATATCTAAAAATACATATGTTTCCTGGCTTTCTCATTTTAAAGGCCCGCTTCTCAGCATGGCCTGGCTTCCGCCCATGTCTCCAGCAGCGTCTGCAGCCATGCTGCTGCTTGCTTGGTGTGATTTCCTGCCGCAGGGCCTTTGCACGTACTGCTGGTTCTGTGGGAACTCCTTTTCCACTCTGTCCAGTGAATACGTACCTGTCCTCAGCATAGGCTCTAAGTCAGGCTCATTTCCTCCAAAGCTCTCACCTCGTTTATAATTGTACATTTCTGTGACTTTGGGATGTTTGTCACCTTCCTTGAGGTCATAGCCCGGGGGAGTAGCCGCTGAACGGCTTTTATCACAGCCATGAGTGAACGCAGCTCCCTGCATGGTGCCCGAATGAGTAAATGACCTCTGGCAGCCATTAAACAAACACGGTTTCTCTTCTCACCACCTTCCTCAGTCCAATCGTTCCTGCTCTTTTGGCCCAGGCCCTGCCCACTCTTATCTGGACCTGGGCAAGGTGAGGAAAGACAGTAGAAAATAACCCACACTTTATTTAAAAAAAAAATAAATATATATTTTATTGATTTTGTACAGAGAGGAAGGAGAGGGATAGACAGTTAGAAACATCGATGAGAGAGAAACATCAATCAGCTACCTCCTGCAAACCCCTTACTGGGGATGTGCCCGCAACCAAGGTACATGCCCTTGACCGGAATCGAACCTGGGACCCTTCTGTCCACAGGCCGATGCTCTATCCACTGAGCCAAACCGGTTTTGACAAAATAACCCACACTTTAAAAAACAATTTTCTGGCAGCTTTGTTTGACAGTGAAGTGATCCATAAATTCAGATTTCCAGGGCCTTTCTGACTTTTAAATAGTTTAACGTGGATAACGGTGTATATGGCTAATTAGGCACTTTGCTGCGAGGACAGAGACTTTACCTGCCCGTGCTTTCTAGAGATGGGATGTGTCCAGGGTGGGTAACATTTCTCAGATGCAGAGTTTCTCTGAGCAGCTGACACCGGCCTGTATAGTCACCGCCTGGGGGAGTGACTGACTCTCAGCCTGCTGTTCAGGCCGCCTTTGGTCCCGCCCTCCCCAGCGATCTTCCCTTCTCCCCTCGCAGCTCTGAGGACTGGACTCCCTAAGCCCGGACAGTGTGCACTGCTCTTGGTCTTTCTGGCTCTGCCTCTGCAGGGTCCGTGTGTGTGTGTGTGTGTGTGTGTGTGTGTCTGTGTGTCTGTGTTTGTATGTCTGTGTGTGTGTGTCTCTCTCTGTGTGTGTCTGTGTATGTGTCTTTCTCTGTGTATGTGTATGTGTATGTGTATGTGTATGTGTATGTGTATGTGTGTGTGTCTCTCTCTCTGTGTGTGTATGTGTGTGTCTGTGTGTGTGCCTGTGTGTGTCTGTGTGTGTGTGTCTGTGTGTGTGTCTGTGTTTGTGTGTCTGTGTGTGTGTGTCTCTGTGTGTGTGTCTCTCTGTGTGTGTATGTGTGTGTGTGTATGTGTGTGTGTCTCTCTCTGTGTGTGTCTCTGTGTGTGTGTCTGTGTGTGTCTGTGTGTGTGTGCCTGTGTGTGTGTGTGTCTGTGTGTGTGTCTGTGTGTGTGTGCCTTTGTGTGTCTCTGTGTGTGTGTCTGTGTGTGTGTGTGTGTGTGCCTGTGCCTGTGTGTGTGTGTGTGTGTGTGTCTGTGTTTGTGTGTGTGTGTGTCTCTCTCTGTGTGTGTCTCTGTGTGTGTGTCTGTGTGTGTCTGTGTGTGTGTGCCTGTGTGTGTGTGTGTCTGTGTGTGTGTCTGTGTGTGTGTGTGCTTTTGTGTGTCTCTGTGTGTGTGTCTGTGTGTGTGTGTGTCTGTGTGTGTGCCTGTGCCTGTGTGTGTGTGTGTGTGTCTGTGTGTGTGTCTGTGTTTATGTGTGTGTGTGTCTCTCTCTGTGTGTGTGTCTGTGTGTGTGTCTGTGTGTGTATCTGTGTGTCTGTGTGTGTGTGTCTGTGTGTGTGTGTCTGTGTGTGTGTCTCTGTGTGTGTGTCTGTGTGTGTCTGTGTGTGTGTGTCTCTGTGTGTGTGTGTGTCTCTGTGTGTGTGTGTCTGTGTGTGTGTCTGTGTGTGTGTATCTCTGTGTGTCTGTGTGTGTGCCTGTGTGTGTCTGTGTGTGTGTGTCTGTGTGTGTGTCTGTGTTTGTCTGTGTGTGTGTCTCTGTGTGTGTGTCTCTCTGTGTGTGTGTATGTGTGTGTGTGTATGTGTGTGTGTCTCTCTCTGTGTGTGTCTGTGTGTGTGCCTGTGTGTGTGTCTGTGTGTGTGCCTTTGTGTGTCTCTGTGTGTGTGTGTCTGTGTGTGTGTGTGTCTGTGTGTGTGTCTGTGTTTGTGTGTGTCTCTCTCTGTGTGTGTATCTCTGTGTGTGTCTCTGTGTGTGTATCTGTGTGTCTGTGTGTGTGTCTGTGTGTCTGTGTCTGTGTGTGTCTGTGTGTGTGTGTATGTGTGTGTCTGTGTGTGTGTCTGTGTGTGTGTGTCTGTGTGTGTGTCTGTGTGTGTATCTCTGTGTGTATGTGTGTGTCTGTGTGTGTGTCTGTGTGTGTATGTGTGTGTGTATCTCTGTGTGTGTGTCTCTCTGTGTGTGTGTATGTGTGTGTGTGTCTCTCTGTGTGTGTCTGTGTCTGTGTGTGTGTGTGTCTGTGTGTGTGTGTGTGTCTGTGTGTGTGTCTCTGTGTGTGTGTATCTCTGTGTGTGTGTGTGTGTCTGTGTGTGTGTGTCTCTGTGTGTGTGTCTCTCTGTGTGTGTGTATCTCTGTGTGTGTCTGTGTGTGTGTCTGTGTGTGTGTGTGTCTGTGTGTGTGTGTGTCTCTCTGTGTGTGTCTGTGTCTGTGTGTGTCTGTGTGTGTGTATCTGTGTGTCTGTGTGTGTGTCTGTGTGTGTGTGTCTGTGTGTGTGTGTATCTCTGTGTGTGTGTGTCTCTGTGTGTGTGTGTCTCTGTGTGTGTGTATCTCTGTGTGTGTCTGTGTGTGTGTGTGTGTGTGTGTGCCTGTCTGTGTGTGTGTGTGTGGAGTCTGCAGCGTTAGGTCCGCAGGTTGTCCTGGGGCTCCTGTGGCAGAGGCCAGGTTTGCGCGGGGCCCGGGCCGCGGAGGGAGAGGTGCTGCTGCATTAGCCCGCCTCCTGCCGTGCTGCCCGTGGTGCCAGGGGAGCGAGAGGTGGCAGAGCCTGCGCCCTGCGCGGCCTGAGGCCAGACACCTCGCTTGCCCACCCCTCAGCGGTCAGGCTGCAGAGGGGCCTCGGTAACGGCCCCTCGTGGGTCCCACGCAGGGGTCAGGGTCCCTCTCCGGGAGTCCGGAGCAGATTCAGAAGGACCAGGCCTGGCTGTTTCCTGGGCTCACGGTGCCGGCTGCTCCCGCCTGTGCGGACGCTTTTCCTGCCCGCTCCTCTGGTCAGTGGCAGCGCCGAGAGGCCAGCGCTGCTCCTCAGACCGCTGTGGTGGTAGTGGGGCTGGCGCATCCTCAGGGGCACAGCCAGGAGGGGCGGCAGCTACTCTGCAGGGCGGCTTGTCTCTGTTACCGGGTGACAGTGTGGGTGCTGCCGTCTGGGAGGGTGGATAGGCCTTCGGGTCCCGGGTGGTTACGGGGACGGGAAAGGAGCAGGTCCAGAATGGCACCAGCGTGGCAGTTGGAGCATTTGGCCCCGCCCCGTGCCCAAAGCTAGAAACCTTGGATTCCAGGTGGACTCCTCTCCCCTCTTTCCTCTCTCGTCCTCGTCCTGCTGACATCAACGCGTCCCTCGCATCTGTTCCTCCCCTCCGTTCCCGCTGCTTCTGCCCTGGCTTAGGCCTCTTCGCCTCTCCCGGGATGGCAGCCTCCTCCGTGATTCTGGGCCCCGTCTCCTTCTCTGATCCAGCCCTGCCGCCCCTGCCAGGCTCATCCTAAAGAGAGGCCACCGTGTCCCTTCCTGTCACTGAAGCCCACAGGGACCCGCCCCCTCTGCTACGGGGCAGGGCCAGGGCTCTTAGACACAGTCTGCCCAGCTTCCCACCTTTGCCCCCGCCATGCACTAGTGCCCAGCTCCGGAGGCGGTCTGCGCGGTGCTCCCGCGCCTGGCGTGGCTCTCCCCGCTCAGACCCTGGCCCCCCACTCCTCCTCGCCAGTGCTCCAGCAGGCGTGCTTCCCTCCGCCGGCACTGCCTTCCCTGGAGGGGGAGCTCCCGAGGGCGCTGTCGGGTGTAAACGGCCCTGTTGAGACGGGTGCCATGGGGGGCTGTTGGTACCTGGCGGGGGTGCCATGGGGGGCTGTTGGTACCTGGCGGGGGTGCCATGGGGGGGGGCTGTTGGTACCTGGTAGGGGTGTGGGGGGCTGTGCATTGTGTGCTGTTGGTTGTTTTGACTAGGGCTTTCCAGCCGGGCTCCTGTGCTGTTCGTTCTTTCTTCATTTGAGGGGTAGGAAGCCAGCCTCTTGAGTCTGGTTCTCAGATCTCCTGTGGTCACCAAGGGTTCAGCACGCCTTGGGGAGAGGGGTCTCAGGGGGCTTTCCGGCACAGAGCCGGGAGGCCCGGTCCCTCGGCATCTGGCCCGTTCCCGGCGAGGGTGGCTTGCGAGGTCTGGTTGGACGAGGGGCCACGATGCAGCTGAGTTGGTCTCCTTTAAGCTGGGCACCCGCTCTCTCTCTGCGTAGGCCCGGAGCCCAGACAGCAATGGCTGGAAGACCCATCCGCATAGGAGACCAGCTGGTCCTGGAGGAAGACTATGATGAGACCTACATCCCCAGTGACCAAGGTAAGAGGCCTGGCGTGTGCTGCCATAGCTCTTCCAGGGCAGGATCCCTTCTGACTTAATGTCATTCTTCTGTGCTAAGATGGTCTATGCACAGGGCTGCTCAGTTGGCAAACTGTAGTCTATGGGCCTAATCTGGTCTGTTGCTTGTTTTTAAAAATATATATATTTCTGTTGATTTTAGAGAGGGAGGGAGAGGGAGAGAGAGAGAAATATCAATGATGAGCCTGACTGGCATGGTTCAGTGTTGAGTGTTGACCTATGAACTAGGAGATCAAAGTTCGATTCCCGGTCAGGGCGCATGCCTGCGTTGTGAGCTCAATTTCCAGTGTTGGGCGTGCAGGGGGCAGCCAATCAATGATTCTTATCATCGATGTTTCTCTCTCTCTCTCCCTCTCCTTTCCTCTCTGAAATCAATAAAAACAAACAAACACAAAAAACACACGCAAAAAAACTCCTTAAAATAAGAAAAAAAAAGAAATACAAAAACAAGAAGAAATGCCGGGGGATCATGCCCTGACCAGGAACTGAACCATGACCTCCTGGTTCATAAGTCAATGCTCAACCACTGAGCCATGCTGGCTGGGCCTGTTGCTTGTTTTTATAAATAAAGTTTTATATACAAAACAGCCATGCTTGTCCATTTATAATCTGTGGCTGCTTTCATGCTGCAAGGGCATTGCTGAGAAGTCATGACAGAAAGCATATGACCCACAGCCTAACATATTCACTGTCTGACCCTTTCTAGAAAAAGTGCTGGCCTTGGATTAGACCAGGGATTAATTTAAATGAAAATATTACGGGCCCTGACCCATTTGGCTCAGTGGGTAGAGTGTCGGCCTGTGGACTGAAGGGTCCCAGGTTCGATTCTGGTCAAGGGCATGTACCTTGGTTGCAGGCACATCCCCGGTGGGGGGTGTGCAGGAGGCAGCTGATCGATGTTTCTCTATCATCAATGTTTCTAACTGTCTATCCCTTACCCTTCCTCTCTGTAAAAAAAAATCAATAAAATATATTAAAAAAAGAAAAGAAAATAGTACGGGATATTATGAAATTCAGTGTGTGCTGAGGCCAGGGGAAACTCAATTTCTTAAGAACAAACTAAAGCAGTGTTTTTTCTTTAAACAACAACATAACATTATCAGTAGCCATAAAAACAAAATCCTGCGCATTCTCTGTAGTCAGAACTCTCTGTGCCTCCTCACAGGAAGCCCCGAGTCAGGTGCTTTATTGTCGCCGTTTCACAGAGGAAGAAGCCAAGGCACAGAAAGGCGACGTGACTTCTCTGCAGTCACACAGTTCTCCCAGCAGTACAGCTGGAACTCATGCCAGTAATCTTCTATTTTTTAAATTTTTATATATAAAAAAAGGAACGCTTCAGGAATTTGGGTGCCATCCCGGTGCAGGGCATGCTGACCTGCGCTGTCCGCTCCCGTGTTAGTCCGTGTGCGGCCGAAGCGAGCAGCACCCAGTCTTCTTAAGGCCTGCGCTTCGAAGCACTGTGCCGTTTCTGGGGGTGAAGATTCTTTTGAAGTTGTCATGAATTATGGACCTGGACGGATACACATTCTGCTTGTAATTCAGATGGTTTGGAGGCCTTTTGGGGGCGGGAAAGAGCTCTTTCACTCTCATTAACCCCTGGGCTTTGCGTATAGCATGAGATTTCCGTTTGTTGCCGTGTAGAATTTTTAATTTTCATGTTAAGTGTGTCCGTCCATTCTCACGTGGCCTCTGAACTTTGTGTCACAGTTAGAAAAGCCTTCCTACCGCAAGGAGGAGTGCTGGTTTCTCTCTGGTTTGTGCCGGCACCATCGCCTTCCCCACCCCTGGGGGCGGCTGTGTGCCTCCGGTCCCCTCCCTCCTCTTCCACGGGACGGTCTGCCCATAGCGGGAACATGGGCCCCATCCCTGAGGCTCAGCACTGAGTCCTCTGTCGAGCAGGCGGAAGGCCCTCCTCTCGCTTATGTTATCTCCCCGTGATCTTCAGTTCTGGGCGGCGCCTGGGTGTGGGGACTTGGCATCTGGGTAAAACTGTTAGTTTATGAATGGCCCTGGGAGGAGAGGTCTCTGTGAAACTGTCTTCCTGCCCAAGAACGCTCTGTCCTTCCCGCTGGTGTCCTTTTCTCTTTCTCAGGAGTGATTTAACTGTATTTTCATGCAGGTTTTGTACATCCCTTGCTCATTTTGTTTCTTAAATATCTATCTTTAAATTTAAAAAAATTTCAATTTCAGTTTACATTCAGTATTATTCTCTATTAGTTTCAGGGTACAGCAAAGTGGTTAGAAAACCAGGTATTTACAAAGTGGTCCCCCCTCCTGCTTCACCTGGCCTTGACATTATTGTTATTATTTTTTCATAATCGAACCCTGACCTAGTTCATAGGTTGACGCTCAACTTCTGAGTCACACCGGCTGACAATACCGACTGTATCCCCTGTGCTGACCTGCACCCCTCTGCCTCTCTGTGGCCACCTGTTAGCGCTGCTCCACCCCCGTTAAACGAGTCCAGTGTTTTCCTCAGGTTCTTACTAAGCACTCTCTCTGCTCAGTCCAAGCTTCCGAGTCCTAAGCCCAACCCCCAATCCTCTCCTGGGCGCTCAGTGCTCCCCAGTTAGTCTCTCTGCTACATCCTCGCCCTTTCCGCCTGCTCTGCTGAGCACAGGAGTGCTCTCGTTAAATGTCGGCGGGCATCTGAGGGCTCTGAGGGTTGGAGTCTTCCGTTGTGCTCAGCCTCACACCCGCAGCGGCGTGGGCAGGCTCTGCAGGACCGGGCCCTCCCCTGGCCGGCCGCACCTGGGCCGCCGTCTCCTTGCTCACCCTGCCGGTCACCTGGCCTGTCTGACGTCCCCTGGGGCCGAGCTGTTGTTGCCACGGCCCTTTGAGCTGCTCTCCTGCCCGAGTGCCTTCCTCCCTCAGGTCCCCTGTGGCATCCTTCCGAGAAGCCTTCCTTGACTCTTTGTTTTTTTAGGCTGTTTATTAATCATTCACTTTGGCCCTTTTTAAAAACTATGTTTTTATTGCCCTAGCTGGTTTGGCTCGGTGGAGAGAGCGTCAGCCTGTGGACTTAAGGGTCCCAAGTTGGATTCTGGTCAACAGCACATGCCCACGTTGTAGGGTTGATGCCCAGTGGGAGATGTGCAGGAGGCAGCCAATCAATGATTCTCTCTCATTATTGATGTTTCTAGCTCTTTCCCTCTCCCTTTATCTCTGAAATAAATAATGGTATATTAAAAAGTACGTTTTTGTTGATTTCTTACAGAGAGAGGGAGAGGGAGAGAAGATAGAAGCATTGATGATAGAGAAACAGTGATCGGCTGCCTCCTACATCCCCTATTGGGGATCGAGCCCACAACCAACCCAGGCTGGGGCATGGACACGCCCAGTCCACGGAGCCACGCTGGCCGGGCTTGCTTGGCCCTTTCTAAAAGGTGCCCCTCCCCTGATGTTGTCCATCTTGGGCCGCATCTGCTTTCTTCCTGATGTTTATCAGCTGCTTCACTCTGTGCCTCTTCACCAGCCTCTCCTTCCTGGCGCTGCGTCTGCTGGATGCAGGCTCCTGCGGGTAGAGGCTGATTCCCTCTCATCATACTCACGCCCACGGTGACTGCCCAGGCGGCACTCAGAGCCGCTGCGACATCAGTGACTGAGGTGGCCCTGGCCGCCACATGCCCGCTGGGCCTCTGAGAAAGTTCTTTTGTTCCCTAATGCCCAGGTTTGTCACCCTCCAGCAGGGCGAGCATTCTGCAATGCCTCTCTGGCCAGGGCTGGTCTCAGCTCAAGCACTGATGCCCTGGGAATGTGCTGTCCGCAGAGTTGGGGTGTGCCGTCTTCCCGGCACCTGGGCGGTTCCTGGGAGCTCTGGCGGGGATTTTCATCGTGTAGACGTGATCCATGAACTCACGTCCAACCCTCTCCCCTCTGGAGAATGGGTGGTGAGCCTCAGAGCTCCAACCTTCCAATCATGGCTTGGTGTCTGGTGACCAGGCCCATCCCGGGCGCCCAGGAGCCCGGCCAGGTCTCCTCATTGGGCAGAAGAGCTCCCAGGACTCGGGAGATTGGGGGCGGAGGGAGCTGTTTCAGGAACGGGCAGAGACCAGCATACGTATTTCTTATCATTTCACAGGTTGATTGTGACTTGTGTTTCTTTTCATCCACCTCTCCACTTCTCTTACTTTTCTACCCTCCTGCTTCTCCTTGCAGAAATCCTTGAGTTTGCCAAAGAGATAGGTATTGATCCCAGCAAGGAGCCGGAGCTGATGTGGCTGGCCCGGGAGGGCATCGTGGCCCCGCTGCCTGCGGAGTGGAAGCCGTGGTAAGTCAGCACGCTGTGGCCCAGACGTACCCGCCAGAGGTGGAGGAGCCTGGCATTGGAGGGCCGCGCTGACCAGCCACCCTCCATAGCCTCTCCCTCCCGGAGCTGGGCACAGCGATGGGCACTGCTCCCTGGGCTGCCTGATGCCAGGGCACAGCGATGGGCACTGCTCCCTGGGCTGCCTGAGGCCGGGGCACAGCGATGGGCACTGCTCCCTGGGCTGCCTGAGGCCGGGACACAGCGATGGGCACTGCTCTCTGGGCTGCCTGATGCCAGGGCACAGCGATGGGCACTCCTCCCTGGGCTGCCTGAGGCCGGGGCACAGCCATGGGCACTGCTCCTTGGGCTGCCTGAGGCTGGGGGCGGGGGGCACAGGCCTACTTAATGGTCCCGTTTGTAGAATAACGGTTTCTGAGCTGTGGCCCTGTCAAGTCCGTGAGCCCGGCATTGTGTGGGCACACTCAGCCGTGTCTGTGCCTTGCAGATTCATGTGGAGACCCCATCAGCATGCCCCCGTGGGTGCCGGTGCTGCGAGGTCTGCGGAGGCTCAGGCGGCAGGGGCTTCAGCTCCCTGGGCAGCCCGTCCCCACGTTTGAATGATCTCTTCAGGAGCACGCTCATGTTCACGGCATCGTTCATATTTTCGGGTGCAGCTCTGTGGATAGTGAGGAGCAGAGGCTCAGCCAGGGTGTCTCGGGAGCAGGTGGAGGGTGCGGAACAGACTGCCTCCCTCCTGAGGCCATTGCCGTGCACAGGGCTCTCCCCAGGCTGCCTCCACCCTGAGTGCCCTACTCCTGCTTCCTGTGGTAGCACAGGTTTGCCGTACGCTTGTCCAACACTCGTCCCCAGTGCTGAGGGGTCCTTGCTGATGCTGGCCTTGTGTGAGGTCTAATTATTCTGTTCTTTTTTTTTTTTTTTAATACATTTTTATTGATTTCAGAGAGGAAGAGAGAGATAGAAAGAAACATCAGTGATGAGAGAGAGAATCATGGATCGGTTGCCTCCTGCAAGCCCCATACTGGCGAATGAGCCACAAACCGGGCATGTGCCCTTGATCAGAATTGAGCGCAGGTCCCTATAGTCCGCAGGACCACACTCTTTCCACTGAGCCACACCAGCCAGGCCTTCCTGTTCTTATCCATCCATTTAATGTGTTGGCTGTACTTGGGAATGACCGCAGTGGCAGCCTCGCTCATCTCCGCTGGAGAATCGGAAGCCTTTAGCTTCCCACCTGCAGCCTCCTGTCCTCTGGGTCTTTTCGGAGGCCTTTCCTTGGAAGTTCTCCAGCTTTCTTTTCTTAAAAAAAAAAAAAAAAAAAAAAAAAAAAATATATATATATATATATATATATATATATATTATTGAATTTTTAAAGAGAGGAAGAGAGAGGGATAGACAGTTAGAAACATTGATGATAGAGAATCATCGATCAGCTGCCTCTTGCACACCCCCTACTGGGGATGTGCTCACAACCAAGGTACATGCCCTTGCCGGAATCGAACCTGGGACCTTTCAGTCCACAGGCCGATGCTCTATCCACTGAGCCAAACCGGTTTTGGCCTTCTCCAGCTTTCTGACATCTTTCTTGCAGTTAGTCCTTCAGCACCACACACTGTGTTCCCGGAGCTGAAGGGTCGTGTTTGTAGAATAACGTTTCTGTTTTGCTTCCAATATCCATCCTGATAGTCACATTTGCCTTCTCTATTAGCTTCTATCTTCTATTTCTCTCTGTTTTTAACTTTGTACGTTTCTGTGTTTTGCTTTTGGATATGTTTTTTTTTTTTAAATAAATCTTTATTGTTCATATTATTACAAATGTTCCTCATTTTTTCCCCCTCCATTGCTCCCCTCCACCAGGTTCCCACCTCACCCTCTGCCCTTTCCCCAGCCCCCATTGTCCTCATCCATAGGTGCACAGTTTTTGTTCAGGCTCTTCCCACACCCCCTCTCCCCTTTTCCCCAAGAATAGTCAGTCCACTCGCCTTCCATACTTCTGATTCTATTATATTCACCAGTTAATATTGTTCATCAGTTTTTTTAATTCCCTTGGCTTTTAGTTTCACTTGTTGATAATTACGTATTTGTTGATCATAATTTTTATCTATATCTCTTCCTCTTCCTAAAGAACCCCTTTCAGCAATTCATACAATTCTGGATTGGCGGTGATGAATTCCTTTAGCTTTTTTTTTTTTTAATTTGTGAAGCTCTTTATCTGGCCTTCGATTCTGAGTGATAGCTTTGCTGGGTAGAGTATTTTTGGCTGTAGGTTCTTGCTATTCATCACCTTGAATATTTCTTGCCATTCCCATCTGGCCTGCATGGTTTCTGTTGAGAAGTCAGCTGACAATCGTATGGGTGCTCCTTTATAGGTAACTACCTACTTTTCTCTTGCTGCTTTTAATATTCTCTGTTTGTCTTTTGCTCTTGGGATTTTAATTCTGATGTGTCTTGGTGTGGTCCTCTTTGGATTCCTTTTGTTTGGGGTTCTGTGCGCTTCCTGGACTTATAAGTCTAATTCTTTCCCCAGGTGGGTGAAGTTTTCTATCACTATTTCTTCCAGTATTCTTTCGGTATCTTGCTCTCTCTCTTCTTCTGGGACCCCCATAATTCTGATGTTGGTTCGTTTGAAATTGTCCTAGAGGTTTCTTACACTATCTTTAACTTTCAGGATTCTCTTATCTTCTTGCTTCTGTGGAGGAGTGTCCTCTGGCTCTTGTGTTCCAAATCTTTGACTTGATTCTTGCGATCTTCCATTCTGTTTTTAAGACTCCGTGTAATATTTTTTATTTCAGACAATGTATTCTTTATTTCTAGTTGGTCCCTTTTCATATCCTCATAGGTCTCTTTTATTTTATCGACCTTTTCTAGGAAATTCTTGAAAAACCTTATAAGCGTGGTTTTGAACTCTATATCCAGTCTCTTCTTGTCCTCCATTTCTTTTGCTTGTGATCTGTTTCCTTGTCTCGGCATTTTCACAGCTTCCCTGAGTTAGTAGGTTGGCTTTGTGTGCTAAGGTGTCCTATATGGTTCAGTGAGTCAGCCTCCCAGTTACCTGAGGTGAACAGTCTTGGTGTAGCCCTTTGTGGGCTGTGTGTGCAGTCTTGTTGTTAAGCCTTGCTTGTTGTTGGTATCACTGGGAAGCGTTGATCTCCATGCCAATTGGCTATAAGGATCTGAAGTGTCTCAGCTAGAAGGGTTTCTGTATTCTGCTTGAATGGGGTGGAGTCTCGGGGTGGCACAGACAAGCTTTGTTGAATCCCACACAATTGGTTGCAGGCGCGCTCACCTCTTTGGTATAGGCACAGACAAGCTTTGGATTCCTGTCTGTCCCTCCCTAGGAGAGTCCCATTCACTGCGAATGAGAAAGCCACTGGAAGGGCTTCTGTGGTCCGCTTGGATGGAGCGGAGTCTTGGGTGGTGCAGACAAGCTTTAGTCAGCTCCTCCCTATGAGGGTCTGGTTCCTGAGTCCCACAGTAATGGCCGCTGGCTTCACACACCTCCGAGAGATCTCTGCCCGCTGCCTGACAGTCTGGCCTCTCCCTGTCTGGGGCCGTCTATCAGCGCAATAGGGTGGTTCTGTTTTCCTCCCGAACAAGAAAGCCAGCCGCGCATTAGCTGTCCGCCCTCTCTGTGCAGGGAGTAAGCCAGCAGCGAGCTCAGCCCGCCCTCTCCACACTCTGCAAGTAAGCCTGCAGCGAAGTGGGGCAACCACCTTTTCACTCGCACAGTTCTCCGCACCTTCACAGTTCTTGAGGTTCAGCGCGCCTTCTCTCTCTTCCCGGATGGTAGAGCCTCTTCTCAGCCAGCCGTCCGGCGCTTCAGGGCGATGTTTCCCCTGTTTTTCAGTTCTAAATTCAAATTTGTTGTGGTAGGCTGCATTCGGGTGTCTACCCTATGCCGCCATCTTGGTTTCCTCTTGTGTTTTTTTTTTTTTTCAATGAAATCTATAAGAGAAATAGTATCAATATAACAACACCTTCATGTACACATGTGTAATAAATGAATGGCTGCAGTGATGTTGAAGAAAGGTGGATGGAAGGAAGGAACTGTCACTAGTTAAGGGCCAGCTGTTCTCCGTGTGTATGTACAGCCTCTTGTTTACATTTATTTGTCAGTGGGTATTTGCGTTGTGTCCACCTGCAGCTGTGATGATAATGCTGCTGTGCACATCAGCATTAAAACCCACATTCCCAGGGCCTATATACAAATGTCTGTCTGGATCCTGCATTCCATTCTTTGGGGTATGTATCCAGAGGTTGAATTGTTGGGTCATATGATAATTCTATTTTCAATTAAAAAAATTTTTTTTTTTTTTTATTGATTTCAGAAATGAAGGGAGAGGAAGAGAGAGAGAAACATCAATGATGAGAGAGTCATTGACTGGCTGCCTCTTACACACTCCACACCAGGGATCGAGTCCAAAACCCAGGCATGTGCCCTGACTAGCAATTGAACCGTGACTTCATGGTTCATAGGTTGACGCTCAGCCACTGAGGCACGCTGGCAGAGCTCTATTTTCAGTTTCTGAGGACCTGCCATGTTGTTCTCCACAGCGGCTGTGCCGATTTACATTCTCACGAACAGAGCACAAGGGTTCAGTTTCTCCATCACTTGATCAATACTTATTTTCTGCTTTCTTGATGCGATTATGCTAATGGGTGTGGAGGGGTATTTTATTGCTGTTTTAACTTACATTTCTCTAATGTTGAGTGATGTTGAGCATCTTTCCATGTGGCCATTTGTATGTCTTCTTTTTCCACATAACGCTCATATTCAGTACCCCTGATATTTCCCCTCTTTACTTCTGAGTATTTTCTATCTTATTTGAATAGAGATTGAGTTGTCACGTTTCACCAGGAGCCGGGTAGGGGTTCCACTGGATCATGTGGGTTAGAGGATTATTGGCTTGCTTACAGACTTGAGTCTGTTTAGTCAGGAACATGGAGTCTCTCTCTCATTTCCCCCCTTTTCCGGGCTTTTCAGGAAAGCTTTCTAAAGCCTTTGCCGTGGGGGTGTACCCTGGACATTATGTCTTTTATATTGCTTTGTAAATGCTGCTTTTTCTGTTATTTGTCCTAATGGGTTATTGATAACGGTGAGTAGGGTAAATGGCTGCAGCATTTTGGGCTTGTCCATGGTGAAGTTCAAATTCTTAAACTACTTCTGCATCGTTTTCCTCTGTTGCTGATTCCATAGCTTGGACTTGCACCTCTTCTGTGTTTGGCGGCTTTTACAAGACCAGAGCTTTCACATGGTCTCTCTCTTCCCTGACCATTTATAGCAACGGTCAGCAGGGGCTATCCTAGGCTTTATCGTCAGGACACTGTAGCATTCGTACGTAACTGTCTCAAACCAGGTCTGTTCCTACCCCAGCCCAGCGTGTCCCAGGAGCCCAGTGACTACATCTCCACCCAGGTTCCCACCCTGTGTTCCGTCTGAGTTAACTCCTTCGTTCTTAGCTAAGTGCTGCCCTTCAGTTTTGTGTTATCTTTTCCTGACTTCCTCTCTCCTGTCCGCTCTCTCCTTTCCCTTTCCCCTAACTCCTCGTCCTCTGCCTTCTTATTTTTCCCTACTTTCCCCCCAAATAGCTGTGGACTTGAGTAGGGACTAACTGCTGGCCTCTGTCACCCCAGCCAGGACATCACAGGCGACATTTACTACTTTAACTTCGCCAACGGGCAGTCCACGTGGGACCATCCATGCGACGAGCACTACCGGAACTTGGTGGTCCAGGAGCGAGGGAAGCTGGCATCTTCTGGGGCCGTGAAGAAGAAAGACAAGAAGAAGAAAAAGGAAAAGAAAGACAAGAAGAAGAAAGAGACCCCCAGAAGTGCCATGGTGAGCCAGTGGGCGTGGGCTCGGGCCAGGCTGCCACCTGAGGTGATACTGGGAGCCGCTAAGTGTGTGCAGCTGGGCGGTGAAGAACAGTAGCTGGTAGTCATTTCTCGATGGTGCATCCTCCGAGTGTGCCAGTCTTCTGGCACGTTTCTCTCAGCTTCTGAAGTTGTTACTGGTTTTAAACAATTCCTTTTCCCCTTGGGAAGCACACATTACACAGTAGGGTTGGTGGGAGAGTGCCCGGCTGAGGAGGGTGGTTTGCAGGAATACCGAGAGAAGTGATGCCAGCTGCCCCTGGAGAGGGGCACAGGGAGCAGCTGGCAGAGGCCAGGGAGCCTGGGTGAGCCCACGTGTGTCTCAGTGGTGGGATCCGGGACGTGAGATGGACCACAATCGGGCTGTCAGCACACCAGAGCCTGCCAGGTCCCTGAGAAAGGCTTTCTCTCTCGGGCCTCTGTGTTGCCAGGGACGAGTAACTGAAATGTGACTGCAGGAGGGAACCATGGTCTCCAGCGGCTGTGGTGCTCAGATTTGACGGTGCTTTTCCCATTTTTGTTTGTTTGTCCCTTCGGTATGTCTGCCTTTAGGAGGTAGAGCCATCCCCACATTTATAGGCAGAGAAGCCGAGTTGGAGCTGTACTGTAGGAGGCCGGGCACTCCCAGCAGCCATGGCCGTGGCTGCAGTGTGGCCGTGTCTGTGGTGTGGCTGCGGTGTGGCCGTGGTGTGGCCGTGGCCGCGGCCGCGGTGTGGCCGTGGTGTGGCTGTGGTGTGGCCGTGGCTGCGGTGTGGCCGTGTCTGCGGTGTGGCCGTGGCAGCGGTGTGGTCGTGGTGTGGCTGCGGTGTGGTGTGGCCGTGTCTGCGGTGTGGCTGTGGCTGCGGCGTGGCCGTGGCTGCGGTGTGGCCGTGGTGTGGCTGCGGTGTGGTGTGGCCGTGGCTGCGGTGTGGCCGTGGCCGCGGTGTGGGTGTGGCTGTGGCTGTGGTGTGGCGTGGCCGTGGCTGCGGTGTGGCCGTGGCTGTGGTGTGGCCGCGGCCGCGGTGTGGCTGCGGTGTGGCCGTGGCTGCGGTGTGGCCGTGGCTGCGGTGTGGCCGTGGCTGTGGTGTGGCCGTGGCTGCGGTGTGGCCGTGGCTGCGGTGCGGCTATGAAAGGGCAGGGGAGCTGCCTCCTTCCCTTCACTCGGGCGTGGGCAGGCTGCAGGCGGCGGGAAGCGGGGGTCGGCGGAAGAGCACTGTCCTATCAACCTTGTCCGGTCCATTGACTTGCCCTTTGTTTATTGTCTTCATTCCCACCAGCCCTGGTGCTTCCTCCCGGGAAGGTGTCCCCGGCCGTCCCTCCCAGGCCGGGCCGGCATTGGGTGGTGGCTCACGCACTTGCCCTTTGTCATTTCCAGGCCTGCTCATGGCTGAGGACTGGGTCCGGTGGGGTTTCGTGTGAGTGCTGCAGGGTGAGGGCTCTTTTAGGGTGTCTGCCCCCCAGCACGCTCCGCTGCCAGGCCCCCTCCTGGCAGCACCAGCTCCTTTGGTAGGAGACGGAGGCTGTGCTCCCGGTTCCCTTCTCTCCCTGGCTCACGCCGGGGCCTGAGGAGGGGGTGATTCCTAGCGATGACCAGCGCGGGCTGAGTGCGTGATGTACCTGAGGCTGGGCGGCTGGCGGGTTTCAGGCTTTGGTTAGTGGTGGAGCCTGCCAGGTCAGCTCCTCCGGAGCCCAGCGTAGAGAAGACGCAGGTGCCTGGGTTGCACCCGGGCTGTGGGTCTTGGTGACGCCCCTTCCTCATCGCACGTACCTCGTAGGGCCCCAGGGTGCCACGTGGCACCAGCCTGAGGGTTTGTAAGCCATTGATCTAGTCTGGCCGCCTCTTCATGAACAGGAAACGGGGGCCAGAAAGCAAAGCCCCAGAGGGCTCTGAGCGTCTCTTCCTCTTTGGTTTTCATTTTACTCGGTGGGACGGTGGGTCTCTGCTAAGGGCTTGCCCGGGCTGAGGTAGCAGGTGTGAGCCTGAGTGCTCTGTCTCAGTGTTCTCTGCATGTTTGTATCCATCTAGGACACGCAGCCTGAGCAGGGACTTCTGCCTTCCTCCTCCTCTCTCCGTGGCCTGTCCCCTCTCCCAGCTCCCAGGCTTGCTGATCTGGATCTAGACCAGGACATGCAGGCTACCAGTGAGGGCTCCTTTCAGAGAGGGAAGAGCCCATGCATGCTCGGTGACACCCCCTGGGCCCTCCTGGGCTCCCCGCACAGCAAGCTGCAGCCGCTCTCCAGAGGCCACGCCCCCCGCGCCCACCAGCTGTTTGCAGACGTGGAGATAATCCTAGGCAGGGGCCCCGCCCCGGGTAGGACAGACTTAGGGGACCAGCAGGCTCTGGAGAAGCCCCAGAAGCTGACTGAGAAGATCTACCTGGGGTTCTCAGACCCCGAGATAGAAGAGCTGGAGATGAGGACCAGGCTCGGCGCTCTGGGCCCCGAGGACGGCGGGCCCCTCCAGGGCGGGCAGGAGGTGTTAGACGGCAGGAGCCAGGCCTCTGTGCACCTCAGGCTCTCCGAAGCCAGCAAGGGCCCGCAGCTGACGGGGGTGCCGCACAGCACCGGCCCCGCGGGGGACAAGGGCCAGAGCCCCGTGCCCTCCGCGTCCCCCCAGGGGCACCCCGCCCTGTCCCCTTGTTCTTCAGACCAGGTGCTCCCGTTAGAGGGCGGCCCCGCGGAAGGCCTGTGCCGGCAGAGTGTTACTGGGGAGGGGGCGGGGGTGGGCTGGGGCAGGAGGAGGAGAGAGCCCCCGGGGCTGTGGATGGGACAGGTCTCCCGGCTTGTCCACGAGGACGGCCCCGGCAGCTGCAAGGGAGCAGCGCCCACCGACCCTGGGGACCGAATGCCACCTGACACCCCGGCATCGGAGGCAGCCCCGGGAGCCGGCCCCGCCAGCGAGAGCAGACAGCCCCCAGCGTGTGCGGAGCCCCCAGTGTGTGCGGAGCCCCCCGAAGAAGACGAGAGGCCCAGCGAGTGCGAGCCCGACTTAGAGAGCAGCAGCAGCGGCGGCCTGCCTTCCTCCCTCGGCTCGCAGGTCATGGGCGAAGTGAATAACTTCCCGTGGGACCTGCAGAGCTCTCAGGGGTCTGGGCGGGGCGGGGGTCCGCCAGGTCCCGGGCTCAGAGGGCTGCCCTCCGGCCCCTTCCTGGTGCCCCAGTTGCCCCACCTGCAGAGCTCTGCCGAGGAGCAGTCAGAGAGCGAAGACTACTCTGAGGACCAGAGGTTCTACCAGCACATCCTGCAGATGGCCAAGATCTCCCGGCGGCTGGAGGGCCTGGGGCTGCCGGAGAGCATGCAGGAGAGGCCGTGCGGAGAGCTCGCCGGCGTGGCCTGCTGCGTGGCGGCCGAGTCCTCCAGGCTGTCTAGCGTGGGGGAGCACGAGGCCGTCAGAGCCCTGGAAAGAGACTCCAGGCTTCTGGTTTGGGGACCAGAGCAGCTGGAACATCCTCAGGAGGGGGCCCTGGGCCCAGCTGGGCAGGAGGCCGCTCCGCAAGCCTGTTTCCAGCCAAGCAGCAGCCCTCTCAGGCAGGCGCTAGGTGAGCTGAGCGCCAACGAAAGGCTCGCTGTAGAGCCAGGCCAGATGCAGCTTCTCCTCCAGGTAGGCTTCTCCGCATGGCCTCCAGGCCTCGGCGCCATGGCGACAGTGGGCAGGTGGAGTTGGCGTGGCAGTGTGGCCAGCAGGTCTGCTTGCCTGCGTGTGTCCTCCCTCGGTAACGATGGAGCCCTTCCCTGCTCAGGGTGGCATGTGGGGCTGGCGGGGTTTCCCGTCTCTCCCACCCCATCACCTGCAGGACAGGGTGGGAGGCACTGGACTTCTCGAGCGCCTCCCGTGCTGGGACGGCGATGCGTTCTGAGGTGAGCGGGTAGCAGTCCTGCAGGTGCAGGTACCTCCCAGGATCCGATTGTAGAGAGCGGGCCTCCTCACCGGACCCTGCCCCCCGCTCCGGGTCAGTCCCTCCTCAGGGTCACACACGGCTCGAGGCCGTGTCACTGGCGGAGGCCCAGGCTCTGCCAGCCAGCGGGCCGCTTCTGCTCCTGGCTCCCCAGGGTTCCCAGCGACCACGCTGTGCAGGCCCTGTGTGTGCCCTCACTTCCTCCCCTGCTGGGATGTACCACTGTGGGGCTTGCCCTGTCATCTGGCCCTTTATCCCTTTAAGGAGCCACACCCTGTCCTTCACTTAGAAGAAGCCAAGTTGCATCAGAGACTGTGGGTCCATTGGAATCTCCCTGGGTGTTCTCTTGCCCTGCGGTGGCGTTCCCTGGTGTCCCTCAGGCTCCCGATGGCTGGCTGCACGGCTCTGCCTGCCCTGATGACCGCTGTGCGCCGTGGACACCACCAGGCTGCAGTTAGCCCGGAGGTTCTGGTTAGCGCAGTGGCAGCAGGTGCATCTGTGCTGCGGGCAGCACACCGCAGCCATCGCCCGAGTTAGTGGCCATCTCTAGACAATGACCAGCTCGGAGCCGGGGATGGATAATTTCCCGCTAACCACTGGTTTGGTAAAGGCCGAGGGCAAAGCCCTCAGCATGCCTGTCTCCCTCCCCAAGCCCCAGCACATTAGCAATTAGCCCCGTTAGGAGGCTGTAATTTTCCATAAACACAGTGTGGGAGTATTGTGCTTGCTGCTACATGGGCGGGTTAGGAGGGGAGTTGGGGGAACAGGCTTGGTTCACTCCCATTTCACCTCCGAGAAGCTTGCCTGGGCCCCTTTTCCGCCCCAGTCAGGAGGCAGAGGAACATGCCGGCTCAGGGAGAGCCCTGGCTTCCAAGCCCATCTTTGCCCCCCTCTCTCCCCGACCCCCCACCCCCCACTGGCTCTGTGACTTGGGCCGGGGTTTTGATCTCGTCAGTCTCTGGTTCCTGTGGGGAGGACGGTGGCCTTAGCAGTGGCCGGAGGTCAGGGAGACGAGGCGTGGAAGGCACTAGCTCGGTGCCTAGTGCTTGGGGGGCGCTGGCCAGTGTTAGCCTCACCTCCTTCCCTGCCCGACAGGGACCCTCCACATGGGGCCAGGTGACGGCATCTGCAAAGGCCGCAGTGGCTCTCCTGTTGCCTCTCAGGTGGACCCGATGCCTTCCCCTGCAGGAGGGGCGCCGAGCAGAGCCCGCCGGGGTCAGGCCGCTCGGCCGAGGCCGTGGCGAGGAGCGGGCCGTCTGCCTGCTCTAATGCTCAGCCTCTCCGCTCCCTTTCTCTTCGTCCCAGTGGGACCGGAGAGAAATGGACTCTTGGTTTTTTTATACATTGAGGTTTGTGAAGTGATTTTAGAGAGCTCCTTGTGAATGTGTTCCCAGAATGCTCCCTTCCCCTGCTCCTAAGCCCAGGCTGGTGTGAGTGAGTCCCTACAATAACAGCGACTCCGTAGCGTAGGTTGCCCTGGACCACCTGCAGGCGCTCTTTCCTTCACGGTCTCATTTGAGCTGCTCCACAGACTGCAGTGATGGGACACATACCTCTGTCTCCCAGAGGGGTAAACTGAGGACCAGGCGTGTGGGGCAGCCCAGGTCTCAGGCTCCGCGGAGCCGTTGGAGAGCCGGGAGGCGCAGGCCCTCTGCGGCCTCTGCCAGCCGCTTTCCTCCTCACTGCAGCAGCGGGCACGGAGCCCTCCTCTGTGGCTCACGTTTGTTGTCTGTAGTTAACATGTGAGGGAGACGTGCCCCTGTTACACACAGTCAGACCGCACCCAGGGCCCCGCACAGACTGCAGCATTCTCGGGGGGCCCGTCTCCGAGCACCTGCTCGCTGCGTGTGTAAGCACGGTGCTGGCACTGCCTTTCCCCTCGTCAGTGTGCACTGCCTGCAGACTGCTCCTCCTGGCGGGTGAGCTCCCGCTCGCTCCCCGCCCCGCCCTGCCCTTCCTGTGGCTGCTGGAAGGCCGCAGCCCGCAGCCGCCGCCAGCTGCAGGGGCCTGTGGCTGCGAGGCAGCGGCGGGGGCTGGGGTCGGGCACCGCTGCGGCTTCTCGGGCTGCCAGGGCGGTGATGCTGGAGCTTGTGTTTCGTGAGCGGCCTCTGGTCGGAATTTGAGTGGCAGGATGTAGATGTTCCATTTTTGTTTCTGTCTCCACCTCGCAGAGCCACATGGTCTCTTAGGTTTATAACGAGACGTTTTCTGTTGACCAGGCCCTGGGCTCCTCACTGGCCCCAGTCCACGCTCCCCTTGGGGGCCTGGCTCCCTTACGAGGCCTGGTGGACGCCCCGCTCTCCTCTCTTCGCGCGTCTCACGGTGTGAGCGTGGGGAGCTCCGTGGAGTCCGGTCAGCGCGGAGAACTCACGCTGGTAAGTGCTTTTCGTACGGTAGGTGCATTGAGTTACTGTGGGCCTCCTTGCACCATGCTTGGAATCATGCATGAGAAACAGAGGGCAGGGGCTGAGTCCTCGAAGCTCATACTCGAGTTGGGAGGTGAGTTGCACCTGTGTGCTGCTGCAGGCGGGCTCAGCGGGACGCCCCTCGCCCTGGCACTGCAGGCCTGCGGCCGGGGCAGGGGCAGTGGCAGCCGGGACGGGAGGATCAGTGTGCACCGCAGTCACCAGGGGCAGCTCTGTGGATGTGGCTGGCTACCATGGGAGAAATCTAAACCGAAAGAGTGGGGAGAGCATTCTGAGGGCCATCTGAAGATCTTCCTTGTGAGCCCCCTGACTTTCTTTTTTATTTTGGAGCCTTTGCAGGGTCTCACGACTTCTGCTCATATGCAAGGTCTCTTGGGCTCCATCCGTGAGGACAAGAATGCGCTCAGCCTCCTGGCTTTAGGGGAGGAGACCAGCGAGGAGGAGGCGGAGAGTGATAACCAGGTAATGGCGCATCCTCCTCCTGCCCAAGGACCCTCGGTGCTATTTTTTTTGAAAAGTTTTTGTTGTGGTAAAATATATATAACATGAAAGTTATCATTTTAACTAATTTTAAGTATACAATTAGGCGGCCTTAATTATGTCTACAGTGGTGTGCAGTTGTCACCACTGTCCATTTCCAGAGCTCGTCCATAATCCCAACTAGACACTCTGTGCCCATCCTTCCCTCCCCGGCCCTTGGCGCCTCTGATCTCCTTCCTGTCTCTGAATTTGCCTATTCCGTACATTTCCAGTAAATGTGATCACACAGCATTGTCCTTTAATGGATGGCTTTGTGTGGCATAACTCTCCCAAGGTTCCTCCACCTGTGTTAGAACTTCATTCCTCTTTATGGCTAAACAATCCTCCCTGAGGGAACAGACCCCATTTTGTGTCTCCCTTCATCTGTGGACGCACGTTTGGATTGCCATCCCCTTTGGCTAACCTCTGAATGACTTTGGAAATAACTTTGTGGCCACAGCTTCCCTTCTGGCCTGGTCTGTACACCTCTTAGTCCGATTGAGAACCTATAACCCGCGGAGAGCCCCGACCTCACTAGGGCTGTCCAGTTTCCTCCAGCCGACCACTCATAATCGTTTTTGTTTCAGAGTGTCCACAGCGCAAGTGAGCTTCTTAAGAACCTGCACCTGGACGTTGGGGTGCTGGGGGGCAACTTCGAGTATGAGGTAAGGTCCTGGGCCCCTGCGTCAGATGTCGCTTAGCCTGGGCGTCCCTCCTCACAGCTCTCGCCTTTCTCCCTGTGGAACGTGCGTTAGGGAAGAGAGCCGTGTGTCCCGCTCCTGTCCAGACAGGATTTCCGGGGCTTGGGGAAGCACAAGAGGGGAGAGGAATTCATCTATTTGTTCATTTACCAAATAACCACCATTTATTGCATGTTCCTACAAAACAAGCTACTTTGCTAGGTGTGTAGGTCATAAAATGCTTAAAGTAGATGTGATTCCTGCCCTCTAAAAGCTTACAGGTCTCATAAAAGAGAGACCTAAAGGGCTGCAGTACCGCAGTGAGACCCAGGAAGTGACAGAGGCCCGGGAGGGGGCGTGGCATCTCCTGTCCATGTGGCTAGAGCAGGAGAGGCCACAGGGAAATCGCCCTCAGGTGAGTCGAGAATAGCAGGGCTACAAGCAGGGTGAGTGGTGGGAGCCCAGGTGCAGGGCACTGCGCAGGCAGGGGCCGGGGGGTGGGTGCGTTTGGGGAAGAGAGGATATAGGGCGTATGTGGGAGAGAACTGAGACTGCGCCGTGGGCTGGGCTGGGCTGGACTGCGGAGCACCTGTGCCAGCTCCAAAGTTTGGATTGAGTGGCGGCGTTGGCGGCCATCAGAAGTTTCAAACTGGGGTGACCGCACCAGCTTCCGCGCCCTGGTGGGATGCTGGTCAGTTTAGGTCACTGTGCACAGGTGTGATTCACCCAGTGTCCGCACACTGTGGAGATACAGGTGTTACTGAGGTCTGGGTCGAGCTGGCTCAGGAAATTTGCAGTGAGAGAGAGAAAGGGTTAGGGTGGCGTTTAGTAAGTGATCAGTCGGTGGGGAAATGAGGATCTGGAAGCTCTGAGCAGGGTGGCATGTGCGTGAACTCTGGCACAGGCTTGCAGGAGTCTGAGGGAAGAAATTACTTGTCCAGAGGTCGGGAGAACTTGCTGGAAGAGAGGACAGTTGGCATGGGTCTTTAGAAGTGGGTAAGTTTTGGAATGGGGGAGGATGTAGGGAATATTTTAGACCGGCAGACATCTTGAGCACAAGGACTGGGAAAATGCAGAATATGGTTGGGAATCGTTTCTGCAAATCCTGCCCTATTGCTCTGATCTCTCTCCCTGGTCTGGCCTTCACTGCCACCAGGATGTTCCTTATAAAAACAAACAAACAAAACCCCAAACTTATCATATTGTTGCAATATTCCAAAATT
This sequence comes from Nyctalus aviator, assembly GCA_036971965.1. Taxonomy (NCBI): domain Eukaryota; kingdom Metazoa; phylum Chordata; class Mammalia; order Chiroptera; family Vespertilionidae; genus Nyctalus; species Nyctalus aviator. The sequence goes on from CM072929.1 coordinate 72,615,034, forward strand.
CCAGTGCACTTTTGTACTTGAAAAGGAACAAAATACTATATGTATTTTGGTGTGCATTCATTTTTAACAATTAGCATTTCTCTTAATATTCCCAAAGTATTCACACAGCTGGTAAATCATGAGGTCAGCAACTCAGATTTCCCCAAACATTTAGTTATTGATTGCAAGCTTAGTTAAACTGTCCAAGTCTAGCATGCCACATTCTTTTAAAGTCTTCAAACTGACCGTTGAACAACAACGCTCATGCCACAGATTTAAATTTGCTTTCTTACTTAACATCATGTCCTTCTACTCCCTTACCAGGCCCCGTTGTCTCTGACTCACGTCTCGGTCCTCGGCTGCCCTTAGAGCCAGGGCTGACGCCTCAGGCCGGTGGAGGTTGTGTGTTGGCTGACAGGCCCTGAGTCACGGGTGGGTCTTTCCAGGCGATCCTGCTGAGCCACGGCAGCCCATTTACAGTTAGGCTTTCTCTAGAACAGCGGTCGCCAGCCTTTCGGACATCATGGACCATGCGGTCTGCGGATCACCAGTTGGACGGTCCATGTTGTTGGCTCTGCATAATCAGATGCGTTTGGATTATGACTTTGACATTGTTTTTGAGTGTCCAGTGTTTATCATCAGCCTGATCTGTGTCTGTGGTGAAACTCTTCCTTCCAAATGGGGCCTGGTCTGCTTGCATTACATCCCAAGCCTTCAGACTGTCTGCTTCCCCAAAAGACAACTTTGTTCCTCTTATTGATCACAAAGACCTTGTACTGAGGGCGGACTCAGCAGCTCGGGGTCTGAGCCCAGGAGGAGGATGTGAGTAGGAAGGCGGTGGCTTTCGGGGAAAGGATGGTCTCCACGAGACAGAGCAGATTGAGAGTGGAGAGTCTACCCTCCGCACGTCTGTGCCGGGGCCTGCCCCTGCCTGGACCACAGGAGGGGCGTGGGCAGGTTTGGCTGAACAGTGGAGGGGATGGGGAGGCGAGGGAATGAGCGGGCTGTGAGGGGGCAGGGCGGGTCCTGGCAGGCTGGGCTGTTTTCTTCCCGTGGCTGTCCCGTGGCTGTCCCGTGGCCTGTGGAGAGTGGACACTTGGTCTCTGCTGTCAGCAGGTGGATTGAAGATCCCAAAGTGGGTCCATCATGATGAACTTTGACTTTATGCTAGTTAATTTTTGCTTTATCATTTTTACTTTAGTAAAAAAAAGGTGTCAAAAAAAAAAAAAGGGAGGGGTGGATTTTCTTTGACATTTTCTTTTCCTGGATTTCCAAGAGCTTTCCTTCTGATGATGGTATGCTGTTTTGAGTGAGTGGACGCTTTTAAACATATTCCGTCTAATCTCTTTAGTACGAATAGGCCTCCGTTGTGGTGGGGCAGTGTCTGGGTGGGAGGCGTTAAACGCACCTTCCATCCTTGTCTCAAGCATCTCGGTAGATACAGTCATTTTTGCCACAGGGAGTGTTGAATTCCTGAGCTCCAACAGCAGGCGGGATCAAGGGCTTTCCCTGGTGGGGTGCGTGGTGGTGGGATGAGTGGGGAAAGTGCCTGGGCGTGGGCCACGCCCTCTGAAAACGGCGGTTGTCCCAGTGTCTAGACCTTATCCCCGAGGTGCCCACCTCTTCCCTCTCCGGGGCTCCGGCCGCCCTCGGAGAGGGCTCCTCAGTCCTCCTGGCTCGTTGTGGACGGACACTTGCTCTGGATTCCAGGAGAGGGCAGCAGGATGGCAAGAATGACTCTCCTTCCCCTCCTCTCTGCCTTCCACGTAAACCCTTTTCTAGTCTGTGACAGAATCGGAAGGGAGAGGCTCGAGAACAGACACTGGAAATGGGTGTGAGGAAGAGGGAGGGGCAGGGTGGCGAGCTGGCCTCGTGCTGCTGGTGAGAAGCCGTCAGCCGATCCCAGGAGCGGAGGAGCTGGGCGTGGGAATAATGGGATGATGTCAGTGTGACCGGAAGGTGCTAACAGCACCCGGAGAAGTGCAGAGAAGGGGGAACGGCTGGGTGGGAACGAGATGCGGAAAATAGACTGCACTGATGATGGATTGGGGGGGGGTCTCCCCGAACAGGATGTAGCCATGGACACCGGGCTCAGCACCCCGCCCTCCATGCCCTCCCTCCTGGGCTGTGTGCTTGGCAGGACCTGCTTCATGCTCTGGGCCCTCGTGGCTTTTGGGGTGTGTGTTAAACCGGAAATGGTTCTCACAGGTACTCTCCCGCACCCTCCCCTGCAGGTGCCAGGTCTTTTTTGAAAAAGTCGCAGGAATTTGCTTTGAGATACCCGAGTCCCTGGGGCTGGGCCCGGGAGAAGGATCTGACCCCAGATGAGCTTAGAGGAAAGCGGTGCCCGGGGTGCAGTCCCTGCCCTGCCACCCCCCTGTGCCCCTTAGAACACCGACCCAGGAGACACACGGGCCTGGAGGGAGTCGGGCGGGGCCTTGGGCCTGGGCTGCGGTGTGAGGCGGAGCAGCCCAGGGAAAGGAGAGGAGCGTGTTGTCTGATGGGCTTTGTACACTCTCCCTCCCTCATCCATCTGTGGACAGTCTGAGGGAAGTGTCTCCCGCTGCTGTCCTTCCTTGCACTGTGGTCACCAGCTCACTTGTTTTAACGTGAGCCACGTTTCAGTGCGGTAACATTTAGGCAGGCAGGAGAGGATAAGCCCATTGTGAGAAAACCTTTTGAAAATCGAAGCTTCAAAACGGCCTGGGTGAGCCTAGCAGCCTTTGGCCCAGCCATGTCTCTCACGTGGACCCGTGTCCTCCGGCTCGGGATGGGCTGCTTGCTTTTCTGTCGTCTGGAATATCAGTAGCTGACATCTGCTCAGCGGCCTCTCACTGAGTGAGCAGGGTAACAGATGTCGTCTCATCCCTGCCTAGCCCTGCAAGGTCGATGACATCTCCCCTTTGTAGACTGGGTGCTCCAAGTCTGCAGGACACCCTCCCTCATCTCTGCTGACTTGTATCTGCAGTTTCCTGACCCCCGGCCCCCGCCTCCCTCCCCGCGCCTGGGCTGGCAGAGGGCATGTTCTGGTTGAGGCTGTCTTAGCCACAGTTCAGCAGATGGCTGTGGAGTTTTCACAGTTTATTTTTAAAAATCCAGTCAAGCATTTTCTATTGTGTGCGGGCAGGAGAATAACAGGGCTGATCCGGTGGCGGAAACAGACAAGGAAGCCGGCAGTTAGAATGCGGTGGCTGTTGTAGAGGTACTTTCTGCACCCCGCCGTGCAGATGCGAGGTACCTACCCGTACGGAGGACGGGGGAGGCTCGTCCCAGGACACCTGCCCTGGGATGGAGGATGTGACGCTGTGAGGCCCTGAGGACTAGTGGCGGGGATGGGAGAGGGAGAGAATTAAGAAGGTGCATGGCAAAGTAGGAAACAAAGCATGATGCTTATTCAAAGGCAGGATGAGAGATGTGTGCAGGGTGTGGCTGGGGAGGACCCATGAGGAGGAGCAGGGGCTGGACCCGGTAAGGAGACGTGAACATGTCCTGAAGGCCATGGGTGCTCTGCCCCCTATTCCCCTATTTCATGGTCTGCTGCCTTTATTTTATTTTTTATTAAAAAAATGCTTATTGTTGAGAGTGTTACAGTTGTTTTCCTTCCCCCCCATTGCTCCTCTCCAGCTAGTTCCTGCCCCAACCTAGACCTTCACCACCTTGTCTGTGTCCATGGGTAACGCATATGTAAGATCTTTGGTTAATCTCCCACCCTCTCTGAGATTTGTCAGTCTGTTCCATGTTTCCATGCCTCTGATTATATTTTATTCATCAGTTTATTTTGTTTATTAGATTTCCTTATTTCTTTGACTAGAGGCATAGTGTAAGAAATTTGTGCATGGGGGTGTGGTCCCTCAGCCCGACCTGTATCCTCTCCAATGTGGGAGCCCCTGGGGGATGTCCCTGTGCAGGGATTGGGCCTAAATAGCAGTTCAACATCCCTCTTGCAATCCGGGACCTCTGGCTCCTAATCGCTCACCTGCCTGCCCTAACCACTCTGTCTGCTGGCCTGATCCCCCTAACTGCTCTCCCCTGTCAGCCTGATCCCCCTAACAGCCCTCCCTTGCTGTCCTGGTCACCCCTAACTGCCCTTCCCTGCCGGCCTGGTCATCCCTAACCATCCTCCCCTGCAGGCCTGGTCACCTCTATTAATTTTTTTTTTTTAAATCTTATCCCCTTCATACACAATTATATTTGACTTTTTTATTGGCTTCTCCCTCTCACACAATTTTTCTCTCTCCTTTATGTAATACTTTTTCCTACTGACTCATCTATACTAATAAAAGGGTAATATACTAATTAGACTAGACATTCTTTCAGACAAAAATCACGTTGGCGGGGGCTAAGGCAGAGGCAGTTAGAAGCAAGCAGGCCTGCAAGGGGGGCAGTTAGGAGGCAATCACGCTGGCAGGGGACCAGTTAGGGGCTATCAGGCTGGCAAGCAGAGGCAGTTGGGGGCAATGATGCAGGCAGGCAGGCAAGTGGTTAGGAACCAGTGGTCCCAGATTGTGAGAGGGATGTCCGACTGCTGGTTTAGGCCTGATCCCTGTGAGATTGGGCTTAAACTGGCAGTTGGACATCCCCCAAGGGGTCCTGGATTGGAGAGGGTGCAGGCCGGGCTGAAGGACCCCTCGCCCCCATGCACAATTTTGTGCACCGGGCCTCTAATCATTTATAAACGTTTCTTTCCTCCTTATTTCCTACTTCTGTTCCATCATCCTTCTTCCCATCTTTCTCCTACCTTCCCTCCCTCCCCACATCCCTTCTTTCCTTTATCTTTACCTCCGTCCTCCCTCCCTTTTTTCTTCCTTCCCACCTTAATTTTTTTCTTCATTTCCTCCCTCGGACCTGCTTTGCTCCCTCCCCCATTTCTTCTTCCCATTCTCCTTTTAAGCTCTATTGGTTCCCTTTAAAACTTTTCTTCCTTCCCTCTTTTTCTCCCATACACTCTTCTCTACTTACTTCCACTGTTTTAATATCTATCTACCTGCCTGCCTAATTATTCACTATCATTTAACTTTTTTCTTTTCTGACTCCTACTTTTAAAATCTGTCCCCAATTTACTACTATACTTGATTTTCATTATAGCTCCTACAGTTCACTCATACATCCTCTTTCCTTCTTTAACTCTGTTCTCTACTGACTCCTTTAAAAGTTCTTCCCTCCCTCTTGTCCTTCTTCCCCATCTTCCCCCCTCCTCCCTCACTCTTTTACTCTTTTTACTCTTTTTACAGGCTAATTAAAAATCCTATGCTTTTCGTCCTTAGTACTGACTGCTTTCTTGTCCGGGACCTGCAGCCGCCTGTTTGGGCACTCGGGCCCTCTCACACCGGCTTGGAGGGGCCTAGTGATGACACAGCTGTGTCTTGCCTACCATGACCCACGCCTCCCCCCTCCGAGTCGGGGGAGGGTCCAACCGGCCTGGCGGCGTCCATCATGGGGACTGCTGCATTATGGGCACTGTGTGTACATTCATGTGCAAGTGAGGCTTTTCTCCCGTTGAGTGCTGACGTGGGGGTTGCAAGCCCCTATCCTGGTTGGACCGGGCAGATGAATGAATGGACGGCTGGAGAGAGCCACGGCGGCTTCCCTGTGGTGTGAGGGTCACCTGTGCACTCTGTTGTCATATCCCGGCCTTTCCTTTGTGGTGTTGGGTCCATATTCTCTCCATTTGCATGTGTGACCCCTCCTAGGGGGTCACTGCCAACGTGCACATCCCCTGGTTGGCATCTGCCAACCTTGCCCAGAGAACCGGCCTTCTGCCGTGTGGGTGTCACCCCTCGGCTCCCTCCACCTCGGGGCGTCCCCGGGCAGAGTGCTCTCGGATGGGTGCGGTGTCCTGGGTGTTTGTCTGGCGCATGCTCCTGGGAGAAAAAGAGGACTCGGTGCTGGGGGCGGGGAAGCGAGCCTCACACAAGTCCCCCTGCTACACGGGCACCTGATGGTCTATCGATATGCAAATTGGGACACTATAACAGACAATGCTGTGCCCAAACAGAGGCAGCTACAGGTCCCAGAGAGGAAAGCAGTCAGTACTAGGGATGAAAAGCATAGAATTTTTAATTAGCCTGTAAAAGGAGTAAGAGAGTGATGGAGGAGGGGGGAAAATGGGGAAGATGGGGAAGAAGGGCAAGAGGGAGGGAAGAACTTTATAAAGGAGTCAGATTTTTAGATTCAATTATTGATAGATATGTATTTATTGCCATTTTATTGATCATATTTTTTATCTTTTTTCCCTCTTTTCTTCTTCTTTTTGTTAAAAAATACTCTTCAACATATCATGTAACACTAGTTTGGTGGTGATGAACTCCTTTAACTTTTTCTTGCCTGTGAAGCTCTTTATCTGACTTTCACTTCTAAACAATAGCTTTGCTGGGTAGAGTAATCTTGGTTGTAGGTCCTCGTTATTCATCACTTTGAATATTTCTTGCCACTCCCTTCTGGCCATAACGTTTCTGTCGAGACATCAGCTAACAGTTGTATGGGCATTCCCTTGTAGGTAACTGTTTTTCTTTTGCTGCTTTTAAGATTCTCCCTTTTTCTTTAATCCTTGGCATTTTAATTTTTATGTGTCTTGGTGTGGGCCTCTTGGGGTACTTCTTGCTTGGGACTCTCTGGGCTTCCTGGACTTATAAACCATTTCTTTCGCCAGGTAGGGAAAGTTTTATGTCATTTTTTTTTCTTTTTCTTCTTTAAAAAAATATTTTTATTGATTTCAAAGAGGAAGGGAGAGCAGGAGAGAGATAGAAACATCAATGATGAGAGAAAATCATTGATTGGCTGCCTCCTGCACTCCACCCACTGGGGATTGAGCCCACAACCTGGGCATGTGCCCTTCACCAGGACTGAAACCAGGACCCTTCAGTCCACAGACCAATGTTCTATCCACTGAGCCAAACCAGCTAGAGCTTTGTCATTATTTCTTCAAATAGGTTTTCAATATCTTGCTCTCTCTGTTCTCCTTTTGGTACCTCTATAATGCGAATGTTGGTACACTTGAAGTTGTCCCAGAGGCTCCTTATACTATCTTCATATTTTTGGATTATTTTTCCCTTTTTGTTCTTCTGATTGGGGGTTCTTTGCTCTCTCATATTCCATATAGTTTATTTAATTTTCATACTCCTCAGGCTGAGCTCTGAGCTGGTCCGCTTCTCTGCCTCTCCTAATGGGCCCTGGCATGTCTGGGCAGCTGGTCAGTGGGCTGCCAGACCTGCAGGCAAGTGCCCTGGCTGTGAGTGAAGCAGCCCCCTGACAGGCAGCGTCAGTGGATGCTGTGCTGGGGTTGTTCCTTGTGCCTGTCGTCAGGCCCCCTGTTTGGGTGACCGGGGCAGGGAGGTCTTGGATGTTGTGTGCACTGGCAGCTCAGGTGTGAGCACAGGTATTTGCTGGGAGGAGGTGTCCCTGCCTGAGCTCAGGAGAGATCACTGGCTGCATTTCTGGGGCAGGGAAGGGGCCCTGTGTTTATTTTGGCCAGTTCAGCTCCAAAGGTAGCCTAGTTTTCAAAGCGAATTGTATGTGAGCAGCAGGGTGTGAAGCAAGGTATGTGTGAGCAGCAGGTGTGAGGTGAGGTGTGAGAGCAGCAGGTGTGAAGGGAGTGTGTGAGCAGCTGGTGTGAGGTGAGGTGTGTGAGCAGCAGGTGTGAAGGGAGTGTGTGAGCAGCTGGTGTGAGGTGAGGTGTGTGAACAGCAGGTGTGAAGGGTGGTGTGTGAGCAGCAGGTGTGAGCCGATGTGTGTGTGAGCAGCAGGTGTGAAGGAGGTGTGTGAGCAGCAGGTGTGAAGGGAGTGTGTGAGCAGCAGGTGTGAAGGGAGGTGTGTGAGCGCAGCAGGTGTGAAGGTGTGTGAGCAGCAGGTGTGAAGGGAGGTGTGTGAGCGCAGCAGGTGTGAAGGTGTGTGAGCAGCAGGTGTGAAGGAAGGTGTGTGAGAGCAGCAGGTGTGAAGGGACGTGTGTGACAGCAGGTGTGAAGAGAGGTGTGTGTGTGAGCAGGTGTGAAGGGAGGTGTGTGTGAGCAGCAGGTGTGAAGGGACATGTATGACAGCAGGTGTGAAGAGAGGTGTGTGTGTGAGCAGCAGGTGTGAAGGGAGGTGTGTGAGAGCAGCAGGTGTGAGGTGTGTGTGAGCAGCAGGTGTGAGGTGTGTGTGAGCAGCAGGTGTGAAGGGACATGTGTGTGATCAGCAGGTGTGAAGGGAGGTGTGTGAGCAGCAGGTGTGGCGATGTGTGTGTGAGCAGCAGGTGTGAAGGGAGGTGTGTGTGAGCAGCAGGGTGCAGCAGTGGTGGAGTCGCTGCCATGGTCATTTTTCAGGAGGCCCTGGTGGAGGGCCTGGGCTTTGCTCCCCTGTGGCTCCTGCCAGTCTGTGTTGCTGATGGAGTTGGTGGGGTGCAGCAGGCCCTAGAACTGGGACATTTCTACCTGATGTGCCCCTCCCTCCCCCCCCTCCCCTTATACACACAAATTCCTCAGAACTGCTGTGGTCCGAGGCTTCCTCCTCAAGCGTCCTCCTCCCACTCCTCAGTCGCAGGTCTGAGACCCGTGTTCAAAGGCTTTCCTCCCTCCTTTACACTTCACAAGCATTTCCCCCGTAAATGGATGGCACCCCATCCTGGCACGTGCGCTCAGAGCCTGAGTGGGTGCTCCCACGAGGACCCGTCCAGGCCTGTGCAGGGGCTTGGAGGAGGCTGCACCTGCTGCTGTGGGGAAGGTGTCCTCCCTGCTGCCTTTTAAAGACGAGAAATAGGAACCCTAGGCTCTGGTGCTTTTCATGTGGTTCTCTGTCCAGTCATTGTGAATAGATGCCGACCTGCGCTCTCAGGATTTGTCCCTCGGGGCTGGAATGAGAGGCTCGTGCCTCGAGGACGTGGCAGGTGGATGGGGCGGACGTCCCGGCAGCGGTGTCCCTGCTCTGGGGTGGGGTCCGGTGGGCATCCCTGCGTCACCGTGGCATTCAGAGTCAGCGGGTGTGGGAGCCAGGAGTCTGTGTCCCCAAAGCTTTGGGACGGGGGGTGCTGGATAACCACAGGTGTCAGCACTGGAGCACTGGCCTAGGGGTTGCGGAGACCCGACTTGCAGCAAGCTTCCGAATGCTTTACTAACTCCTGCTGTTTCCTTTCTGACATGACCCACGCCCCCCAGGAGTCTCCAGGAACAAGCCGGCCCGAGGAGAAGGCCCTCTCTCTTGACTCGGGGGCCGCCAGCCCCCCGACTCACGACCGGCTCTCCGGCCGAGGTGCAGACAGCAGCCTGGCCAGCGCAGGCAGCAGAGGGCCACGGGGAGGAGGGGCGAGCGCCCGGCTCCCGGGAAGAGACGAGAATCACAAGAGTGACCCTGCGGCGACGGCCACGAGTCCCGTGGGCCCGGGGGGCGACCAGCCCGCCACATCCTGTAAGAGAGACGCACCCCAGGCCCCGGCTGCAGCGGGGGAGGCCGCAGCAGAGCCGGAGGAGGAGGAGGTCCCTGGCCCGGGAGAGAGCGCGTCAGACAGCAGCGACGTGAGTGTCCCACGGCGTCCTGGCAGCTCTGCTGCTCCCGCACCCGGCCTGTCGCAGAGGCGGGCGCCCCTCCGCAGGCCTGCAGGGCGGTGGGCATCAGCTAGGGGCCTCCGTGTGGGAAACAGGCCACTCAGCGGCGGAGCGTCCTGAAGAAAATTCGGAGCAGACGCTTGCCTTCCCATTGGGAGCCTTCTGGGATTGCCACGTCTTCTGTCTACTTCCTTCCTCTTCCCATTACCGCCTCCCCTGCTACTTTTTTTTTAATATATTTTTTATTGATTTTTAGAGAGAGCAAGAGAGAGGGAGAGAGAGATAGAAATATCAGTGATGAGAGAATCATTGATTGGCTGCTTCCTGTACATCTCCCTACTGGGGATGGAGCCCGCATCCTGGGCACCTGGGTGCCCTGACTGGAATCGAACCAGCGACCTCTTGGTTCCTGGGTCAGTGCTCATCTGCTGAGCCTCGCAGGCCGGGCGGCCCTGCTGCTTCGTGCCTTCATGTTGGGATTGGCCTTGGTTGCAGCAATCAGAGTTCCTGCAGAGAGCAGAACCCTGAAAGGGCAAGGCAGTTGGGTTCCTGCTCAGCCCCGGGCAGTTAGGTCATAAGACGACTCCTCATTGGTTTCTGTGGCTCTTTGTGCACCAATCCAAGACCCGGCCAGTGGCCCGATGGACAGAAGCCAGCCCGGGGGAGAGCCATGGGCGTTTTGGTTTTCCAGCCCTTAGTCCTGCTCCTCCAGGTGATGGTGGGGGAATTCATTTAAGGAGCTTTTAATGATTCCTGGAAAGGACACTCATGCTGTGTGTGTTTCAGGACAGCATCAAACTTCCCTAGGCCACCTTTCTAGCCATGCTCACTACACTTGCTGGCTCTCCTTGGCTTGCAAACCCTTCTACTCCGTACTCAGCTGGGCTGCCAACCTGAGGAGCTGGGGGCTGGAGGCTGTGTCCAGAGAGAATGGGAGGGTCCGTAGGCCTCTCGGTTTTCTAGAAAAGGCGGGCTCTAGTTTGTTGGCATCCTGGCCTGACAGAGCTCCCTGGGTAGTGATCAAGACCCCCTGCCCTCTGTCCTGGTGACTGGTGTGGGTCTGTGTCCCAGGGTCATGACCCCTGCCCTCTGTCCCGGTGACCGGTGTGGGTCTGTGTCCCAGGGTCATGACCCCTGTTCCGGTGATGGTCTGTGGGTCTGTGTCCCAGGGTCATGACCCCTGCCCTCTGTCCCGGTGACCGGTGTGGGTCTGTGTCCCAGGGTCATGACCCCTGCCCTCTGCTCTGGTGACTGCGGTCTGTCTCCCCAGGTGCAGGAGATCAGTGAACACATGAAGGAGCTACAGGGCTCAGACTCCGATGCCTCCGACTCCAAGTCCCTCCTTGGCCTGGTGAGTCAGAGGAGGGAGTCAGAGGAGGTCTGTGGAAGGAAGCATGCGTTCGCGGGTCACACTCATCACACCTTATTCCTGGCCCTCACTGAGGATAACACTGCCTACTGTATAGTCTGTCACGAGAAGAAATTAGCTCAAGGGAACCATCAGCACATAAACCTTAAAGGCCGCCGTTGTTGCCATGGCTGCCGTGTGAATGCCCTGAGGTCCTGCGTGGTCAGTGCCTCTGGGCTCTGCAGGAATGTCACCTGGATCTAGGCGGCCACAGACTGTGTGCGCGCGCGCACGTGTGTGTGTGTGTGAGATCACTGAGCGATGGCGAGGACGGACTCAGGCTGTGGCCAGGAGGGTGCTGGGTTCTCATCTCTAAAGTTAGGACATTGTCCTGGAATGCCAGCCTCCATGGTTTCCTTGTCCCAGCCCTTTCCGCAGCCCCTGGCATCCCGCTTCCTTCCAGGCCTGCGTCTTGGAGGGGCGTGCTTCGGGATGTGTCTGGGCCAAGCATTGCCTCTGGACACCGCGCTCCCTGTTTGGAGGAGGTGGTCCAAGGCGGGGGCTCATGGAGGAGGGTGCAGAGGAGGCAGGAGGTGTGTGCTCCCGCCCCTTCCCGGGCCTGGGCTAAGGAGGCAGTGGAGCTGCATGGAGTTGAGTAGAACTCACTCTGAAGGAAATGTCACCCAAAAGGAACCTCATAAGCCAGGAAGCGAGGCACAGAGCCCTGCTGGCAAAGGCGCCGGGAAGGAGGCCATGTCTCCGGGCTCTTCAATGGGCTCTGCCCTTCCGAGGGGCCCCTGTGGAGCCGGTGCCCACCGTCCTCTCTTCTCCGAGGGGGGCCTGGAGGACAGCACGGCTGCAGGGCCAGAACGTGGCTGGGCTGGTGCCAGAACATGGCTGGGCTGTAGCATGCTGCCAGGTAGCAGCCCCTCACCTTGCCCAGTGGGCTCTCAGGTGTGGAGGCGGCGGCATGGTTACCTGGCCGCCGGTACTGCCCGGCGAGAAGCTGATGGTTCGGAGGCACTGCGCGTGAGGAGCCCGCACGCCTTTCCGAGCGGCCCAGTCTTCGGCGCTTCGGTTGGGCACAGGAGAGAGACAGCGGGAGGGGACAAGCTTTGTGGCAGGCATCGTGCCCAGAGCTTGGGCTTTGGAGTCTGTCCCGGGCACATCTGCCCGCAGCCCCTTGTCTGTCAGCAGCGCGGCCTTGGGGAAGTGACACTTGCTGTCAGCTCTTCCTCGCCGGGAGGTGCGATAGGAGAACTGCTCCAGAGGGCTCTTTCCTTGTCCTTTTCTACGAGCAATGTCAAGCACACAGAACCATCAAGAGCCTTTAACGTGACTACACACACACCACCGTGGTCCACAGCGAACGTGCGAGCACGCTTGCCTGGTCACCTCTTTCCGTCTGCTCACGTGCTGTTTTGAAGATTAATTGATGTCAGAATGTTGAGTGCCGTGCCTGGCGTGCGGCAGGTTCCCCTGGAAGGCGGCGAGGGCCTGTGTGCCAGTGTGAGGCAGCGTTGACCTCCTCCCCCTCCCCGTCTCCAGGACTTCGGCTTTCGCGGCCGGATCTCCAAGCACCTGCTGGACGTGGACCTGCTTTTCCCGGTCCCGGACGGAGCCCGCTGGGCGGTGAGTCTCTGGGTGATGGCCTGGGTCTCCCTTTTTGGGGTAGCCCAGAGCTGAGCCCTGCCCATCCCAGCACGCATTTACGGGAGCTTCCTCCCTCTGGAGTCCTTGAGGCCTGGCCCCGATGTGAGCTTCTGACCACTCCTTCACTGTGCTGTGCGAATTGAGGCCCTCGTCCCCGTCCCCCTCCGGCCCCGCCCTGCCCCCCCCTCCACCCCAGCCACCGCATTTACCCGCTTACCCATCGTTTAGCACGAGGGTTGCCCACTGCTCAGGTGCAGAGTGCTGTATGGATTGT
>CM072929.1:72632799-72797799 GCA_036971965.1 Nyctalus aviator
ATTACACATGGTCTCCCTTTCCCCCATTGACCCTCTCAGCCCTCCTGCCCTCCCACTGTTTTCTCTTTCCTCTGTAATGGGAGAAAAATGACCGTTTAGGAAAAAAGCAGAAGTTTTGGGAGCTATTTATGTACATCCGAGTTGTACAAGTCAATGAATGTTGACACGTGTACACACCACAGACCCACCCCGGATCACACGGGGAGCATCCCGTTCCCCGAGAGCCTTTCCTCATGTCCCCCTGTCCCGCCCTGGGCCACCCGGGCCTGGCTCTGCCCGCAGACCTGGCTTTCCAGTCTCCACTGCACGTGAGCGGGCTGGATGGTACACAGAGGGCTCTTTGTGGTTTGAAGCTCACCACAACTTAGACATCGGTTAGCGTTTCCCTGCCCAGTTCACCTCCCCCTCTCCCACCCCTTTTACGGATGGGGAGACCGAGGCTCAGGGAGGTAAAGGCTCAGGGCACATGGCTAGTTGGTTGCAGAATTAGAACTAGATTCTAGCCACTGGGACGTCTGGCTTCGTGGGGCCTCTGCTGTTCTCGGCAAGGACAGGCAGGGCCAGGCACCTGTGTGTCTGCCTGGGCCTGAGTGGTTCGGAAGCATCCTCGTCCTCGGCCCGGGGCTGGCTGCTGAGCAGGGACTGTCCATCGCGATGGCACGCCGACAGTGCCCCGGGCGCTGGCGAGGCAGACCCACGTGCTGCGGAGCGAGGTACTGAGGGGCCTGTTCTCACAGCTCTGCCCCGAGGGTGACGTGGCGCTCCCAGGCCGCCTCGGTGGCTGTGGACAGCCGGGTCAGGGTGCTTTCCATGAGGACAGAGGCGAGTGGTTCAGAGAAGGGGCCCTCTGGGCAGAGGTCAGAGGTCAGAGGTCAGAGGTGGTCCCCAGCACCTCTGGGAGAGAGGCTGGGCAGTGAGGGCAGCCACGGCACCTTGCATTTCTCCCCGTCCCAGCAATGCTGCCCTGCTGGGGCCTCAGGGACACGTGCCCGGAGCAGTGCACACAGGGCCCTTGGGACACGCCTCTGCCCTCTGCGTCTTCCCAGGCCCCGCACTCCCTGTCCTGACTGCTCACAGCCGTGTCAGGAATGGGGTGGTCTTCCCGGTTTTGTGGGGAGCAGTATGTGCCTCATTCGAGCCTGGGAATTTTAATACATGGAGGTGACTGGCAGCATGGAGAGGCCAGTGGCTCCGAAAGAGGACTGAGTTACTAACATTTCCAGAGGAGAGGGCATGCCCCGCACCCGGGCCGCAGGGGAAGGACCGGGGCTGGTCAGGAGGCAGGAGAGGTGAGAAGGAGGGCGTGGTCAGAGCTTTATTGGGGTTTTCGTGGGAAGGAATGGATGAGGCGGGGTGGGTACCTGAAGTGCGGGATTGGGTGGTTTGAGATGTTGTGGCCTTGGGTTATGGTGGGCTCTGGGTGGTTTAGGGAAGGGAGATGCCCGTGGTGTGCGATGGGGAGGGGCTGGGGCATGGATGCAGGACTGTCTGAAAGAGCTGGCTAGTCCTGGGAGGGCAGCCTCTCTTGATCAGTGAGCTTTTTACAGAAGCTGAGGAACACGAGGAATAGAGCCTGCCACCTTTCGTGGACGTCACGCTGAGTCGGGGGGGCAGGAGCAGAGGGCAGGGCAGCGAGCGGGGGCTGGGCTCGCAAGCAGCCACCGCCACGCACGCTTCATGCCAGGCCCGGGTCTGGGAGCCGGGACCTTCTTCCCTTTGCCACGCCCACATCTTCCATGAGGCGAGCCACGGGGTGCCGTGTGGGGACACAGGTGTCTCTGGTTGCAACCCCAGTCCCAGTGGTGCTCGGCCGTGCCAGAGGGCCCGGGTGCCGTGCCTCCCCCGCCTCTTCCCGCCGCCCTCCCTCCTCCTCGCTCAGGCCGGCCTGCCATGGCTGTGCTGCAGGGACCGCTGGGCTGGTGCCTCTCCCTCTGCAGGCTTCACCCCCCTCTCCGTGCAGGAGTCTGCCTGTGGGCCAGCGCTGCCCGCCTTGGGCCCAGGGAGTTCAGGGTGGCACATCTGCAGAGCAGGGCCGCAGGGAAGAGGCGCACTAAGAAGTAGGCCGGTGTGCCCGCTCCCAGGCGTGTGAGCCAGCTCACCGGTGCGTGCAGCCGGGCTCGGGCTGCCGTGCTGTCGGACGCCTCGTCTTTCCGCGGCATCTGTCCCCGGGGTTCCACATAGCTACACAGCCCAAGGGAGACACACAAAGGCGCCATCTCAGGGAAAAAGTGTTTGCAGCCAAGGCTGGAAATGAGTTGGAGGGTTGATGAGGCGGAGAGCTGGGGAGGCTCTTTCAAGGGCAGGATGCTGGGGGAGGGGGGTGGCAGCCGCCTCACTCACATCTGCATTGCTGGGCTGTGGGGCCTGGGAGGAAGCTGGCATTGGGGGGAGGGGGTGGGGCTGGCAGCAGAAGAGAATTAAAGACAGAGCTCGGGACCGGTTCTGGTCCGAGTTATAATTTCGGGATGGAGGAAGGAAAGATTTAATGGTATTTCAGATGTCCTGCTTGCCTTCTCTCTGTGTTCTCGGGCTGAGAGGGAATTGTCCCAAAGGCCTGTTGTCACCTGCCACCCTAACCGCCTGGCCGCCCTCCATCGCTGCAGGGCAGAGCTGAGGGAGGAGGGGCTCGGTGACCCAGCCGGGAGTGGGGAAAGGCTCCTGCTCCTGGGTTTGGCCCCAGCCACATGCTGCTGAGGTTGTTGCGGGGGAATGGCGGTGGGTGGGAGGGGGCCCTGCCAGGCCGAGCACTGTGGGAGGAGGTGGTGGTCGGGTGGCAAGAGCAATTTCTAACGTGAGATTTAGGGACCTGGGAATGCAAACGCGTGCTGGCTTTTAGGAAAATGGCTCTGAGAGGCGAAACACTTTATCCCGCTTGTGCTTCCGTTGTCTTAAATGCTCTTGGGGTTTCTCTTTGGGTACTTCTTTCAGAACCAGAGTGCAAGCAACAAGCAGCCTCGTTAATCTGTAGGCATCTTTGTAAGCGATAGCCTTCATCCTTTCCTACCACCCACCATATGCACCGGCTTGGCTCTGAGTTTCTTCCACCCTTTGTTGTTACTTTCACCTGAGGATGTTTTTTGCATTATTATTATTATTTTTTTTAGAGTGGAAGGAAGGGGGGGAGAGAGAAACATTGATGTGAGAGACACATCGATTGGTTGCCTCCTACATGAGCCCCAACCAGGGCCAGGGATTGAGCCTGCAACTGAGGTACATGCTCTTGATTGGAATCAAACCTGAGATCCTTCTGGTGTGCGGGCTGACACTGACCACTGGGCACACCGGCCAGGACTCTGATCTACTTTTAAACATGGATTCCTCTCAGTGGATGAACGTGCGGCCTTGTGCGGAGCTCTGGAGCCTGGCGTCTGCTGTGCTCCGCTTCTCTCTCTGGCTTAGGGGTGGTCCCCTGCCTGGCTCACTGGGCAGTGGGGTGGGGTGTCCCGTCCCCGGCCTCTGTGGACTGTTCTGGGAGGGATGTTGCTGCGTCCCGGCTCCTATGCGTTGGCCTCTGTGCAGTTTGGGAGGTAAAGAGCCGCCTCTGGGGACTTCCAAACTGACGGCGGGAGCCCCAGCGGAGGGACAGGGCAGGCCTGGGCCACGCGGGAGGAATCATCAGGGCCAGCGCTTCCCTTTCTCCTCTGCTGCCCGCTTGGGAGCCTCATCCCCGCTACAGGCCTGTGTGCGCTGCCTTCTCCCTGGGCTTCGGGGCCTTGGCCAGCCACGCGGGGCTTGTCCTGTGGAACCGATGCTGCCTGCACCTCTGAGGGCGTAGCTCCTGCCCCCCTGGGGGACCCGAATTGCATGTGTGGTTCCTGATGGAGCCTTCCATGAGGGTCTGTGCTGGCCTGTGGCTCTATCGGCCTGGTGCCGAAGGCGGTATTGACGCTGACTGCTGTTCCCTCCCCCGGTAGGCGATCTCCAGAGCTCGTGGCTCTCCCAGGGCAGTGCCCAGAGGCTGCCCGGAAGGCCCCGGAGGAGGCGGTGGCTCAGGAACTGGAGCAAGAGCAGAGGCGGCTCCTGGACCTGGGGCGGGAGAAGCTGCAGCAGCTGCGGCAGAGGCTGCAGCAGGAGGAGGAGGAGGAGGCGCGCCAGCTTCAACAGCGGAAAGAGGAGTCTCTGAGGTGCGGGGACCCCCCTCCCCAGACAAGCTGCAGGGCTGCCTCCTGCACGCCCCCTACTACAATGGAACTCACAACCCAGGCATATACCCTGACTTGGAATCGAACGGTAACCTCCTGGTTCATAGGTTGATGGTCAACCACTGAGCCACACTGGCCGGGCTCCATGTGCTTTATATCTATGCCTTTGTTAGCCTTCCGAATAGCTCTTATGAGGTGTTATTATCACCCTGTTTTATAGAATGTGGAATGTAGGGAAAGAAATGGAGGCACCAGTAGGTGAAGTCCCCTGTCCCAGGTCTGGAATCTGAGACAGCAGAGCCTCTTCCTAGTAGCCAGAGGCTAATCTCTGAACCCATGGTCTTACCCTGGGGAGTCGGGGCCCTGCGGGACCTGGTTTGGTGGGAAAGGTCTTGCCCAGGGCCCACAGGTTTCTGTTTGGGTTCCTGCTCTCTGCGTATCTGGCTGGGAGGCCCTAGACCAGTGGTTGGCTAACTGTGGCTCTCAAGTCACGTGTGGCTCTTTGGCCCCTTGAGCTTTTAGCAAAGGCCAGCTTAGGAGTACCCTAATTAAGTTAATAACAGTGTACCTACCTATATAGTTTAGGTTTAAAAAATTTGGCTCTCAAAAGAAATTTCATTCGTTGTACTGTTGATATTTGGCTCTGTTGACTAATGAGTTTGCTGACCACCGCCTTAGACAAATAAGACCCTTAAGCCTGGCCAGGCCTGTGTGTGTGTGTGTGTGTGTGTGTGTGTGTACAGTAGAACCTCGTTCCAGAAAGCTGTTTGAGAAGCCATTTGTTTGAAAACGGAATCCTCTTTTCCCATTAGAAATAATGTAAATGGAAGAAATTTGTTTCAGAACCCCAAATGATTGATTCCGTTTCCACCTTTCTTATACATAGTACATGTCCAGTGTATTGTTTAATCTATACTAATAAAAGGGTAATATGCTAATTAGACTGGACATCTTCTGGATGTCCTTCTGGACAAAGCTGAGGAAGAGGCAGTTAGGAGCTGTCAGGCCGGCAGGGGAAGGCAGTTAGGGGCAATCAGACTGGTAGGCAGAGGCATTTAGGGGTGATCAGGCAGGCAGGCAGGCAGGTAGGTGAGCAGTGGTCCCGGATATGAGAGGGATGTCCAACTGTCAGTTTAGGCCTTATCTGGCAGTCAGACACCCCCTGAGGCGTCCCAGATTGGAGAAGGTGCATGCTGGGCTCAGGACCCCCCCCTCCCTGCACGATTTCGTGCACTGGGCCTCTAGTCTATAAATAAAACATTTCTTAAATTCATCGAACCATTCCCTACTAGCCTTAAAGGAATTTTTAATCTGTCACTGCCTCTGAAATGCTGTCACAGGCTCCCTGCTTTTCCTTTATCCAGATCAACAACAGCTTTTCCATCTCTTCAATTGCCTGTGATTGCTGTTTTGTGAGTACTTTCACACCCTTAGCAATATTAGCCCTCTTTTATAAAAAAAATGTATTGATTTCAGAGAAGAAGGGCAAGATGGATAGAAACATCAATGATGGAGAGAATCATTGATCGGCTGCCTTCTGCACACCCCACACTAAGGAGCCCACAACCAGGCATGTGCCTTGACTAGAATTGAGCTATGACCTTCTGGTTCATAGGTCAAAGCTCAACCATTGAGCCACACTGGCCAGGCAACATTCGCCCTCTTGATGGCCTCTTTATGTTTTAAAATGGTGCTAATCGGCCAGCAACAAAAGCATTCTCTCTTTTGTTTATTGTTTGGCGGAGGTATCAGCATGAAAGGGTTGTGAGGTCAAAAACTGAAATTTTGGTTGACAACCGAGATATTTTTTGTCTGTGAACAACTTGATGGAGAACTGAAGTGTTGGAGGTGGGAGATGAGGTTTGACTATATAAGTATAAACAAGCTAGAGGTGATTTTTGTGAGAAAAGGAAGTCTGGGATGGCACAGGGGCATCCTGGGTCCCTGTCTTCTTTCATCTCTGCCGCGTTAGTGCTGGTTTTACTCTCAGGGTCTCTTCTCAGTCCAGCATAGCTGCTGGCTCTCTAGCCATCCCGTCTGTCTCCAGGCCGGAAGGACAGGGGAGAGTATGAAGAGGGTACTTTCTAGTTCCTTCAGTCCCATTAATGGAGTTTTCCTGGAAACCTTACCCAATAATTTCCACCTAAATCTCATTGGTTACCCCTGTTGCAAAGGAGACGGGAAATGTAGTCCTTTAGCTGGGCCTCCTTTCCTGATAGAATAAACGAGGGTATACTCTGGACAGACCAGCTACAGGAACCATGTTAGTAAGAAAAGTGGGAGAGAGATATGGGAGGGGAGTGGACTGACGATTCTCGGGGAAAAGGGGAGTGGGGGGTGCGGGAAGAGACTGAACATAAACTGTGCAGCTATGGATGAGGACAATGGGGGGTGGGGAAAGGGCAGAGGGTGGGGTGGGAACCTGGTGGAAGGGGGAAAAATGAGGAACTTTTGTAATAATATGAACAATAAAGATTAATTTAAAAAAAGAAAAGAAAAGTGGGAGAATGACGGCTGAGGAAAGGGCAGGGGAGTTCACCGTCCCCCTCCCCTGGGAGGTGTAGGGAGGCAGCAGGACCAGAGGCTGGGCCAGCGCCCCTGTAAGATTTCAGAAACGTCCCAGCAGGCCACAGGCCTGTGCGCTGAGAGCCGGGATACGGCGGGAAGAGGGCCGAGCCCGTGGGCCTTCAGCAGCCTCGCCTTGCCTCTCCTCCCCAGGCTCCTGCAGGAGCAGCTGCAGAAGGCCACTGAGGAGGAGGGCACGCGGATGAGAGAGGAGGAGAGCCAGAGGCTGGCCCGGCTCCGGGCCCAGGTCCAGTCCAGCGCAGAGGCAGATGCGGAACGGATCAGGTGAGTGCCCACGGGGAGCTGCCCAGCCCCCGTGGCCACCCTGGGGGCTCAGCTCCTTCCTCACTCCCTTCCGCCTGCCCAGGGCGGAGCACCAGGCCTCCCTGCAGAGGCTGAGAGAGGAGCTGGCGGCCCTGCAGGAGGCCGAGCGGGCCAGCTTGGAGCAGGGCAGCCGGCGCGTGCTGGAGCGGCTCCGGGGCGAGGTGGAGGCTGCGGAGAGGAGGGAGCAGGCTGCCCTGGATGCCGAGAAGGAGAAGGCCCGGCAGCAGCGGAGGGAGCAGCTGGAAGGGGAGAGGGAAGAGGTGAGCAAGCAGAGCGGGACCTCCCTCTCTGAGGGCACCACACGGCCTGGGCTGCCCGGGGAGGGACTGGGTGCGAAGGGAGAGCCGGCCTTGGGCACGCAGGTGGGCGCTGGGCGGAGAGAGTGGTCCGCACAGATGGGGTGCAGACTCCGTTGCTCCACGTGACCCAGCTGGCCTCGGGCAGGAGCTGGGCCGGTCCCTGCAGGGAGCGGAGGCAGAGGCTCCGGGGGCTGCTGGGCCTGGCGCCTGGGTGCTGCCACGGCTGGAGGAAGTTCGAGGGGAGATGGCTGTGGTTTGGGGAGACTTCATCCCTGGAAGAACTTCAGGCAGAGCAGAGGTCCTGAGACGCCTGTGCCTCGTCCCCGTCCTTGTCTCGGGGGACATGCGGTGACCTTCCACCCTCTCCCTTCTCCTGCCTTCGCTGAGCTCAGGAAGTTGTCCTTCGCTCTTCCTCCGTCCCTCTGGTGTGAGGGTCTGTCCCCAGGGAGAGGCTGAAGTGAGGAACAGCCAGGCTGAGGGGCTTCTCTTGCCTTTCGGTGAGGGATAGAGCCTCAGTGAGACCAGGAGACCAGCAGGTGGCGTGGGGCCGAAACCTGCAGCCTCCCTGCCTGGCCGTGCTCCCCGCGGGAGTGTCCCCGAGCGCCCAGAGGCAGGGTGGCAGCAGGGCCGGGGCCACCCCAGTGCCCTCCACACTGCCCACAGGCCTGTCTGCGGCTGGGTGCAGGCGTCGGGCTGAGCTGTATTGGCAGAAGGAATTCGTGCCCGAGCTCTCTCAGCCCCTGAGCTCGCGGCGTTGGGGCTGGTGTACCTGGCTCCTGCTGGGTCTGGGTCGCTGCCCAGCAGCCTTCTCTGCCCAGCATCCCTCACTGCCCTTCGTTGCTCCCCAGGCGGCAGCAGTGCTGGAGGCAGAGCACAGGGCTGAGCTGGCGCGGCTCCTGACCTCCCTGGAGGCCAAGCACAGAGAGGTAGGGGCCGGGCCTGGCCTGCGGGCAGAGCCCGGGCTGTGGCCCTGAGCGCACGCCAGCGCTGTGGCCACACGAGGGAGGCAGTCTGTGGGAGGCGCACCGGGTCCCTGGGAAGTGGGTCCCCTGGCCACTCCAGTCCCTCTGAGTCACCCCGGGGCCCTCCCAGGCGGTCTCCAGCCTGCAGAAGGAGGTAAAGGAAGTTCAGCAGAAGGAGGAGGCCCAGCAGCAGGAGAGCCGGGGGTGGGCGGAGCAGAGGTCTCGCCAGCTGCTGGAGTACGAGCAGGAGGTGCGTGTGGTATTGCACCTGGCTCAGGTACTGTCGTGGGTGCTCTGACCACTGAACCACCCTGGCCCAGAGGGTCCTTCTCACTTTGGCACTTCGCTCCTGTTTCACAGCCCGGTTCCCTCGAGGTAGTGCTTCTGCATGCCATGCCCTGCATGTGGGAGGCGGTGGGAAGTGTGGCCATCACGTGTCCTGCACCTGTGTGTGTGGGGAGCCTTAGGGGGGTGCCGCGTGCTGCCCTTTCAGTCCCCCATTGTATCCTGCCACCTGCCCTGCAGCTCAGTGGCCTCCTGAGAGAGAAGCGCCGGGAGGTGGAACGGGAACACGAGCGGAGGATGGACAAGATGAAGGAGGAGCACCGGCAGGCGGCGGTGGCGGCCAGAGAGCAGTATGAAGCCGAGGTGACGCCCTCCCCACAGGCACATGGTGGCACATGGTGGCATGGCGCTGACGGGCTGGCTGGAGGCGGCGGGGAGGGGAGGCCGGGAGTGTTGTGGGAGGCTGTCTTCCCGGGCTCCGCCTGGCGCAGCCCCATGGTGCCTCAGCCATCAGTGAGGAGGGACCCCTGGCTGGGCAGGCTGCTCTCGCCTTCGCGGCGATGGCACTGGCATTGAGCACGGGCCGCCTGCCAGGCCTGTTCTCAGCGCTTGGCCTGGATTAGCTCATTCCGCCCTCAACCCCCTGGATGTGTACTGCCATTACCTCCGCTTTCAAAGGGAGGGCCACTTTCCCCCACCCGTGGCTGACAGGCAGGAGCGAGGGTTCAGGCCTGATTGTCCGATCCAAAGCCTCAGCCTTGGCCACCTGACCCCGCCCGCCACCAGGGCTTGTGGGAACCCGGGACACCAGGAAATAGCCTGGCAGGAGCCAAACAGCCGCAGAGTCACCTGCCCGTCTGCAGCCCTGGCCTGGTGGAGAAGGTCGTTTACCTGAGCGGCCGCTCTTGGCGTGGCTTGCCCTGTCTGTGGGCAGTGGCCGTGGCTGACTTTGGCCCACGGCTGGGCCTCTGCCCGGACTTCTGGCTGCGGCTCCAGGGACCCCGGATCCCAGACTCTCTGTGCCGTATTCCTGGGCAGAACCAGCGGCCATGGCGGGCCTGACTCCCCAAACCAGCCCTGACCTGCTGGCTCTCCCCCGAGAGGCCCGCGGGCATTTCCTCCCACACTGCCCGCTCTGCTCTCCGGGAGCCTTGGGGCCTGGCAGGCGGCAGGGGGTGGCTGTGGTTTCCCACTGGCGGCCCCCTTTGTGCAGGAGAGGACGCAGCGGGCCGAGTTGCTGGGGCACCTGACTGGGGAGCTGGAGCGCCTGCGCCGGACCCACGAGCGGGAGCTGGAGGCCGCGCGGCAGGAGCAGGCCAGGCAGCTGGAGGGCCTGGGGCTGCGGCACCGGGAGCAGGTGGGCCGCGCGGCGGTGTGGCCGCGCCGTGCGGGCGGAGCAGCCGGGGCAGCGGCCGGTGCTGCGGGGGGAGTTCGCTGGCCGGCCCCCGTCTGGCACATCGGTGCCCCTTTGTTTTCTGGGCCAAGGGGGTCAGCCCCTCTAGGACCGTGGGGTTGGCACCTCTGCTGCTCCTGGCCCACCCTGGGCACAAACAAGAGGTGGGCTCTTGGCGGGGAGCGGGAGCCTATCCGGAGGTGTGCCATGGCTTGGGGGTCAGGACCCCTCCTGCCCCTCAGCTAATGCCTCGCACCGTTTCTGCACATACATCTTTTTCTCTGCCTTTGCTCTGTGCAGGAAAAGAAACTTCAAGATTTAGAGGTGGAGCTTGAAACCAGAGCCAAAGAGGTCAAGGCCAGGTTGGCTCAGCTGGACGCTCAGGTGAGGGAGTGGGGGTGGAGGGTCCCCGGGTGCCCTTGACCTTGGAGACATGGTTCCCCCAAGAGAGGATGGGCCTTTCTGCCCCTGCGCCCTGCAGCCTGGAGGTGCCCAGGCTCGTCCCCGCCCTCAGGAGGAGGCTGCCCCCGGAGAGGCAGCTGTGGGCCTGAAGAGGCAGTGGCCTCCTCACCTGGCCTCCCTGTCTCCCCTTCCTCTCTTCCCCACCTCCACCTCTGTTCACGGGGTCTCTGCAGGGCCTGGGGCTATTCCACCAGCAGCCCCATGTGGGGAAGCCAGCTCCGGATGCCAGGGAGTGGGGCCGGCAGGAGCGGGGAGGACCTCGGTGTGGGGCCCCGCCGGGCCCTGTCCTGGGGCTTCCCGGCTCCCTGCCTTCGCCCCCTCTTTCTCCAGGTGCTTCTGTCTTTCCCTCTGCCCAGGAAGCCACAGCCACCCAGCAGCACCTGGACGAGGCCAAGCAGGAGCACACGCACCTGCTCGAGTCGAACCGGCAGCTCCGGAGAACTCTGGGCGAGCTGCGGGCCCTCAAGCGGGAGCTGGAGGCCCAGGTGGACCAGCTGCAGGCCCAGGCCCAGGCGCTGCAGAAACGCATCAGGTGGGTGCCCTCTGACTCCGCTGCTCGGCCTGTCTGTCCCAGGCAGGGCTGGAGCCAGGCTCTGCTGCCTGTTGTAGGGGTGAGGGTGTGAGGAGGCGGAGCGGCTGGGGTCCTGGTCTCACTGTTTAAGCCCCAGCGCTGCCTCAGGGGCTTGGCCGGAGTGAAGGGATGGAGATGATCTTACTTCCTATCTGGGTGGGGCTCCAAGCCCGCCAGGGGTCCCGACAGTGCTCACCTCCTGCACCCCCGCCCGCAGCGAGCTGGAGGCCGAAGCTCAGAGGAAGCAGGAGGTGCTGAAAGGGCTGGCGGCCGAGATGAGCCGTGCTTCCCCCTCTTGTGAGCCAGACCTCCACATCGAGGACCTGAGGACAGCCCCTGGCACCGTGAGCAGCTCTGGCCCCTGCAGGGACAGGAGGGCTGGGGGGGCGGGGGGTGGGACCCCAGGAGGGGCGGGGCTCTGCTCTGTATTGGGCCTCAGCTCCTGTTCTTACTGTTCCCCACGGCCATAGTCGGAGGGTCTCGGGTGAACAGTGCCCCCCCTCAGCAGGCCGGGGTGTTGGCTCTGGAGGGTTTCGGGCCTGGAGATTGCGTGCCCCTGCTGGCCTGGTCAGCGGGTTTCCCTGTGTCCTCAGAAGCAGACCAAAGAGGCACCCCCTGCTGTCTCCCCGAGCCCGGAGGCTGCCGACTCGTCCTTGGACAGGTGCGTCCATGGCTGTCCGGTTTGGGGTTAGGCCGGGTGAAGCGAAGTCATGGCAGTCACCTGTGGGCATGGCTCAGGGAAGTCGGTGCCCGTCTGGACTGTGGGCACGGCAGGCTGGCATCTGCTGATGCCTGGGTGAGGGTCAGGCTGACGGGACCGTGGGGTTCCTATCCTCGGCAGCCCCGCCCCGCCCCATCCCACCCCGCCCACATTCTGCTCAGGGTACGTGCCTGCCAGGAGCCTGGAATGGGCCAAAGCAGGCTCTGGAGTCTTTGAGGCCCTCTCACCCCTCCCCCCGCCTGTTCCCATCAGCTTCCGGCACTACCTCTCCGCCGAGGGGGCGGCCCTCCGCAGCGCCAAGGCCTTCCTGGTGCGGCAGACGCGCTCCATGCGCCGGCGGCAGGCGGCCCTGAAAGCCGCGCAGCAGCACTGGGGCCGCGAGCTGGCCGCTCCGGAGGCGCCCGAGGACCTGCTGGGCACCGAGGCCCTGGGCGGCGACCTGCACAAGAGCCTGGAGGAGGTCCGAGCCAGGAGGACAGCCTGGGCCTGGGGAGGGCGGCTGGGAGCCGGCTGTGCCCTCCACTGCTCATTGTGGGGACCCACGAGGGCGGGTGCCCAGCCTGAGGCTCTGGGCCGTGGGCGGGGGGTGGAGATCCTCGCGAGCTGGGCACCGGGTGCAGGACGCTCTGATGGAACCGCCTGGCCTCCCAGAAACGGCAGGTGATGTGCTAGGGGCAGCGTTACCCGTTTGCTGGGGGAAGAGGGCAGTAAGCGTCTCTGATTTCACGCCCAGCGCCCCCTGGTGACGTACCGTAGCTCAGGTGATCTCAGGGCCCATGGAACGCAGCCGTTCTCTTGGATGAGAATCTAGATTGAGAGTGAAGTGAGTTTTCACGGTAACCCAGCGAGCAGAGGGCGAGCTCAGGTCCCCCCGCCTTGGCTGCAGGAGGCCCGGCACCTGGGGGAGATGCAGTCTGCCATGCGGAGAGGCCGCAGCCTGCTGCAGAGGAAGGAGGAGAAGCTGAGTGAGCTGGAGGCCTCTCTGCGGGCCGAGGTGAGCCCTGGCCGTGCGGCCGGGAGGGCTCCGGGCTGGGAATGGCGTGGCTTCAGCCTGGGGTTGGGTTATCTGTGCTGCGTGGCTCTGAGAGACCCGGAGCTCCTTGCTGAAGCTTCTCGGGAGAGGATCTGGCCTGGCCCTTTCCCGGCTGCGGAGCCTGGGGACAGGTGTTCCGGGGGGAGATGCCCTGGGAGGGTGGGGAGACCCTGAAGGGCGAGTTTACTGGGGGGACAAAGGGTGGACATCAGCCTGGGCCTGGTGGCCTGCCTGCCCGCGTCTCAGGTGGGTTTGGTGAGTTCTGTTAGCCGCCCCCCCAACCCGCCCCACCGGCGAGGCAGCCGCAGGAGGTGCCCCTCCCAGAACCCTGGCCCAAAGAGCCCGCCCGGGGAGGAGAGAGGGGCTGTCTCCAGCACAAAGCCAGCGGGCAGAGGCGCAGGCGAGGGCCAGCAGAGCTGCTGCTTCTACCCGCAGGCTCTGGATGGGGACACTCTGAGAGGGCCCCCCATCAAGAAGGCGGTGACCTTTGACCTCAGCGACTCGGAAGACACTAACAGTGGAAGCTCAGACTCCTGTCCCCTGCCTCAGGGTGAGCGGTGGCCGCAGGGAGGAGCAGGAGGGCAGCTGGGGAAGGACGGGCCTCCACGGAGAGGGAAATGGGCTGCCCCTCCTCGGCGCTGTGCGGGCCTCTGGGAGCCCGTGTCTGAGCAGGTCCTCGGCGGGTGCTGGGCGAGGAGCAGCCATCCGGCTCTGGCAGGAGCAGGGCCCTCCCTCCGCCGAGCCAAGGTGCCCGCAGGGCCTGGGTCCTCACCTCCTGCCTCTTCCCTTTCAGGCGTTCTGCCCGGCCCTGCCTTCCCCCACAAGCTCCGGTGCTTGGACAGCTCCCTGCAGAGCATCAGCAGCCAGCTGCACCAGGTCCTCAGCCTGCTGGGGGTCCTCAGCACCCCGCCGCCTCCGCCTCCGCCTCCACCACAGCCACCCCCGCCCTTCACGTCCACCCCGCCCCCGCCCCCCTCCGTCCGGAGGACCCCCACCCAGTGGGCCTGGGACCCGGGGCTGGGCCCCCGGCTCTCCTCCTCCGCCTCCGCCACGCAGGCCGTGGATGACTTCCTGGTGGAGAAATGGCGCAAGTACTTCCCAGGTGAGCTTCCTCGGCCGCCTGCCTGCACTCTGGGCCCAGCCTCCCCTCCTCCTCTGCTTTCTTCCCCCTCCCCCTCCTCTCAGCTTTGGGTCACTGTCCGATGGCCGGCCCCTGGGGAAGCAGCCTGGCTGGGCCAGCACCGGCTCCGGGGGCCCCGGGGGCCTGATGGCTCCTGAGCGCACAGAGCGGGGGCTGTGGTCCTCACCATCAGGAGCGCCCGGGGCTGTGCCTTAGCCGGTGTTTCCCGTAAAGCTTTCCTTTAGGCCTATCGCCCTCTGAGGTTGTCTGTTTTTTTCAAATGTTTTTACTGATGTTCAGAGAGAGGGGAAGGGAGAGGGATAGCGAGGTAGAACATCAATGAGAGAGAAACTTGGATGGGCTGCCTCTTGCATGCGCTATGCTGGGAGTCAAGCCTGCAACCCGGGCAGGTGCCCTGACTGGGAATCGAGGCGACTGGAAATGGAGACAAAAGTGGGCTCCACTTTGGAGAGGAAATGGGCAGGGTGACTCCGCTCCCCCTGCACTTCCAGCTGCTGCGGGCCTCCCCGTGGGCCTCTGTGGGGGGGGGCTGCCTTTTCTGTTGTGAGGAGGCGGAGGTGCTGGGGAGCAGGGGCGGTTGGCCCCTGTCCTGAGCCATTGCTTCTTGCTTTCCAGCTGGGAGCCCCGGCCTCTGCAGCAGCCCTGCCCCCTTGGAGAACAGGCTGGGCTACGTGTCTGCCAGGTAAGACTCCCTGCAGCTCTGGCGCCACCTCTGAGGGGGACAGAGCTCAGGGTCCGGCAGCCCTGGGGCTCCGGTGGGCCTGGGTCCCAGCGGCCCCTCCCACCGCAGAGGGGCGTCCCGGAGCCCAGCTCCCTGAGGAAGTGCCCTCAGCCTCTTGAGAGGAAGCAGCGCTGCAGCCCCTGGCACGGCCCTCCGCGGCCCTCCAGCTCAGCCTGGAGCGGCCTCTGTCTTTGCGAGCAGCATGTGGAGGAGGGGCACCCTGTTGGGGAGATACATGGGCCAGCGTTTGAGCCTGCTGTTTCTCACAGCCTTCTTGCCACACAGGCCCCAACCATTAGCACCCCCACCCCTCTGACCAGTGGAGGGGACGCTGAGATGGGCCGGGATCTGTGGGCGTGGAGCCCGCAGTGTGGGTGTCAGGAGTACCACCCGGGGTAGGCAGTCCCAGGGCCTCCCGCCAGTGGGCGAGCTGAGCAGCTGCAGCAGCCCCACAGCCCAGCCTGAGCTGATGTCGGAGGAAGTGCCTGTGCTCCTGTGGTCCCGAGTCACAGGCTGCCCCTGGCCTCCGGCCTGCCTCCTCCTCCAGGGAGCAGCTCCGCCTCCTGCAGCACCCCCTCTCGCACGCCCCTGAGGCGGGCAGCGCCGGTCTGCAGGGCATGATCGAGGCTAACCGGCGGTGGCTGGACCGCTATAGGAGTGACCCCAAGTTATATCCTTTCAGCCAGCTCTCCAGCCCGGGCCCCTTCCTGCTGTAGCCGGTGCTGAGCTGGGCTGCGGCTGTTAGGGTCCTGGGGGTCCGAGGACTATCTTGTTTGGCTTCCTCCCTTCCTCCCCTGGCCCTTCCTCCCCTGGCCCTTCCTCCCCTGGCCCTTCCTCCCCTGGCCCTTCCTCCCCTGGCCCTTCCTCCCCTGGCCCTTCCTCCCCTGCCCTTCCTCCCCTGCCCGTCCTCCCCTGCCCGTCCTCCCCTGCCCTTCCTCCCCTGGCCCTTCCTCCCTTCCTTTCGTCCTTCCTCTCCTCCCTTCCTCCCCTCCTCCCTGGCCTCCCTGGTGTTCAGCTGCGCGCAGTTCTCCTTCACCTGGTGGCCAGGCCTCTGTGCTTAGTGCCCACGCCAGCAGCGCCGGGCCTCCTGCAGCTGAGCCTGGATGAGAACAACAGGCTGCAGGTGCACCGCTGCTGAGGCCCAACGGTGTGGCCCCGCATCTCCCCGGCCGAGGAGGGCCTGCCCGCTGCCTCGGACGAAGATCTTCTGGGGAAGCGGGCTGGTGGAGAGGATGGCAGATCTGAGAGCAGTGCGCCCCTGCAGCGCCCGGAGCGGACTGCAGGCTGACTGGGACGGCTGAGGCCTGCGAGGACACGACCCTTTCGGGGCATCGCAGGCACCGATGTCCGAGCCAGGTTCCCTGTGCGGAGTGAGCCCCCGCTGCCTTCTCCATGAGCAGGCCCAGCGTCCTAGACGCTGTCTCTCCAATACCTCAGTGCATGAGCTCAGGCCGTTTCTTTCTCTCTTTTCTCCTCCTCCCCCCCTCCTTTTTTTAAACATCCCCTTTTTTGAGTTCTCTGTTTCTCCGTTGACTGTCTCAGGATTGGGCCCAGCCCTGCGAGGGCGCTGGGGGCACGCCTTGCCTCGGCCGCACTGTGCTGTCCCAGGGCCCCTCCCCCGCCTCTCAGGCCTCAGCACACAGCTCTGCCGACAGCCGCCCGGAGAGCTGGCCGGCTCAGGGCCTCGCCCTTAGCCCGGGGTGTGCCCACGTGTTTCTGTCTCTGTTTTCTACTGTGCCACCTGCTCAGCCCGGAGGCTCCGTCTGAGGAGGTGGGGCGGGGCCGGGGCGGGACGATCTGCACAGCCCCTGCACCCTCTCACCAGCGGCCCCGGGGTCCCCCGACACGTCCTCTGACATCTGTGTCAGGCTGTTCTTGTCCGGAGAGCTGTGGGGCTGCCCTGGCCTCTAGTGCACAGAGACCGAGCCTCCCTCCCCCTCCACGGACCTTAGTCATGGACTAGGAAACGGAGGCCCGATGCTTTTTCTTCATCTGCGGCTCGGCTCAGTCTGCCACACAGAACAAGCCCGTGTTCCGTGGCTGATCCTGTGGGACTAGCGTACGCGTCGCCCCATCTCTGTAACAAGCCTGTTAGTGCCTCCATTAAACCTTCTGGCCCATTTTCTACACGGCCGCTGTGTGCGTGTGTCCTCTGGGCCTTGCCTCCTCCCTTGTGAGAACAGAGGAAGGAGCCCTGGCCACTGTGGCTCAGTGGGTAGAGCATCAGTTTGTGGACCAAAGGGTCCCGGGTCCGATTCCGGTCAAGGGTATGTACCTTCGTTGTGGGCTCCTCCTTGGAACCTGGTTGGGGCTTGTGCAGGAGGCAAACAATGGATGTGTCCCTCTCACGTCGATGTTTCTCTGTCTTTCCCTCTCTTCTGCTCTCTCTAAAAACTAATGGGAAAATATCTTCTGGTGAGGATTAACAACTACAACAACACAACGTTAATGTTCACAGCGTGTCTAGGAAGCCGATGTGATCACAACACACTGGTGATGCGGGGATTGCCATCTTCGTTCCTAGGGACGAGGAAATCGAGGCTCTGGCCCCTTTAAGTGCGGGGTCCTGGAGCAAATAGCTGAGCTCCCTACCAGGCAGATCCCGCCCTGCCCTGTGCCCTGGAGCCCCCTGGCCCCTGCTGCGGCCTTGGGAGGTGCTGACCTCCACCGCTCCCTTCCTCCTCCTGTCCCTCTGCCCCTGGGAGTCCTAAGCAGGCAGTTGGGGGGCATCCCCCTCCAGGGGTGTGAACACCCACACAGCACCGCTCCTGGATCTGCAGCAGCAGACGGGCTTGGATCCAGCGTGAGGTGGCCCTGTGCCATGGGTTTGCATAGGAAAACCAGCTTCAAGGCGAGCATGCGCACTGACCCGGCTCCTGTGGGCCCGGGCCACTCACTCTGGTGGAGGGCGGGAAGGAAGCAGGGAGCCTTCTGGGGCACCTGGATGCCAGTGCTGCTCGTGTTGCCTCGTGCGGTCCTTTTACCCGACAAGGTGGGCGTTTTTGTAGATGAGGAAACAGGCTCAGAGAGGGTAAATGGCTACAGCTCAGCGTCACTCAGGCCCGTGTGTCTCCGAGAGCCAGGTTCCAGCCACCACACTCCCGCCCCTACCTCAGCCACTCCAACTTCCCCTCTCCTTCTGCGGGTGAAGACGGGTCCCAGGAGGGAGGTGGCTTCCAGCTGAGTAAGCACCGCCCCCCCCCCCCCCACGCCGGCCAAGGTTTACAGGGCCTTTCTCAGGACTCCCAGACACCCCTCCCCCAGGGCTCCCAGACACCCCTCCCCCAGGGCTCCCAGATACTCCTCCCCCAGGGCTCCCAGACACCCCTCCCCCAGGGCTCCCAGACACCCCTCCCCCAGGGCTCCCAGACACCCCTCCCGCAGGGCCTTCCCTCGCTGCCTGGGGAGCCTGAGCCTGTGCTGCCGCTCAGCGCCGCTGGGCTGACCGGGGCCCGGGAGCACCGAGCTGTCCGAGTGAGCGTGTGGCCGGTGCGGCGGAGCCGGGAGCTGGTTCGGAAACGTCCAGGCCGAGGCTGAGAAGCGCTTTTAAAGGACACTGGCTTTGAATAAGCTGCATGTTCACAGGCTCCGTCCACGGCCATCCCGTGCCTCCTGGACGGTCACAAAGGGATCAGCCCCTCCCTGGGATTTCATGGGAAGATGGGAGAGCAGGCTGCTCCTCCCTCTGCGGGAGTCCTGACCCCGGAGCAGAGGCTCCCCAGAGCCCTTCGGGAGCCGTGGACTGCTTTCTCACGGGAGCAGCACCCCCCCAGATAATGCCCACCCCTCGGCTGCCGAAGCGCCCACACAGGACGGCGCTCCGGCCTTAGGACTCCTCCTGGCTCTGTGACCCGAGCGAGTGCCCTTCCTGGTCCAAAGCTCGGCCTGAATCCATGTCCAGGGATGAGGCAGGGGCTCCTCAGCTTCAGGGAGAGTTCTGCTGTGTGGGGAGGACCCTCATTCAGCCTGAGACAGGGCCGGGCTGGGGAGGGGTGCTGGGTGGGAGGGGTGCTGGGTGGGAGAGGTGTTGGGTGGGAGGGGTGCTGGGCAGTGGAGGGGTACTGGGTGGGAGGGGTGCTGGGTGGGGCTGCCAGTCCCACGCCAGTTCTCTCAGTGGCGATGGGAAGTGTGGCTGTCACAATGTCCTGATAGTTGGAAGCCCGGTGGGTGCCTCAGTTCCAGGCGTCTCCAATCCACATGCCTGCACTTGCGCTGAGGCTGCTACCCAGCAGGTGTCCACAGAGGCACCGGGGGGGAGGGGGGGGGTCAGTGCATCATGGAGAAGAGGGTGCCTGCTTGTGGGGGGGGGGGGTATGGAACAGCATGGTGAGTCCACTTGTGGGCTAGAAGCAGGAGGCAGGAAACAGGCAAGGGCTCCCGCCTCATTCTCTGCCTCGATGCGCACGTCTGTCCAGCGGGTTAGCGGCTTATAAAGCGGTGTGAGAGTTAGTTACTCCATGCGCGTCCTCAGGACCGCTCAGCACCGCGTGAGGGAGCCATGTCACCAGAGGGCAGCGTGTTTTTCCTGACCTGCTCCCCTGTGAGAGAAGGAGCTGACACTGTTCACGGTGAGACCAGCACCAGAGACCCAGTGGCCACAGGCTGACAGCGTCGCACACCAAGGCGTCTCCCCTGAGCCTGTGGATCCTCCAAGGCAACAGGGAGCCTGGGTCACGTCCTGGGAGCCCTGCTCTGGTTTTGCCCGACGAGTTGCAGGGACGAGGGGCTTAGCCACCGGGAAGTTGATTGTGACGGAGAAGGGGACGGGCTCCCAGCACCAGGTTCCAGCCTGCAGGCCCGAGCAGCCATCCCATCAGTGGCTTTGCTCGTGTGCAGAGCCGAGGTGCTGGTGCCGTCAGGCCGGGGGCTTGGGGTCCTCAAACAGGGTTTTGCTGGCCCTGGAGCCCGGGCTGCCCACGCCAGTCACAGCCTCAGTAGCTGGGGGCCGGCTCCTGGCCCCTCTGACAGGAAGGGCTGGTGAGGAGCGGAACCCAGCAAGCTTGCTCAGGGAGGCGGGTGGGCAGGGCTACTGCCCCAGAGCAAAGCCTGCAGCCCTTTTGGCCGGAACGTGGGGATGATTCAGTTAAGACCACAAAGAGCCTCAGAGGCCTTGGAGCTGCTGCTGCCTCCAGGCAGGGGCATGGATTTGTAGCCCCATTTAGAGCCGAATAAAGCACTCAGCCACCTGCCCGGGGAGCCTCACCGGAGCCCACAGGCTGCACAGCCCTCCGACAACCCTGCCTCCAATGGCACTGGATCAGAGACTGTATCTTCCCGTCCTCAGGTGTCAAGTTTATGGGGTGTGTGTGCGTGACAGAGAGAGAGAGAGGCCTCCATGACCAGCATATTCAGTGCACACTCTTGCCTAATTGGCTCCCCAAACAATGAGCTACGCAGGCCCTGGGTGCTGTCCTGCTGTCCTGCCCGGGCAGGGAGATACTTCCCAGCCCCACCCAGACCTGACCATCCAGGAAGGCTGATGGAGAATTCTGCCAGCCATGGAGCTCATCCTAGGGCATCAGGGGGCAGCAAGCCAAGCCAGCAGCCTGTTCTCAGCCGGTGGCACACCCCGCATCTGATCTTGGGGCTCAAACAGTTGCCTTGCCCCAGATAGACTCTAACAGTGGACCCCATCTGCCCAAGGACACTACCAGCAGACACATCCTGAGACCCAGGCTAAGCTGATGAGTGAAACGCTCCCAATGCAAACCTGCAAAGTCTGGGAGAGGTGACCACTTAAATGTATAGATACCAAATAAGGAATCAGGATCTCTCTCTCTCTCTCTCTCTCTCTCTCTCTCTCTCTCTCTCTCTCTCCCCTCTCTCTTTTATCTTCTCTCTCTCACTGCCCCACACACATACATCATAAACATGACAATCCTAAAGAAAACTAATCTCTAAAAATTGACCCTAAAGAAACAGAGTTCTACAATTTTTTAAAGAAGTTTATTGAGTTAAAAGAATATATAGATTAAATAAAATTAGGAAAACACTGCATGAACAAAACAAAGAAATAGAAATCATTGAAACACCCCCCGCCAAAACCTGAGAAATATAATAAATTGAAGAATTCAAGAGAGAGCTTCAAGAACAGATTCAATCATGTAGAAGAAAGAATCAGTGACCCGAAAGATAGGACATTTGAAATTATCCAGTCAGAGGAGCAAAAAGGAAATAGTGAAAAAGAGTGCAGAAAACCGCCGGGACCGGTTTGGCTCAATGGATAGAGCGTCGGCTTGGGGACTCAAGGGTTCCGGGTTCGATTCCGGTCAAGGGCATGTACCTTGGTTGCGGGCATGTCCCCAGTAGGGGGTGTGCAAGAGGCAGCTGATCGATGACTCTCTCTCATCGATGTTTCTAACACTCTATCTCTCTCCCTTCCTCTCTGTATAAAAAAATCAATAAAATATATATATAATTAAAAAAAAGTGCAGAAAACCTATGGGACTAATGGGACACAATTAAAAAAATTATTTTTAGAAAATTTTATTGAGTTTTAGAGAGAGAGAAGGGGGTAAAGGAGGAGAAACATCAACTGGCTCTTCCACTTATTTATGCATTCACTGGTTGCTGCTTGTATGTGCTCTGACGGGATGGGATCTGCAGCCTTGGCAAATTGGAACAAATCTAAAAACAACTGAGCTACCTGGCCAGGCCCCCCCAAATATTCGCGATGGGAATTTCAGAAGGAGGAATGACACAGAACATAACACTAAGTATATTTAAAGCAATAATAGCTGAAAAATTCCCAAACTTGGGAAGAAAAATACACATCTAGATTCAAGAGGCCCCCCAATTCCCAAATAGATTGAACCTGAATAGGGCCACACCACACATTATAATTAAATTGTTAAAAGTCAAAGAACGAATTTTAACACTTTTAAAATATGTTTTTATTGATTTTCAGAGAGAGAAAGGTACTAGAAACATTAGTGATGAAAGACACTCATGGACCAACTGACTGCTGCACTTCCCATACTGGGGATCGAGCCCACAACCTGTGCCTGCGCCCTGACTGGGAATCGAACCATGGATTCAATTGAACTCATGGGTTGATGCTGAACCACCGAGCCACACTAGCTGGGCAAGACAGAAAGAACCTAAAGAGCCGCAAGAGAAGAAGATGAGTTACAAACAAAGGAACCTCCGTAGACTCCCTAACACACTTTTCAGGCCAGAAGTGAGTGCGAGAGCTTATTTAAAAGATCGAAAGAATAAAACAAGAACGCTAGAAATGAAGGAGGGATAAATAAAAGCAGAGGGAATTATAAGAAATGCTTAGGGAGTTTTTTGAGGGGCAACAGAAGGATGCTGATATAAGAAGGGAGTGCAATACTGGTACTGATGAATATGTAGTCAGATTCTGTAATATGGTGATGGTGCATAATTTACTTACAAGTCTAGTTTAAAACACAAACATGGTAAAAATAGCCATATATATAATAATATGTTAGTTATAAAAATACATCAATTGAACATCAATAACCTAAAATGTGAGGGGGAGAATAAAAATGTAAAGCTTAGGATTTCTATCAAAGTTAAATTATTACTTTCAAAGAGGGTGTTATAATTTTAAGTTATTTTTGTAAGCCTTATAAACACAAGGAAAGACTTGTGGTAATTACACAAATTACATAAAGAAGTCAAGCATACTGATGCCACAAGACATCAAAGCAAACAGTGATAGCAGATTCAGAATCAAGGATAATGGGTTTACAAAATAACCAGAAAACAATGAACAAATGGCAATAGTAAGTTCTCACTTAACAATAATTAGTTTATATGTAAAAAGGTTAAATTCTCTAATCCAAATGGCCAAAACACAAAACTACACAAAAAACACAAGATTCAACAATATGATGCCTGCAAGAGACTCACATTAGCCTTACAGACACACACAGACAGAGTGAAGGGATGAAAAAGCTATTTCAAGCAAATTGTAAGCAACAAAAAAGGAGTGCATTGAAAACAACACAATACTTAGGAGTACACTAAGCTAAGGAGGTGAAAGATCTCTACTCTGAAAACTACAAGACATTAATGAAAAAAATGGAAGGAGACACAGTAAATGGAAAGGTGTTCTGTGTTTGTGGATTGAGAGAATTAATATTGTTAAAACATCAATACTACCCAAAGGTATCAAAGATTCAAGGCAATTCCTATCAGGATTCCATATAAAATTTATATGTTCACTAGTCTCAGCCGGTGGCACACCCCTCACCTGATCTCAGGACAACCCTGAGATCAACTTCTTTAAAAAAATTGTAGAAATCCATTTCTCTAGAGTCAATTATTAGAGATTTATTAGTTTTCTTTGGGGTGTTGTAGATCCTAAGAACTCTCATTACAAGGAAGAAAATTCTCTTTTTGCATTTTCCATATGAGATGATGGAACTACAAAACTCCCAAATAGCCAAAGAAATCCTGAGGAAGAACAATCAGGAAGCTATCACACATTCTGATTTCAAGTGACCCTAAAAGGTAAGGTAATCAAAAGAGCAGGTCAGTGGCATAAAAACAGACAATGCGATCAATGGAACGGAATTAAGAGCCCAGAAAGAAACGCAAGCATATATAGCCAACTAATACTTGACAAGGGAGCCAAGAATAACGGGGAAAAGATAGTCTCTTCAATAAATGTGCAGGTAAAACTGGATATTCACACTAAAGGGGCAAAACCAGGCCCCTATCTTACACCACTCACAACAATTAACTCCAAAGGATTAAAGGCTTAAATGTAAGACCTGAACCATGAAATCCTAGAAGAAAACACAGAAAAACCCCAACTTCTTGACATGGGTTTTGGTAATGAGTTTTGGTATGACACCTAAAGCATAAGCAGCAGCAAAACAAAAAGGGGTAGAGAGTGTGGGAACCGGGTGGAGAGGAGCTATGGGGGGAAAAAGAGACATATCTGTAATTATCTGAATAAAGACTAAAAAAAAGATTAATAGGAGAAAAAATCTGTTGCATTTCTATACATTAATAATGAACCATCAGAAAGAGAAATTAAGAAAACAGTCCCACTAACAATTGCATTAAAAGAATAAAATACTCAGAACAGATTTAACCAACGAGGTGAAAGATCTGTCCCATAAAAACTGTGAGACCTGTGAAGACACGGAGGAAGACACAAGTAAGCGGGAAGATATTCTGTGTGCAGGGCCCGAAGGAGTTAATAATGTTAAAATGTCCAAACTACTAAAGCAATCAACAGATTCAATGTTATCCTAATCAAAACGCCAGTGGCATTTTTCACAGAAATAGAACAAACGATCC
Source organism: Nyctalus aviator (assembly GCA_036971965.1). Lineage (NCBI taxonomy): Eukaryota > Metazoa > Chordata > Mammalia > Chiroptera > Vespertilionidae > Nyctalus > Nyctalus aviator. Next base: position 72,656,698 of record CM072929.1, read on the forward strand.
TAAAATTTGTATGGAACCATAAAAGTTCCTAAATAACCAAAGTAGCATTGAGAAAGAAGACCAAAACTGGAGGCACACACTCCCTGATTTCAAACTGCATTACAAAGCCATGGAAATTAAAGTGTCATTAAAGCCAAAGCCACACGTGGATCTATGGATCAGAATAGCCCAGAAACAAACCCACACAGAGATGGCCAATTGTAATTTATGACCAGGGAGCCAAGAACATATAATGGGGAGAAGACAATCTCCCTAACGAATGGCAGCGGGGAAGCTGGCCATTAGCTTACATCACAGACAAAGATTAGCTCAAAATAAAGGCCTGAATATAAGACTCGAAACCACAAGCGTCTAGAAGGAAACAGGTTGCAAGCTCCTTAACAAGGGTCTTGGGATGAGTTTTTTGGATCTGACTCCAAAAGCAAAGGCAACAAAAAGCAAAAATAAACCACATTAAACTAAAAAGCTTTTGTACAACAAAGGAACCATCCACAAAATGAAAAGGCAACCTATTGAATGGGAGAAAATATTTGCAAATCACATCCTATCTAATAATAGAGCAATATGCAAATTAACCATCACTCCACGACAAAAATGGCAGTCCCGATAGCCACAAGCTGGCAGCGCCCAGTCCCCTCAGCTCCGCTGCTGGAGTGTCCAGCCTGTCCACAGGAGCAGCGAAGCTGGATCTGAGGGGTTTTTGATGCACCCCAGACAGGTCAGTCAAAGCCTGGACAGCAGTTGGCGTGGGCAGCAGGGAAGCCCCAGGCCCAGCAGTCAGAGCCCGGACAGCAGGGCTTGGGGGCTTCCTTAGGAAGGTGGCAGCGGGAACACCCCCAGACCCCACAGACAGAGCCCGGACAGCAGGGCTTGGGGGCTTCCTTAGGAAGATGGCAGCGGGAACACCCCCAGACCCCACAGACAGAGCCCGGACAGCAGGGCTTGGGGGCTTCCTTAGGAAGGTGGCAGCGGGAACACCCCCAGACCCCACAGACAGAGCCCGGACAGCAGGGCTTGGGGGCTTCCTTAGGAAGATGGCAGCGGGAACACCCCCAGACCCCACAGACAGAGCCCGGACAGCAGGGCTTGGGGGCTTCCTTAGGAAGATGGCAGCGGGAACACCCCCAGACCCCACAGACAGAGCCCGGACAGCAGGGCTTGGGGGCTTCCTTAGGAAGGTGGCAGCGGGAACACCCCCAGACCCCACAGACAGAGCCCGGACAGCAGGGCTTGGGGGCTTCCTTAGGAAGATGGCAGCGGGAACACCCTCAGACCCCACAGTCAGAGCCCGGACAGCAGGGCTTGGGGGCTTCCTTAGGAAGATGGCAGCGGGAACACCCCCAGACCCCACAGACAGAGCCCGGACAGCAGGGCTTGGGGGCTTCCTTAGGAAGATGGCAGCGGGAACACCCCCAGACCCCACAGTCAGAGCCCGGACAGCAGGGCTTGGGGGCTTCCTTAGGAAGATGGCAGCGGGAACACCCCCAGACCCCACAGTCAGAGCCCGGACAGCAGGGCTTGGGGGCTTCCTTAGGAAGGTGGCAGCGGGAACACCCCCAGACCCCACAGACAGAGCCCGGACAGCAGGGCTTGGGGGCTTCCTTAGGAAGGTGGCAGCGGGAACACCCCCAGACCCCACAGTCAGAGCCCGGACAGCAGGGCTTGGGGGCTTCCTTAGGAAGGTGGCAGCGGGAACACCCCCAGACCCCACAGACAGAGCCCGGACAGCAGGGCTTGGGGGCTTCCTTAGGAAGGTGGCAGCGGGAACACCCCCAGACCCCACAGACAGAGCCCGGACAGCAGGGCTTGGGGGCTTCCTTAGGAAGGTGGCAGCGGGAACACCCCCAGACCCCACAGTCAGAGCCCGGACAGCAGGGCTTGGGGGCTTCCTTAGGAAGGTGGCAGCGGGAACACCCCCAGACCCCACAGACAGAGCCCGGACAGCAGGGCTTGGGGGCTTCCTTAGGAAGATGGCAGCGGGAACACCCCCAGACCCCACAGACAGAGCCCGGACAGCAGGGCATGGGGGCTTCCTTAGGAAGATGGCAGCGGGAACACCCTCAGACCCCACAGACAGAGCCCGGACAGCAGGGCTTGGGGGCTTCCTCAGTGTGTCGGTATCGGCGAAGCCCCCAGGCCCGCAGACAGAGCACACTGCAGGGCATGGGGGCTTCCTTCACATGACACATGGCAAGGCAGGCAGAGCGCGGAGGGCAGGGCATGGGGCTTTATCTCTATGGCTGCAGCAAAACCTCCAGGCCCGCAGAGAGCAGAGAGCCACAGGGAGTGGGCCTAAGCCATCAGTAGGGCATCCCCTGAGAGCTCCTGGATTGTAGAGGGTGCAGGTTGGGCGGAGGGACCCACGTGCACGAATTTCATGCACTAGGCCTCTAGTATAAAATAAGGGGGTTAATACTCAAAATATGTGAAGAAATCATATGATTCTATAAACCCCCCCAAAACAATTGGATTAAAAAATGGGTAAATGATCTGAATAGACATTTTTTCCAAAGAAGACATACAGATGGCCAACAGGTACATGGAAAGATGCTCAAATTCATTTATCAAGGAAATGCACATCAAAACCACCATGAGATGGCACCTCACACCTGTTAGAATGGCTACCACATAAAAAGTAAGACGTTAAGTCCTGGCTGGTGGGGATGTCAATTGGTACAGACACTGTGGAGACAGTATGATGTTCCTCAGAATATTAAAAATAGAACTATCACATAACCCAGCCATTCCTCTTCTGAGCACTCATCCAAAGAAAATGAACACATAATTAAAAAAGATATCTGGCCTGGCCAGTGTGGCTCAATGGCTTAGTGTTGACCCATGAACCAGGAGGTCAAGGTTCTATTACTTGTCAGGGCTGTGGGCATACAGGAGGCAGCCAATCAATGATTCTCTCTCATAATTGATGTTTCTATCTCTGTCTCCCTCTTTCTACGAAATTAAATAAAAACATTAAAAAAGATATCTGACCTGCTGTGTTCATAGCAGCATGATTTCCAATAGCCAAGGTATGTAAGCAACCTAAGTGTTTATTGATGGACGAATGGCTGCAGAGATGTGCTGTGTGCATGCAGGGGAATACTGTTCAGCCACAACAGGAAGGAGAGCTTGCCCTTTGCCACTAAAGGATGGAACCTGAGGGCATTACGAGTGAATGAGTCAGTTATAAAGTCAGCCAGTCCGCGGAAAAGAAAGCATGGTGACTAAGTTAGCAATGCTGTGCTGCATGTTCGGAAGTTGCTAAGAGAGTAAATCTTAAAGTCCAAGAAAAAAAACTTTTATAACTATGTGTGGTGAGAGATGTTAACCAGACTTACCTGATCATTTCCCAATATGCACAAAGTTTGAATCATTATGTTGTACATGAAGCTGATATGCTATTGTCAATTATACCTCAATAAAAATAAGTTTAAATGTTGGCAAAAACAACAAGAAAAAGAGCAGTGTATCCGCACATGTTTCTTTAAAACACACTCAAGTTCAAGTAAGACAAGAGCCAAGTCTTGCTTCTGTTCCCCAGGCTACCTCTCTGCCAGGTACAACCCAAAGCACGCTAAGGCTCTCCCCAAAGAAGGCTAATACGCCCCCCCCACCCACTCCAAAAAAGGTAAATTTTATGTTGTATATCTTCTTCCACAATAAACACAAAACCCAAAGCAAATGCTGGCTGCACACTCACAAACACTGCGGTTGGTCAGATCTGGACTTGTTTTCTAATATATTTTTATTGATGTCAGAGAGGAAGGGCGAGGGAGAGAGAGAAACATCAATGATGAGAGAATCATGGATCGGCTGCCTCCTGCACGCCCCGCACTGGGATCCAGCCTGCAGCCCGGGCATGTGCCCTGACTGGGAATCGAACTCTGACCTCCTGGGTCATAGGTCAGCGCTCAACCACTGAGGATGCCGGCTGGGTACACTTGTTGTTTAAGTTTTTTCTTAGTTCTCTGATGTGGAACTAAGTTTGAAACCCATAGCCTGGCTGGGCTGCAGGCAGTGGGAGGGCGGGCGTGGCCTCTCAGACCGCCTGCCAGAGGAGGGCTTCTGTATCCTCTGGGTTTTCCTCAATGGCCGACTCTGACCCAGGGGGTGTGGGGAGGCCTCGGGCTGTGCATTTCTCACTGGCTCCGGGGGCGCTAACGCTGGGCCTGTGGCCCCCCTTTGAGAGTGAAGGCTCTGAGCCGGGCGGCGGCCTGGTCTGTGGCGGATGCAGGGCCGCTCGGAAAGGAGCAGACGGCGCTCTGAGGATCACCCCTGACGCCGGGCTCAGGAGGAGCCGGCGGGCAGCCGCTCCGTGAGCCGGCTTCTGGGTGCGGCTGAGCCAGGCTGTGTCGCCTCCAGAACCCGCTGCGGCAGGGGCAATGGGCTTTGCACAAGCCCGTCTCAGCCCCCTGGCCTCCTGTTTCGCAGGAAGGGCCCAGCTCAGCTGAACACAAGCTGAACTGGCTCAAATCGTGCTTCTCCGCTGCCTCTCTAGATCCTTCTCTTCCCCCTGGGCCCAGCGCAGGCCCAGACGCCTCCTGCTCCTCTCAGCTCCTCAACCGGGCGGAGCACGGGGGCGCCCTGCCACTCAGCCCGCCTCGGGGGGCTGCACCGGCTCACCTGGTCCTGGCCTCTTCCCGGCCGCATCCTTTGCGGAACCGACACTTGGGCCCCCGGGGAAGGCAGCAGATGCTCCTGAGCTTGCGTCTCCTCTCCGCCTCTCCCTGCCCCTCTACCTGTGGTGACTTGCTGAGCCCCCAGAGCCCCAACCGTCCCCTTTCAGGGGAGACAGAGGTGGCGGAGCGGCGAGGGGGTTCCCGGAGCCAAAGCGCAGGGAGGGCTCTGCTCAGCCCGCACAGGGCTCCCCTGCACCTTGGCGGCTGGCTCCCTCTGGGGATTGTTCTTCCCTGTGGGCTGTTGGAGGGGGGGCTGAGTTGTGATTTCCCAGGCCCAGCGTATGCATGCGTGTGCGTGTGCGTGTGCGTGTGCGTGTGTGCACGTGCATGTGCGCGGGGTCGTGTGTGTGTGTGTGTGTGTGTATGTGTGTGAGCATGTGTGGGCCGTGGGGCGAGGGAAGAGCTCCTGGCCTGATCGACTGCCAGCAGCCCGGGGGCGCCCTGTCCTCCAGGCTGGAGCGGAGCTGGCCCGTCAGTAGGTGCCTGGAGCGGAGCCACCAGCTGGGTCTCCGGGGTGGGCCTGGGTGCGGCCAGAGATGGAGTTTCGTAGGGACCAGGAGTCCCTGAGGGGCCCTCCTCTTCCCCCACTCTGTCCCCAGGCCCCCTCACTGGATGCTCAGGGAGTGTTTTTGGAATAAGCTCCTTGTTTACGGAGAGCCGAGCCTCTCAGGTGTGCCGCCGCCTCAAGGTGCCTCCACTCGCAGCACCACCCCCCCCTTCCTCCCAGCGCTCCCCCTTCCCCGCCCCCCGCCTTCCTCCCAGCGCTTCCTCCCCCCACCCAAGCCTTCCTCCCAGCACGTCCTCTCCCCCGCTCCCCAAGCTGGGAAAAGCCACCACATAGAAACATAACCTTTATTGCACACGGCGCTGGGTCTCTTTTCATAGAAAAAGGTATTAACACATAAGCATCTGCAAATTGAAGCAACTCCTGGCTTTCGTGGGACAGTGAGATCGCATGCAGTGTCTCTGAGTTGGGATTTTGGTCTTTTGTCAAAACCACCGAGGTTGAGGGGATGGGGGGCGGGGGCGGAGGAATTGCCGAGTCTGTGCTTCTGTCTCAGAATGAGGGGAGAGATACACAGACACAGCTGTCGGTGGGTGTGCTCTGTGTGCGTGTGTATCTCCCGCTCCACGTGTGGTCTCTGGGTGGGGTGACGTGGACTGTCACGTTCTTTGTGCCCTGGCTTCACGGAGAAGAAGAAAATAGTTTCATTTGTACAAAAGAGTCCTATGTACAGGTTCGCGGCGGGTCCTTGTCGCGGCGGCGGGTTCTGCCTGTGGCTGTACGGTCGGTGGTGCAGGGGCGGCCGGCCGGCGTCTGAGGGCGGGCGCAGGCGGCCCTACACCAGGGTGTAGGACTTGGAGTAGGCCCCTGCGCCCTGCTTCTGAGACCTCCCTACCCCCGACGTGCTCATCTCCAGCAGCGAGTCCCTGGAGCCCCCCATTTTGGTGATTGGGCCCCCGGCCCGGGGAGGCTCGGTGCTGGGGGCCGGAGGGGCGGCACTGGGGGCGGCGGGGGGCTCGGCGGGGGTGGGGCCGGGGGCCGGGGGCGCGGTGCCAGCCGGGGGCGCTGGCATGGCCAGAGTCCTCTGAGGTAAGGTGGCCGTGGAGGCGGCGGCGGGGGCCCCGGGGTGGGGGAGGCCCAAGGGCTTGCTGGCGGGGTCCAGAGTCAGGTGGCGAGGAGCCTGGGTGTGGTAGCCTCGGGCCAGGTTCCGGATGGAGGCCTCCCGGGGCGGGACCGCTGGGCAGGGCTCTCGCCCCTCTGCCTTTCGGAAGAAGGCCTCCGACTTGCCGCCGCCGCCGCCGCCATACAGGGGCAGGTTACAGTAGTCACCTGAGCGGAGGAGCAGAGGCGGTGAGAGGCGGGGCTCAGCCAACCTCCCGCCCCCCGGCCCCCCTCCCCCCACGCTGGCTCGGAGTCCCTCCCCACAATGGGCATTGAAGAGCTGAGAGAAGGTCAGCTCCTTGGCCTCTCTGAGCCTCAGTGTCCACATCTGGGCAATGGGGCTGATTACAGCCCCTCAGGACAGCTGAGCGGTGACTAAGGGAAGTGGGGGTCCTTACGGCACACGGCGCTGCTGGGGAGCCGGTGCTGGTTGGGCAGGGGTCACTCCGAACCGGGCGGCCGCGCAGAGGGCTCCCTGCGGAGGACAGGCCCCCGAGGGCTCCGGCCGGGAAGCTTTTCCTCCGGGAGGAGAAAAGGACTCCCTCCTGCCTCTGCGCCGTGACCCGGGTCTGCCCTCTGAGGATCCACAGCAGGGCTCCCCTTTCCTGCGCAGCCTCTCAGGCGGGGAGTCCTTAATTTCTGAAACTGTGTCCACGTCCCGCTGGCCGGGCCGGGCACGGTCACAGATGACCCTCCCGGGCCCGCAGCCCTGGGCAGGCCGCCGCATTGTGCAGGAGGGACAGGAGGCTCAGGAAGATGAGTGATCTGCCCACATTCACACAGCTAGGAGGGCGGGTGTCACCCGGGCTGCCGGCCTCCTGAATCCTGGACCTTCGTTGCCCCAGGCTCTTCTCTAGCTGGCCCAGGGCCTCCGGTCAGCCTGGCCGCTGGGCAAGGCCAGTGTCTGCAGACCGGACTCAGGGAGTGACGGCCTGGGCCTTGTCTGCGGTGCCCCAACATCTGCTGATGGACTCGCTCACCTGCCCTGCTCATCCTAGACCTGCCCCACCAGCCCCACGGGCGTGCGCCCTGCCAGGCCCTGCAGCGGGCTGGCTCCAGGCCAGGCTGGGTCTGCCCACCGGGAGGCGTGGCCGCCGTGGGCTGAGCTGCAGGGACCGCGCTTTGGGTCGGGACCAAGTTCACAGCATTGAGATCCACGGCCACTGCGCAGTTGATCCCATGGGAATTCCTCTCCCCCCGGGCATAGCTCAGACTGGCCACTTCTGAGTGAGAGCGTACTGCGTGCCAAGCATTTCTAATGCCCGCTACAACAAGGAAAAGCACGTGTTATCATTTGCGTTTTACAGCAGCGAGGCCGGCAGGGTGAATGACCTGCCAGGGTCACAGAGCTATGAGAAGGCGGAACCAGGACATGGGCCCTGTCCTTTGCGCCGCCCACACTGCCAGGGGACCCAGGAGGCTGGCGGGCCCCGTGCCGTCAGGGCCGGGCCTAGCTGGGATCATGGGGTCTGGGGAAGGGGGCGCAGCGGGGGCGGTGGCCTGGGCACTCACTCTTGTTGGCCCGGTGAGGGATGGGCACAGCCACGTTCTTGCCCCGGTCGGCGTCCTGGGGCTTGGGCGGGGAGGCGGTGAAGCGGCAGATGCCGGGCTCCGAGGGGGTGCTCATGGACGTCATGCTGTCGGCGTTCTCGTTGGTGCCCGTGGTCATCTGGTCCGAGGAGCTGTCCGAGATGAAGCACTCGGTGATCTCGAACTTGGCGTGCTGCAGCTGCTCCTCCAGCTTGGCGTGCTCGTAGGCCCGGGCCAGCTCCTCGTAGGTGGAGGAGGCGCTCTCCGTGGACACCATGCTGTTCCGGCCTTTGTCTGGGGCGGGGGAGGTGGGCATCCAGTCAGGACGAAACGCGGGGCTTCCCGGGAGGAGGGAGCCGACGAGGCCAGACTGAGCAGCTCCCACCCCCTCCCAGCCACCCAGAGCCTGGCCGCAGGTGTGGGTGAGCCAGGCTGAGACCCGCCCTCCTGCTGGGAAGGCGGCGGAACTGGGATCTGGGCCATGGAGGGCGAACACCTTTCATTCTGGGAACTAAGCAACTCCTCGGACCCTCAGCCCTCCCTCCGCAGACTCCACGCACACTATTTTCTCTATTTTGGGGAGAGCAAAACGACGCCCCGATCAGGCAGGGCTCAGCGAGGCCCGGTGTGCGGTCAGAGCCGCACAGTACGTCAGCAGCCAGCTGGGACGGAGCTGACAGCGTCTTGGCCCCCAGCCGGCGGGTACGGGGAGGGAGAATGGTGGGCGGAGCTGGATGAGCAGGAGCAGGTACGGGCGGGGTCCTGGCTCACCTGTGTCCTGGGAGAGACTGGCACTGTAGCTGTCACTCTCGGTGACGGTGACGCCGTGCTGGGAGCCCACGGTGCGCCAGTCGGAGGTGAGCGTGCGGGCGGGCGTGGAGGCCTGGCACTTGGTCAGGGTCCACTGGCTGGAGTACCGGTTCCGGGTACTGTGGGCTGACTTCACGTTCTTCCTGGACACGGGGTCTGCACAGGGGAAGTGGGAGCCAGCTGCCTCCACCCTGCCAGTACCACTACCCGCACCAGGGCGTGGGTACCAGGGCTTGGGCAGAAGGCGGTGGGGAGCCAGGGAGGAGGCAGACGCAGCCACAGGACTCCCTGCGGAACGCTGAGAGGGCTGCCTTCCTGACCACACAGCTGGCCTCTGGCAGAGGAGCAAGAGCGCTGGGCATGGGGCGGGGGCAGCATCCGGGGCTTCTCCCTCTCCAGGCAGGGAGTCCCCTCCCCTCCTGACTGCACCATTCCCTGCCGCCTTGGTCTCCCCTGTGCGCATGTCTGGAGCCTCAGAGCTAGAGGCCAAAGGCCCTCGAGGCAGGAACACCAACCCCTCAACATCTCCAGGTCAGGAAACCCAGGCTCAGAGGTGTGAGAAGCCAGTTAGTGAGCCTGCAAGCAAGGAGCCCAGGCTCCGCCCCCACTGCTCTTCCCGTTCTCCCACACTGCCCCACCCTTCTTTTCGTCTTTGAAAACACTACCCATGCCCCATGCTGTGCCCAGACACCCTGTGTGGGAGGGGCCGCCTCTGGGGGCGATGCGCACTGGTGCCTGGCCGGATGTCGGACATGTCGATGAGGGGGCCGGAGCTCTGGAGGAGGGCTGGGTGGTGCAGGGAGACGCCGGTACAGAAACTCTGCGGGTTGACGGCTTGGCTGAACTCAGCGTCTGCCACCGGGATGGTGGCCTTGTCCTCTCCTGCGGGAAGAAAGAACGATCAGCAGGACTCCTTCCCTCTGGCACCACCCGTGATCCCCAAGCTTCTCTTCGTCTATCCAGTGACCACCAGGAGAACGATCCCTTAGACAGAGACAGAAACAGCCTTTTTTCTTTTTCCTTTTAGTTGTTTTTTGTTATTTTTGTTAATCCTTATCTGAGGATATTTTTTCCATTGACTTTTAGGGAGAGTGGAAGAGAGTGGGAAAGACAGAGAGAAACATCGATGTGAGAGAAACACATCCGTTGGTTGCCTCCTGCACAAGCCCTGACCGGGGCCCGGGCTGGGGAGAAGCCTGCAAATGAGGTCCGTGCCCTTGACTGGAATCGAACCTGGGACCCTTTGGTCTGTAGGCCGGTGCTCTATCCACTGAGCCACACCAACTAGGGTGTTAACAGCTCTTGAGAGGAGCTGCAATGTGTTGGAGGTTGTTGAGTTGCTGCTAGGGCTCTGGTGAGAACCCCGCACTGCTGTGAGGGCTGGTGGCTGCCCTTGGTGTGTGTGGCTGGGAAGCACACTCAGCACAGGACAGAGAGCTCGTGGCACCCGTCACTCACCCAACTGCTTGATGCCCTCCTTGTCCTCGATCAGCAGCTGGACCCTGGGGATGTCAATGTGTAGCCGCGGGCCCTGTGGGGGCCCCTTCACGGGGGTGTCAAAACTTCGGTTGTTCTTGCTGTGGGGAGAAGGGCTACAGGTGGGTGACTCAGCAGCCATAAGGGGTTGGGGGAGGGTTTTTTGCAAAAACAGCGGGGGTTGAAGCTTGTCCCCTGCAGTGGGGAAGAGAGAGGAGAGGAGAGAAGAAGCAACTATATGAAACCCACCTTATCAACATCTCTGCCAAACTCTTTGCATCTGCAAAACAGTAGAGAGAGGGGCTGGGTGAGAATGGAGTTTGAGTGGGATGAGAATTGGAGGAAGCAGGTGGGAGAATTCCCTGACTGGGACCAAGGCTGGTCTCTTGGGAAGAAGAGGGAGAAATGGAAGGACCACTAGAACAGTCTAAAACATGTTTTCCTTTCCCCAGACTTTATCTAATAGGAAGGTCCTTGCCAAAGGAGAGGGCGTATAAAGAGCTCCTTTTGTTCCTGCAATGACTCTAATTAAAAAGGCACCAGAGCAGACTGGAAATGAGCATCAGTGGTGGGCCTCTCCTTAGTTATCCGACGGGGAGAGGAGAGAGTGGAGGATGCAGTAGAGGAGTCAATGGGCCCCCAGATGACTTTCAACCAAGTGGCATCACTTCCTCTGCCAGGGCATCTATCCCCTAGAAAACCCATTCATGGATTTGGGGCGTGCTTTGTTTCAGGGGGCCTTTGAATAGGATTAGAACTCTCAGGGTAAAAATTGGTGAGAGAGGAGAAGAAAGGTTCCTGGCTAACCCATTAAGTCCCCTGATAACTGAGAGTGATCTGTCAGAGTGAATCCAGTTCCAGGCATGCATCCAACTACCACCTATTCATCCATTTATTATTGATCCAAACACCTGTCCATTCATCTGTCAAACTGGTCACACACTCATTTACTCACCCATCCAACTATTCACCCATCATCCACCAATTCAACTACCCATTCATTCAACCATCAACTCATTCAACTATTTCTCCATCTATTCAATTATGTATTTATCTATTTAACTATTCTCCAATCATCCATCCATCCATTAATTTAACTGTTTAACCATCTCTTTATCTTATCATCCATCTATCCATCCAAATATACATCTAAACATCCAAGTATTCTTTCAACCATCCATCCATCCACCGATCCATCCATCCACTATCTATCTATCTATCTATATCCACCAATCCATTCAACCATTTATTCAACCATTCTTACAACCATATTTCCATCTATACATCCTTCTATCCAACCATTAATCAATAATCTAACCTTCCATCCAACTATGTAACCACTAATCCAACCATCCATCCATTCATCTATTCATCCACCTGTCCAGCAGCCATCCAACCATCCTTTGACTCACTCATCCATCATTCATCCAACTCCTAAACACGCTAAGCAGTGTCAGTCATTTCCTCTTCTGTTCTACTATTGTGCCTTGGCCTCTCACATTAGACTCTATAAGGGCATGTGTTGTTCTTTCTTCATTCATTTTTTGATCTCCAGTGTCTGCCAGATACTCAATAAATGTCTTTCAAATGAGTGGTGAACATCTATTAAGCAGCTAGTAGGTGCCAGACACTGTACAAATGGAGGTAAATCAGACCCATTCATGCCAGGCTGCACTATTAGATGTTGTGACAGGGGGTGATATTCAAAATATTTGAAAGTGGATGTGCATGGACACTGTCCAGTCAGAAATGAGTGAGGTTCTGAAGAACCCCTGTGGGCATGCTCACTAGTGGCTGGGTCCTAGAGAGATCGGCACATTTAGGGTGAAAGGAGCAACATCTCTGGGATTTACCAATCAACAAGGAGACCTTAAAATCTCTTAACAAGCAATGTGGCTTTCCCAGTGAGAACCTCTAAAAGCCAGCCCCGGTCAGGACAGGCACACAGTCCCGGGGGCTCAGAGAAGGGACCCATCGGCATGAGGAGGTTTGGAAGGGCACACGGGCACGCTCTGTCCAGGGACAGTGAGCCAGTGGGAGGCGGCAGCGGAAGGGGGCTGAGGTCAGTGCTCCTGCCCAGGAGCCACAGGGAGGAACCGCCCCCACCTCTCAGCCGCTTCAGCCGCTTCTCCTTCCTCTTCTTCCGGATGATGAAGAGCAGGGCCAGCCCCAGCGTGGCCAGGATGACGGGGCAGCCGATGGTGAACAGCTTCCGCACGTCGTCCCCCTCGCCCTGAGCAGACTTGATGGGCGGGATGGTGCCTGGATGGGGTGAGGAGGAAGGGTGTCAGGGTCCCTTCTGAGTGGGGTGCTATGCAGAGTCCCATGGTGGGGGAGCCCGGGACCATTCTTGCTGCCCTTGTTCTCATGCTGACCTCCACTTCTTGGTGCAGAGCCCCTCCCCTCTGCTCCCCCAAATTCTGGTCCCATCAGGACAACCATGAACAATGGGGTAGTTTTCACACTACATTCTGATGTTAATGAACCTGTTTCTCTTGTTCATTCCTGAAGGGCGGATGGGTGGGCTCAGGTCCCCACAGCCAGCAGGTCACGTGGGGTGGAGGGATGGTGAGAATCTCAGTGGAGAGAAGTCAGGGCAGTGGGATCCTAGGTTCTCTTCCCCAGATGAAGACAAAAGCTACTACGCACACTGCCTCCCCTCCCTGTCTCCCCCCGTGGGCAGGGTCCACTGGCCTTGGGCGTCTGCCGACGGCCCCGCCGAGCCCCGGGCCTGCCTCAGAGCCTTGCCTGGAGCCCTCTCCTCCATGAAGCCTTTCCTGCCGGAGCCGTCCCCGCTGAGAGAAGACATCGTCCAGCTGGTGACAACGTCCCTCTGGACGCAGCCTTCCGGGCGCCTTTCATGTTTGCGTGTGTCAGTGTGGGTGCACACGTGTGCATGTGCGAGGTGTCCCCATGTAGCAGACACCAGTGAGTGCTCACCGATTCCCATGCGTGTGGGTGCAAGTCCCAGCGAGAGCCACGTGCCTCGCCCTGGACCTCAGAGGTGACTGGGAGTCAGGAGTGTCACCTCCTGGCCCAGGACATTGAGAACCGGGGAGCCCTCTCTGGCTATCTCGGAGGCCACAGTTCGAGAGGACAGCGCTGGAAGCTGGCGGCCAGCGGGCCCGCAGGAGACTGAGCGCAGGAAACACATCTCCGCTGACTCTCCCAGAGCGTGCACGTGTGTTCCTGCAGCGAGGCTCCCCTCCTGCCTCACATACCCAGTCAGTGGCGAGGCTCAGCAGGCCTCACCGCTCCTCCCCCGCCTCGGAGGCAGTGGCCAGCACGGCTCCGGCCTCGGAGGCCCCGGTGCCATGACCCTGATTGTCTGCCTGTCTCTCAGGCCCCCGCTGCTTTCCTCCCGCCTGCCTGCCAGCCCGCGGCTGCCTTTGCGGGAACCCACCTGTCAGCCTTTCTCCTGACCACAGTCCCGCTGATTTTCCTCTTTGTTAGTTTCTCTCTCCGGCAGCTACCCTGGCAACCCCGGCGCAGGCATCTGTGCCGTCCCCCCCACCCCCACCCCACGACTCACTGCCATCGAGGTCCAGGGTGGCGAACTGGGCCGTCTCGTTGCCGCAGCCGGCGCTGTTGCAGGCCCGCATGCGCAGCTCGTACCACGTGGCCTCCCGCAGTTCGGCCAGAAACACCTCCCCGGAGGTGTTGGCGCGGAGGCCCTGCCAGGCCCAGGTGCCCTTGGGCCGGAACTCCAGCGCGATGGCCGTGATGGGGCAGCCCCCGTTGCTCCAGCCCTGCAGGTTCAGGCGCGCGTGCGTGGAGTTGATGTGGGTGAAGAGGTGCTGGTCTTTGCTGAAGGAGGGCTCTGGGGGCCAGAGGCAGGAGGCGTCAGAGAGCCTGGGGGCGGAGGGAGCCCTGCATCTGGGCTGCCCAAGGCCCCTGGGGGCGTGGGGACGGCAGCGGCTCCAGGGGGCAGTGAGGGGCTCGGGAAGAGGAAGGAAGGATGGAGAGAAGCCTCAGCAAAGGAGGGAGCTGCAGGCAGAATGAGGAGAGGTGCAAGCACCCGCCGCCCTCACGGGGCAGGGACCCTGTTTCCTACTGGGACTCGTGGACGCCGAGCATAAGGGAGCGAGGCTGCCTCTCCCCGCAGCCCTGCCTCCCGCCTCCCGCCTCCCCGCGCCCCCCTGCCCGGCCGTGCTGCCAGCCTCACCCCGCCCGTGGGTCTTGGCCTCGATGATCTCGCTGATGCGGCCGGCGCCCACGCTGTTCTTGGCCGCCAGCTTCACCTTGTACCACGTGCCGCACCGGAGGCTGTCCAGCCTGAAGGCCCGTTCGCCGGAGCTGATGAACACGTCCTTCCACTCCTCGCTGTTGTCCACCGAGTACTGCAGCACGAAGCCTGCGGGGGGAGTCCCCGCTCAGGGCGGGCGCGGGGCGGCCCCAGGCCAGGGGGGCTCTGCTCATGGGGAGGGGCTGGTGCACTTTAGAGGCAGCCTGAGAGGCCTCGAGTGAGGTTGCTGCTCTCTCTGCAGCTCTCATGTCGGGGTTGAGAGGCCAAGGGGGTGGGGGAGGGGCGGAAAGAGCAGGCGGGAGGCTCCAAGGGCCCTGCTTAGACCCTGGGCTGCACGCGTGGCCGTGGCTGTGCCGGCCGCTGGGCGCCTGTTGGACAGGCCGTGCTCGGCCCCCTTAGCCCCGAGTCAGGCCTTCTTGCAGGACCTGCTGGGTCACGGCGGGCTCAGGGCTCAGGGCCCCGATGGCTCGTCCGGGGCCCGCGTTAGCACAGCTCTCCAGGCTGAAGCCAGGGCCAGGCCGGCTGCTCCTCCGCCCCCGCTCCCCCGGACTCTCCTGCGGTCACTCCCGGAGCGTTCCCGGCACAGCGGCGGGAGTGGGGAAGCCCCTCCTCAGTCAGACCCCTCACCTCGGATGGAGCTGCCCCCGTTGTCCCCCGGAATCCAGGTCAGGGTGATGGAGGAGGCGGAGGTTTTGGAGACCGTGAGCCGGGGCTGGTCCGGGGGCACTGTGGGGAGAGCCACAGCCTCAGCGCAGGGACTTCCGGCCAGGGAACTGGGGGTCCTGATGGGAGGAGGGTGAGGGCCTGGCTCCCCCCCGCCCCGGGTGCACCCCACACCTGCTCCTCCTCCCCACGGCACCTGCTTCCGGAGGGTTCTTTCCCTGGGGCGGGGGCGGGGCCGGGGGGCGGGGCCGGGGAGCGGGGGGAGGTTGATATTTCTCTTCCAGTCCACAGCCCACTCACGCGATGGGGGTCCCAGCGCTTCTCCCTCCCCGCCCGGCGCCACCACGGGCCTCACCTTGCACCAGCAGGTTGACGATGATGGTGTCGAAGCCGCCGGTGTTGGTGGCCGTGCAGGTGTAGTAGCCGGAGTCCTCCGCCTTCACTGCGCGCAGCAGCAGCGTGCCGTTGGCGTGGATGAGCCGGTGCCCGTCCGTGGAGGCGGGGATGGCCGAGTCCTCGCTGCAGGGGATGGTTATGGCTCACACCCTCCCCGGGCCTCCCCCGGTCCCCCCCCCCCCGGTCTGCGCACAGACAGAGCAGGGAGCAGGAGGCGGCTAGCTAGGGGTGCCCGATGTGTGGGGCTTTACTTAGGACTTGGGGGGCCGTCTGGGGAGGGAGGTGCTGAACCCCCAGCAGAGCGGAGCTGGGAGGCCAGGCTGCTCCTGAGATGGTCCTTCCGCGGGCTCCCCTCGGGGTCTCCCAGCCCCCGCCCGCACACACCTGTCCTTGGTCCACTTCACAGCCGGGGCCGGGTCGCCCACCGAGTTGCAGGGCAGCCGGACATCTCTCATCCAGGGCGTGGTCACCGTGCCCCCGAAGGAGATGATCTTGGCTGGGGCTACAGAGGAGAGAGGATGAGGGCACCCCACTTCTACACCCAGCACTGCCTTGGCCCCGGACGGAGTCAGAGGCTGCACGGCGCCCCACCTCCGGTGGGCACAGAGGCTGCACCACGGCCGGCCTCAGGGCGGGCACAGAGGCCGCCTGGCAGGCTGTGCGGCCGCCTCTGAATGGACCTGGGGCTGTGGCCTCAGAACCGTCATCCCTGTAAGGGGTTCAGTGGGCGCTCCTGAAGGCCAAGCACAGGCTGTCATCCCGTGTGGCTTCTCCCTAGAGCCGTACACACTCAGTGTGATATCTGACCGTCTGACCGAGTGAACCAGCGCGCGGGGTAGCCTCTGTGTGCGAGGCGTCCAGGCTCAGGGCGAGGGCCCTGCTCTGTGCAGGCAGGGACCCTGCCTCAGCCCTCTGAGGAGCTGGCACTGGGACAAAGGGCCTGGGGCTGCAAGGGGCTACCTCCCCGTTCTCTAACCCCGGATAGAGTGTGGAGTGGGCGGCCGGGTGCTCCGTGCACCAGAGCAGCCTCAAGGCGGCTGTGAGGCTCTCTGGGCGGTTGTGAGGCCCTCTGGGCGGCAGGGGGCAGCAGAGGCCCAAGCTTGGCGGATGCAGGAGGGAGGCAGGGGACCAGCCCCCAGACAGGGTGGAGGGAGACAGCCCATTTGTGCAGAACCAGAATTCCAGAAAAGAGCGTCTGGAAGCTGCTGTCCCCCTGGCCCCGCCTCGGCCGCTCACCCTTGCCCGTGGGCTCCACCACGACCTTCTCGCTGCTGTTGCCCCGGCCGGCAGAGGTCACGGCCGCCACCCACAGCAGGTACTGCTGCCCTCGGTTCAGGTGGGCGATCCGGTAGAAGAGCTGCTCCGGACTCGTCTCGTACTCGCTGGGAGCCTGTGGGGCGGAGGCAAAGCCGTCCTGAGAACCCAGGCCCCGGGGCCTCCAGCCTCCGCCCTGACCTTGCCCTGAGGCCCTGGGCTCAGAGGGGAGGCACATCCTGCCTCCTCGGCCCTGGACGTGGCCCTGCTGGGCCAGCCTCAGGAGCCGCTGACCCTCCCTGGCCCGCAGCTGAGGCTCCACGGCCAGCGGGTGTGTTCTGGTTGGAAGCTGGAGGGAGTGGGGAGCGGGGGCTAGAGGAGGGAGGGTCCCAGGAAAGCTTGAGAAAGGGAGTTTCTGGAAGGAGCTAAATTAGCGTGCTTGACTCCCCCAGCCCGTCGGCACACGAGGGCCCCCACCCTAAGCACCGCTCCCTCGTCCGCCCGGCGAAGGGTTAGGCGGAGGGGCGGCGAGGACGCAGCTCCCGGGCAGCACGTTAGGAACCGTTATCCGCGCAGAGCCTGTCTATAGCTGTAGGTTCCATAAATCTATAGGCTTTTTTTTTTTTTTTTTTTTTTTAAACCAAATGACAGTTTTGACAAGTTGCCAACAAAACAATATCAGATCCCAGTGGTTTTACCAGTTGCTTTGATGAAAAGATTATGTTACCGTGGAAACCAGAGGCTCAGATATTGAAATGAATTTGAGCAGGAGCTTTTGATAAGCGCTAGTTTGCAGCCCTCCTGGCAGCCTCTCCCCGCGCCGGCGGGATGGGCTGGCGTTCGTTTTATGTTATTTTTCGGCCGGCTGTAGGGAAGGGGGAGGGGGGCGGCACTAGAGCCTCTTTGAAATCAGGGCGGAAGTCTAGGGGGGGAGCCCCCAGAACAGATGGGGGGCCCTGAGGCCAGAAGGAGCTAATAATTAGTTATCTCTGCAGTCTCAGGATCGTGCCCACATATGTGCACATGCGCACTCAGACACACAGACATGTAGGTGCTCTCATCACATGTGAGGGCCAGAGCTCCACACGGTCTCCGAGGCCCGTTCTGTGCCCCGTGGTGGGCTGAGGGCCCCGTGACTCGCACCAGGAGGAAAGGTTTTCGGCCCCAGGCTGTATGCAGGGAGGTGCTGAGGAGAAGGCACAGGCATTCTGCATTGATGGACAGCTCCCTGGCCAACTACCCCCTCCTGCCCCCATGGAGCTGGCCTTGCAGCCAGGAGGTCCCTGCTGGGGGACGGTGCGGAGCCAGCTGGGGCCTGGTCGTGGGGGGACTGTGCACATCTGGAGTTCATGTCCGTGTAGGAGGTGGGTGTGTAGTGGCTTTAACACCTGCCTGCCCTTCTCACTGGACATATGACTCCAAGTGTCTCTTAGGGTTCCTGGGCCCTCAGTTTTCTTTGCTGTAAATGAAGAAAGCAATACATCTCTGCCTGCTCAGCGTGGTTACAGTGTGTGTGTGTGTGTGTGTGTGTGTGTAGAGAAGTTGAGTGTAGCTGCTTGTGCGTGTGAGTGTGTACCTGAGTGCACATTATTTCCTACCCAGGGAAGGAAAGGTTTGGCTTCCTCTTGCAGGCATTAGCATCTTACCCAGCACACTTCCTTTTACTCTGGACTCCCCAAGAATATGCTGAAATACCTTAAAAACACACACAAAACCATACTCCCAAGTAAAGTCCCAGTGGATCAAAGGTTAAATAAAACAAGTAAGCCCGGCTGGTGTGGCTCAGTGGTTGACCTATGAACCAGGAGGTCGCTGATTTGATTCCCTGGTTTGAATCCCAGTCAGAGCACATGCCCGGGTTGTGGGCTCAATCCCCGATCAAAATGATTTTCTCCTAAAGATTGATGTTTCTATCTCTCTCCCCCTTTCCCTACCTCTTAAGTCAATACAAATTTATATATGTAAAACTACAAAAGAAGAAACTATAGGTTATCTGTCTTTTAATTACAAAAGTAAAGGCAAAATTATAAAAGGAAATGGTTTATAAATTTGAATTATATGAAAAGAAAACCTAATATATAAGTTTTTATACCAAAAATAGAATCAAAGGCAAGCAATGAACTGGCAAACACTTGCAACCTGTATAAAAAAAATGCTTATTATCCTTAATATGCAAAGAGTATTCACAAATCAATAAGGAAAAAAAAACACCACACGAGCCATGTAAATAAACAGTGAACAAAGGGACATGAATTGACAAGATGAAAAAAATAATAACCCCAGTAAAAACATGTAACAATAATCAACCTAACTACTAATTTTTTAAAAAAAGAAACTTAAAGTAAAAAAACTTAAAAAAAATTCAACTGGAAAAGATGCAAAATATATAATACTTTGGATTAATACGGACACAAGGAACAAGTATACACTTACCATGCTAGTGGAAGCACAAATGGGTGAAAACTTTCTGAAGGGTAATTTGCAAATGTCTATGCAAACTTTAAGAATATTCCTACAGAAGGGAGATCTGGGGGAGATAAGAGATCAACCGAAGGACTTGTATACATGCATATATGTACAACCAATGGACACAAAACTCTGGGGAGGGAGGGTATGTATGGGAGGGGGGAAGTTAAAATATGTACACAGATAATAATTTAATAAAAAAATATTTAAAAAAAGAATATTCCTACAGAAATTTAACGTAAGAAATAATAAATCATGTGCATAGAGACATTTATGAAGAATGCTCAATGAAGCATTATTTATAATGGTGAAAATTTAAAAATAGAGTAATATAGAATAATGGAAGGACTGGTTAAATAGATTATGTATAAACATGCATTCAAGATCATATTTACTTTTTCTTGAAATACTAATGTTTATTGCATGTAATATTAAAGTTCTTTTTTATATAATAAATTTTTATTGTTCAGATTATTATTTTTTTTCTTTTATTTTTTAAAAATATATTTTATTGATTTTGTACAGAGAGGAAGGGAGAGAGATAGAGAATTAGAAACATCAATGAGAGAGAGTCATTGATCAGCTGCCTCTTGCACACCCCCTACTGGGGATATGCCCGCAACCAAGGTACATGCCCTTGACCGGAATCGAACCCGGGACCTTTCAGTCCCCAAGCCGACGCTCTATCCATTGAGCCAAACTGGTTTCGGCTATTGTTCAGATTATTATAGGTGTTCCTCCCCCGCCCCCTCATAGCTCCCCTCCACCTGATTCCCCACCCCATCCCATGCCCTTACCCCCTGCCACTGTCTTCATCCATAGGTATCAGATTTTTGTCCAATCTCTTCCCACACCCGTCAGACCCCCTTCCCCCTGAGAATTGTCAGTCCACTCCCTTTCTATGCCCCTAATTCTATTATATTCACCAGTCCTTTCTGTTCTTCAGATTTTTTATTCACTTGATTTTTAGATTGATGTCTTTTTGTTGTTCATAGTTTTTACCCTTTACCATTTTCTTCTTCCTCTTCTTAAAGAATACCCTTCAGCATTTCATGTAATCCTGGTTTTGTGGTGATGAACTCCTTTAGCTTTTTCTTGTCTGTGAAGCTCTGAATGTCAGCTTGGCTGGGTAGAGTAATCTTGGTTATAGGTTCTTGCTGTTCATCATTTTGAGTATTTCTTGCCACTTTTATCTGGCCTGCATAGTTTCTGTTGAGAAATCAGCTGACAGTTGTATGGGTACACCCTTGTAGGTAACTAATTGTTTTTCTCTTGCTGCTTTCAAGATTCTCTCTTTGTCTTTTGCCCTTGGCATTTTAATTATGATGTGTGCTGGTGTGGTCCTCTTTGGATTCCTCTTGTTTGGGGTTCTGTGCACTTTCTGGACTTGTAAGTCTATTTCTTTCACCAGCTAGGAAAAATTGTCTGTCATTATTTCTTTCAATAGGCCTTCAATATCCTGCTCTCTCTCTTCTCTGGCACCCCAAAAATCCAGATGTTGGTACACCTAAAGCTGTCTAAGAGGCTCCTCACACTGTCCTCACACTTCTGGATTCTTCTTTCTTTCTGCCTCTCTGGTTGGGTGTTTTTTGTTTCCTCATATTCCAGATCTTTGGTTTGACTCTTGGGGTACATTGATCTACAGTTGAGTTTCTGTATATTCTTTATTTCAGACAGTGTATGCTTAATTTCTGACTGGTCCTTTTCCATTTTTTTGGTATTCTCATAAGGTCCTTGAAGGTCTCTTCAAGTTTCTGGAAGATTCTTGAGTAACCTTATAAATGTGATTCTGAACTCTGTGTCGTCCAGTAGTTTACTTTCCTCCATCTCTCCCATTCGTGGCATGCTTCTGTGTCTCCGCATTTTGGCTGCCTCCCTGTGTTGATGGAGTGGCTTTGTGTGGTCGGTGACCTATAGGGGTCAGTAGCTGAGCTTCTCCAATCACCCGAGGTGGCTCTTGGTACACCCCTTTGTGGGCTGAGTGCAAAGTCTTGGTGTAGTTGAGCCTTGATTGCTGTTGATGCACTGGGAGGAATTGACCTCCAGGCCAATTGGCTGTGAGGACCCGCTGTGTCTGTAATGGAGAACTGCTGCACTGGAGACATGCTTATGGTGCAGGCCTTGTTTCAGTGGGGCTTTGGTGCTCACTGAGTCTGCCTCCCGAATGTGTCACTTATGGATGTGAGGAGTTGAAGTCTGCTGTCTCACACTGACCACTAGGTACACTGGCTTCTGGATCTCCAATGGGGTGCAGTTCAGCTACTGTCTGAGGCTGCCCTACAGGAGCTACAGTGAGAACCACAGACCTCTCCTCTCTGCTTGGAATTTGGAGGCTTTGGAGCTGTCTGCACCAGGTTGCAAGTTTGCTAGGTTAAACCGTAATAGAGAAGACCATTCATATGCAAAAGTCACTGCTTGGAGCTTGGGTGTGTTTGTAGATTATGTGGGGCAGAGTCTCAGGGTATCACTAGGCTAGGGTGTGGCAAATAGTGATGGCTACCAGACAGCCGTCTCTGCCTCTCTGACCCATCTCGCCCCCAGAACAGCAAACAATTATCTTGCGCGCTGTTGTGCAAGCAAGCCTCCCTCCCTCACTTTCTGACCCGATGGCAGACAGTCCAGCTTCTCCCCAGAGACAGGATTTCAGAGAGGCTGGGAGCTTGTCTCTCTTTGGGTTGAAGAAAGCAATGCCCTCCGCCAGCCGGGATCTGCCACCTGCCCGTATCGCACTCCTGCCCTCGTACCTCAGTTTTTCAGCGCTGTGCCCTGACCGCTCCTTTCTCTTTCAGGGTAGTTGTAGAGCTTCCACTCAGCCAGCTTTCCGTGTTTCTGGGTGACAGATGTTTTATTTTTTAGTTGTAGTTTTGAAATTGTTGTGCATGGCAGCAGTTCAGGTGTGTTTACCTAAGCCGCCATCTTGGATCCTTCTCTCAAGATCATATTTAAAAAATATTTGATTGTGTTGGAAAGTACCCACTATATTATATGAAAAACCATATGATTTCACTAATATGGAGAATCTAATGAACAAAATAAACTGACTAACAAAATAGAACCAGAGGCATGGAGACAAGGAATAGATGGACAGATGAGGGAGGGCAGAGGAGGGGGACTAGATAAAAGAAGGTGAAGAAATTAGCCAAAGAGCTAAAGGACACAGCCTGTAGGGGCCACTCAGAGGAGGGCAAAGTGGGAGGAGGATAAGGGGTATCTGTAATAGTGTCAACAATACAACAAAAAAAGAAAGTAAAGCTTTTATTTTTATTTAAAAATATTTGTATTGATTTCAGAGAGGAAGAGAGAGGGAGAGAGATAGAAACATTAATGATGAGAGAGAATCATTGATGCCCCTCACTGGGGATTGAGCCCACACCCGAGCATGTGCCCTGACTGGGAATGGAACCGTGACCTGGTTCATAGGTCGATGCTCAACCATTGAGCCATGCCAGTCGGGCTTATTTTAATTACACACACACACACACACACACACACACACACACACACCCCTAAAACCCAGAATATATGTACAGATCAAATACCAGAAGGCTGAATACCAAAACATTGCCAGTGCTTCTCTTTAGGGAATAAGAGTATATGTAAGTAATTTTTGCTTTCCTTTCTTTCTTTTATATATTTACAGAGTTTTCCACAATAAATTGCATTATTTTGATAATTAGAGAAAAACAACAAATGTTTTAGAGTGTTGGGTAAAATTTCCAACAGGACTCAATGCAGCTCGGCCGTCTCTAGGCGTAACTTGTGGGGAGCCAACGCCATATGTAGTTTTCCACGTCTATTCTAGGTTTGTGTGCGTGTGCGTGTGTGCATGCACACACACACACACACACGCACGCACACACACACACACACACACACACACACACTCATACTCTTCGACTCACGTGCATCTATCTCCAACCCACACACATACCCACTGCTTTGCAGGCCATGCACACACGGGTGAGCCCCGCCTTCCTCACGCTCCCCCCAGCCCTTTCAGAAATGACTCTGTCTGCAGGTATTTGGAGTTTGGTGGTCAGGTCCCCGGGGCCCTGCCCCGAAATGTGGCTGAAGCCCTCCTCACACTAGCGCACCGGCCCTGCTGACACTGTCCCATGGGAAATCTTCCCACGAGGGTAGGTTCCTACACACTTGGGACAGGAAAAGGCCGGGCCTCAGCAGCAGGAGGAAGGAATGGGGAGCAGCGGCTCTTCTCTGGGTCCTGGGAGTGGGTCCCAGCCCGTGGAGGGCTCCTCAAGCCCACGCTACTGAGGAGGCGGGCTCCGGGGTCCCTGTCCCTCGGAGACTTCCTCAGCCGAAGAGGAAACACCGCCCAGCACACACCGAGCCGGAGCGCCCGGCTGCGTGCTTTTCATGACGGCCATGTTCCAGGCACAGTGTTTGGCAGCTCCGACCCAAAGATGGAAAAGATGCTGCCCTTGTCCTCACGGACTAGTGCAAGAGACACGCGTGGGCAGCTCACTTCCCTCCAGCCACCCAGCGTATGACAGAGCGGGGAGCCTGCAGGAGGCAGCAGCGGGCAGGGCGTTGTGCTGTGGAAAGGCATTGTGGACGCCCAGATATGACAGGCGTAGTGTGAGGAGAGCTTGGAGTGTGTGGGGGAGGGTGGGAGAGGGAGGAGCGGGCAGAAGACATGGGCTGGAAAATTGGCACAACCACCACCACGGCAGGCTGTCCCAGCCCACCACCTGCAGGCCCGTGACCCAGCAATTCCGCTCCTAGGGACGCGCCCCACAGGGATGATGGCACCAAGAGACACCACAAGAACGTCCCCGGCAGCGCCTTTTGTCTTAGCTCTGGACTGGAAGCTACCCAAATGCCCGCCGATGGACGGCAGCGTTAACATGTGCCTCAACAGACACTGCACGGATGTGGGAGTGAACTGCCCAGGGCCACACACAACCACATGGGTGAAATTCTCAAATTCAAAACGCCATATAGTAAAAGAAGCCGGACAGACGGCATGGAAAGGCAATGCCAACCGGAAGCCAAGACGGCAGCTTCCCTGCCGGGGAGGGTGGGGACCGAGCGAGCACCGGGGGCCTCTGGGTGCTGTGCTGTCCCAGTCCCTGCCCTGGGAGCGGCCTGCCCGCGTGTGTCCCTGAGAGTGAAAAGCACCCCCTTTCTAGAGACACGGAGCAGCCGGTGCCCAGCCACCCCACAGCTCTGGGGCCCGCCGTGGTTTTCTCCGTCAGTCCGACCAGAAGGGCCTCGGCCCGGGCCTTCCTCTCCGGCTTGCCTGGTCGTGACTCCGGACTTGAAGGAGCCTCCGGGGCTTGGGAAAATCTTGTCACCCCTGGAGCGGAGGACTGACTCCACATGGACTCTGGGTAAGACTTCGGCTGCTCTCGTGGGACAAGTGCCCATTCCTATCCCTGAGTCCAGGTAGAAAGACAGACCTACACAGACACCCGCAGGGTTTGGCCTGGAAGCCAGCTGACGCACAGGGCACGCTTTTCTTCCTCTCTCCCCCTTACCCTGCAGCCCCGGGCCCGCTTACCGGCTGGCCAGACCCGGGGCTGGAGCAGAAGATGGTGTACTTGCGGATCACCCCGTTCGGCTTGGCAGGGGGCAGCCAGGACACCACCACGCTGCTGGCAGACGAAGGCACGGCTTTGATGCCCGCGGGCGGGCCTGGAACTGAGCAGGGAGAAGATGGAGTCAGGTTAGAGAAGGAAGTGCAGATGTTGGGAAAGAATGACATGTGGGGAGAGTGAGGCAGGTCAATCTGGGAGAGCTTCTTGGAGGAGGTGTCCTTGAGCTATGGTTTACAGGGAGAGGTTCCAGCTTGGCAAACTGGTGGGAGGAGAAAGGTGATCGTTTTGGGCGTGTAACAAAGTCTCTGAGATAAAGGCTCTGGGGGTGGCCAGCATCAGAGTTGTTTGGCTAGAACCAAGGATTTAGGACTCGCAGGGGAGACATAAAACCTACGAGGAATTCATCTTGATCCCTACGACCATAATCTGCTCCCTGCCCCAATGCTCTACTGATTGATAACGTGTATTTAGGCCAAATGAGTGCACTGGGCGCCCTGCTTTTCCTGGCCTCTGAGCCACGTGAAGCCAGGGGCTCCGGAGTGGGCCTGCTCCTGAGGGCCAGGGCTGTGGTCAGCCAGGGGATGCCCGTCTCCCGTGGCAGTGCTGGCGAGGTCCTTCCTGCTTCCAGGAGGGAGCGCCTCTGTTAGAAGTGGCTGGGCTCCGTGCAGGCAGGCGAGCCGGTAGAAGAGCTGCTTTGGACCATCTCACACTCTCCGGAGCACAGAGACCTCCATTCTTATGGACGCCGACCTCGCCTGCCCGCTCTGGGCCTGCCTGTTCTCAGCCCGCACTCTCCTCCCTTTCTCCCTCGTGTGGTGTCTTCCCTCCTGGGAGCTTTCACACGCCTTTGTGGATAGTGACAGTATCTCATCCAACTTACTTTACCGCTCCGAGTCTCCGTTTCCTCATCTATATAATCGATGTAACAACAACCACATTAAGGGTTTGTAGGGAGAACTTGTGCTCATTAAAATAAAGCATCTGGCATAGTGCCTGACACCTAGAAGACACTCAATAAATTACAACTGTTATTATTTTTGCATTCCCTCTCAGCTTCTAGCAGCTACCATTTTTTTTTTTTTTTGAATCTAGTAAGTGGCCAATAATTCTAGGTTAAATAGAAGACTAGATGTAGCATCATCGCCCAGACAGGCCCTGAGCTCAGAAGCTGGCCTTCATCCTCAACTCTACCCTTCCCACGGCTGTGCCCTCCCTCTGGGCCTTGGCCCTCACGGCCTCGCCGAGGCCCTCACCGTGCACCTTCGCAGTGGGGAGCACGGGGCTCTGAGGGGCCACTGGGCAGTGTGCTAACTGCACTATGGGAATCTACCCTTTATCCTGTGTACCCTTTCTTATGAGTTGTTGAGAGAGGTATGTTGACATTTCCCACTATGATTGTAGACTTGTTTATTCATCCTCTAGTCCTGTCAGTTTCTGCTTTTAAATATTTTGAGGATATGTTATTTGGTTCACACAAATTCAGAACTGTTTTATGTGCCTAGTAAATGGCATCTTTATTTTAATTTATTTTATTTTTTAAAATATTGTTCAAATTATTACAGTTGTTCCTCCCCTACCCCCATAGTTCCCCTCCACCTGGTTCCCATCCCACCCGCTTCCCTTACCCACCCACCCCACTGTCCTTATCCATAGGTGTGCAATTTTTGTCCAGCCTCTTCTTGCACTCCCCACACCCCTTTCCCCCTGAGATTTGTCAGTCCACTCTCTTTCTATGCCCCTGATTCTATTATATCCACCAGTTTATTCTGTTCATCAGATTTTTTTTATTCACTTGATTTTTAGATTCACTTGTTATAGGTATGTATTTGTTGTTCATAATTTTTATCTTTACCTTTTTCTTCTTTTTCCTCTTCTTAAAGAATACCTTTCAGCATTTCATATAATACTGGTTTTGTGGTGATGAACTTCTTTAGCTTTTTCTTATCTGTGAAGCTCTTTACTGACCTTCAATTCTGAATGTCAGCTTGGCTGGGTAGAGTACTCTTGATTGTAGGTTCTTGCTAATCATCACTTTGATTATTTCTTGCCACTCCTGTCTGGCCTGCATAGTTTCTGTTGAGAAATTAGCTGACAATCATATGGGTGCTCCCTTGTAGGTAATTAACTCTTTTTATCTTGCTGCTTTTAATATTCTCTTTTGCTCTTGGCATTTTAATTATGATGTGTCTTGATGTGGTCCTCTTTGGATTCCTCTTGTTTGGGGTTCTGTGCGCTTCCTGGACTTGTAAGTCTATTTCTTTCACCAGGTGGGGAAAGTTTTCAGTCATTATTTCTTCAAATAAGTTTTCAGTATCTTGCTCTCTCTCTTCTTCTGGCACCCCCATAATTCTGATGTTGGTACACTTGAAGTTGTCCCTGAGGCTTCTTATAATATCTTCAAATTTTTGGATTCTTTTTTCTTTTAGCTTTTCCAGTTGAGTGATTTTTGCTTCTTTATATTTCAAATCTTTAACTTGATTCTTGTGTTCCTCTAATTTGCTGTTGGGTGTATAATATTTTTTATTTCAGTCAGTATATGTTTAATTTCTAGTTGGTCCTTTTCCATATCCTCGAGGATCTCTCTCATATCCTTGAGGGTCTCACTAAATTTATCAGCCTTTTCTAGGAAATCCTTGAAAAACCTTATAACCTTGAACTCTACCTCCAATTGTTTATTTTCCTCTGTTTCTTTTGTTTGTGATATATTTTTTTGTCTCCACATTTTCACTGCTTCCCTGAGTTGGTAGGGTAGCTTTGTGTGCTAGGTGTCCTATATGGGCCAGTGTCTCGGCCTCCCCAGTTAACTGAGGTGGACACTCTTGGTGCACCTCTTTGTGCATTGTGTGTACAGCCTTGTTGTAGTTAAGTCTTAATTGTTGTTGGTATCAGTGGAAGGAGTTGACCTCCAGGCCAATTTGCTGTGAGGATCAGATGTGTTTATGCTGGGAGACAGCCTTATTTGACTAGACTTGCAAAATTGCAAAAGCTTCTGTGCTCAGCTTAGATGGGACAGAGTTTCAGAGTGGAGCCTACAGCCTTGGCTTCCTGTCAGCCCCGCCCTATCACTGCAAGCACCTTTGAGAGAAAGGCGCCCTTGAGTTTCACCTGCTGCCAGACAGTCTAGTCTCTCCCCCAATGAATCTGGATTCCCAGATTCTCTTCTGGAACTGGGGTTCAGCACAGTCCGGAGCTTTTGTCTCCTTCCCACTAGGGCAATCCAGCAGTACAGTCAACAGTTTGTCCTCTATGCGCATTCACATGCACGTAAATGGCATCTTTTATCCTAATGAACTATCCTTTTTATTTCTAACTAGTGTCCTGGTGTGTGGATTTGTGCGTATTGAAAGGAAATTAATTGGAAGAAATATTTTAATATTGCTATTCTCCTTTTCTGTATAGTAGAAATGTCAACCATATTCAAGATTAACAATGACAGATCAAAACACAGGTGTGCGATTGGCACTAGTGAGAGCTTTATATATATTGCACGTGCACGATATTATAAATTTAGCCTTTTATAATATCGAATGAACTTGCTTAATTAGAACTGCTTTCTGATTTAGCTAAACCTTTTCCAGCCCAGTGAAGCACCCTAACTTCTCTTTCAGGTAATTGTCAGAGTAAATATTAACATGAAGCAGATTATTATTGTAGATCACACAGGGGAAATAAAGGGTAAAATATTTAACTGCAGCAGTGTTTGACCATATTCTGTACAGTGAGAAAACCTGAAGTCATTTTAAAGGTCCACCGTTTCTTACTTCTTTCCAGCCAAGTTTCTAAACTTTCCAAATCTCCATTTTCCTGCTAATGAAAAGAAAATAGGATTCCACTGAGTCTCCTATCTACCTACTCCAGGACTTCTGTGAGGATCAAATGAGATGAGGCTCAGGAAAATGATTCACAGACATTTGGTTACAGTGTAAAATGTTTGCACCTGGCTATAAAGCAGGCCATGTTCCTGGGCTGAAGAAACTCCAAGGAGGCTAGTTGTTAGGAAGAGGAAGCCGGGTGCTGCTATGTGATGTCATTACCCAGCACCCACGGTAACTGTTTCCGGGCTGGGCTGGGCTGGGGCCGCATTTTGCACCATGGGGTCTTGGCAGTGTTGGCTGCTATTTGGTGGGGTGTTGCTCTTGGGTGGTGGCTGGACCTGTGTCCCACTTGAGGGAAGCCAAGTGTTGGTTTGTTGGCACCAGGTTCATGGTGCCTTTTATTTTTAAATGGCCAGTGCATGTCACGGCAGCTCCTGTATTGAGCATCTGTCCCCTGGTGATCAGTGTGCATCTTATCTACCAGTCAGATGGACACTTAGCCTTTTATATATACAGATTAGAGGCCTGGTGCACAAAATTCATACACTGGGGGGGGGGGAAGGAGGAGAGGTCTTTCAGACCGGCCTGCACCCTCTCAAAATCCAGGACCTCTCAGGGGACGTTCAACTGCTGGTTTAGGCCCGATCCCATTGCTGGCCCCTAACTGCTCACCTGGCTGTCTGATTGCCCCTAACCCCTCTGCCTATCTGCCTGATTGCCCCTAAGTACTCTACTTGCCTGCCTGATCACCCCTAACCACTCTGCCTGCCTGCCTGATCGGCCCTAACCACTTGCTGAGAAGTAGCTGGGCATGGTGAGGGGCTGTGGTCATTCGGGTCCTTTATTATATGGGATAACTCTTTTTGCCTTATGGCCTACTATGCCTGATATTAATATTCCAGTTTTCTCTTAGACAGCTTTGCATTGTATGCCTTTTATTTTTTTTAAACCTTTCATGTTGAACTGTTCTATACCTTTATGTTTTAGATGTCTTCTATAAATAGCATGTATTTGGGTTTTGTTTCATTGCTAGCCAGTTTGACAGAGTTTATACTTTAATTGGAGAATTTAGTCAACTTATCTTTAATGCAATTATTAATGTATTTGAGTTTGAATATTCTATCTTACTAAATATTTTTTATTTTATTTTGCTTTTCTTTCCTTTTGTGCCTTCTTCTGGATTGAGTATCCTAAAATTACTCTATTTCTCCTACTCTATTAGTTTGGCTATTATATAACTTTTTTTTAAAATTAGTTTTAGTGGTTACTGAACAGATTAAAACATGAATCTTTAACTTACCAAGGTCTAATATCATTAATTGGCACTTTTCTCAGCCAATGGGACTTAGAACTTCCAGCTGCCCTCTCCCAATGTATATGCCATTGTTGCACATTTCAATTCTGCATATATTTTAGATCCTCTCTAAGATGATAACATTATCATCATCATCATCATCATCATCATCATCATATTTATATAGTCAATATTAATTGATATTTACCCATACATTCACCTTCTAATTGCTCTTCTTTCCTTATTGCATCATTAAGTTTCCATCTAGCGTCATTTTCATTCTAGCTAAAGAATGCTCTTTAGTATTTTTCTAGGGTAAGTGTGTTGGTGATAAATTCCCTCAGTTTTTGAATGAAAATTTATTTCATTTTAATCTTAAAGATATTTTTGCATGGTATACAGTCATAGGTTGATAACTACTTTTCTTTCATACTTTAAATATGAAATGCCATTGCATTGTTTTCTGGCTTCCATTATTTCTGATAAGTTAGATGACAATCTAATTGTTGTCCCTTTGAAGGTAACTGGTCTTTTTTCCTTTGCTTGCTTTTAAGATTTTTCTGTTTGTATTTTTTTGTTTAGCAGCTTTGTTATGATGAGCCTTGATGTGGATTTCTTTACATTATTGTCTGTAGAGTTTGTAGACCTTGCATTTGTGGCTTGATATCTTTCATTAGTTTTGAAAAGTTTTCAGACTTTTTATCGTTTGCCCCACTGTCTTTCTCCTCTTCTTTGGGATATCTCCTTGCATCCTCTATGACGTTTATATTCCAAATGTGTTCCATGGGTCAGCAACAGCATCACCTGGGAGTATGTTAAAATTTCAAAATCTCAGGTTTCACCCTCTACCTACTAACACAGAATCTGAATTTTAACATGATCCCTGAGTAATTTGTATGTACAGTCAAATTTGAAAATTGCTGCTCTGTGTCTTACTTGCTCTTTTATTTTCCATTCATTTTTGTCTTTCTGTGCAGAGGTGGAATTGGCCTGTGGGATGATGTGGTGGAACTGGGCAGCATGGATAGAGTGGGCATATTGTCTGCCCACCTGCTCATCATTATTTTTTCCTATATTTTGCAAACAAATCCTCACTTTTTTTTTTTTTTTTTTTTTTGTCAATCCTCATCTGAGGGTATTTCCTTCTGACCTATCTTCCAGTTCACTAGTTATGTCTTTAACTGTGTCTCATTTATTTTAACTTATCTATTGAGTTTTTGTTTTTGTTTTTTATTTCAGTAGTTTTTGTTTCTAGATTTTACATTTGAGAGTTTCCAATTCTCTTAAAATTTCAATCTTATTAAGAACAATTATTTGAAAATCCATATTTGATTTAAAAACACACCTATGTTTGGAATCCTGTATGTCTGTTTCTTTTGTCTATTTTTTTCCCTATTGACTTTTGTTTACATATTCTTATTTCTTTTATTTTTTATTGTATGCCAGGCATAGTATTTGCATAATTGTTTGTAAAACTAATTTGTGGTCTCAGGCAATGTAATTTTCCTAAAGAGAGAATTCATGTTTGTTTCTGATAGATACCTGCAATTTGGGGCAATAGCAACATAGAGTTGCTTCACTCTAACTTTCTTGACTGAGATGATTTGAAGCTGAGTTGTCTGCTTTTGGCCACTTTTAATCCTGTCCTGCATGGTCTTAACTCAAAGCAAGGCATTCACCAGACAGACCTCCATGGCCTGGCAGGCCCTGGCCTCCAGTTCATGTCTTCCTTGTGCTGTTCAGATGATCAGCAACTGCCTCCAGATCCAGCAAATGTCTACCAGGGAAAGCTGGTCCAGATGCCAGGCTTCCCGTCTGGCCTTCCATTCTCCCTTGCATCCTCTAAGGCGGGCCTCCTCTTCCTCCTCCTCACTGCTGCAGCCCCAGCACACCTGCCAGATGCCCACAGGCCCTCCCAGACCTCCCTGACACTTCTCATTCCTCCCACCTCCGTCCTGTCATTAGTGCTGTACACTCCTCCAAA
This sequence comes from Nyctalus aviator, assembly GCA_036971965.1. Classification (NCBI taxonomy): domain Eukaryota; kingdom Metazoa; phylum Chordata; class Mammalia; order Chiroptera; family Vespertilionidae; genus Nyctalus; species Nyctalus aviator. The sequence goes on from CM072929.1 coordinate 72,688,532, forward strand.
GTTAAAACCTGGACTAGGCAAGACTCTTCCTCAGTTAAAGATCTGAGGGTCGTGGGCTTGATCCCCCGTGGAGGATGTGCAGGAGGCAGCCAATCAATTATTCTCTCTCATCTGTGATTCTCTCTCTCCCTTCTTCTCTGAAATCAATAAAATAAAAAAAAAAAAGGAAATAATGCCCATCCCATAGGGCTGCTAGGAAGCTCACGTCTCACCTATGGCTGCACAGCACACACATGCCAAGGTATAACCACGTTCTGGATGAGGCCTCATCTGACAGTGCCTCCCTGGGGACTCGGCCCCCGGGGACACCACTTCCCCAGGCGCACCTGGGCCTACTGCCCACAGTCACCCCTTGTCAGCACCGTGGCAGCCTTAGCACAACTGCCACGTGCTCACACTTGACATGTGAGAGGATTTTACAGCTCCCTTGTTTCTTACAACTTGATAACATATCACTTATTTTCATTTTATCATGAGGTTTGGCACGTTTGAGGGACTTGCCAGTAAGTAACAGGACTGGGCATGCACCTCTGTAGGGTTTGCAGTGCCCCTTGCCCTCCGGGATACTGCTGCCAGGGGCCTCGCCCTGCCCAGGCACCCCTGTGTGTGGCTCTGCTGTGTGGGCACCTGTGTGTGGCTCTGCTGTGTGGGCACCTGTGTGTGTGGCTCTGCTGCCCGTGGGCACCTGTGTGTGTGGCTCTGCTGTGTGGGCACCTGTGTGTGGCTCTGCTGCCCGTGGGCACCTGTGTGTGTGGCTCTGCTGCCCGTGGGCACCTGTGTGTGTGGCTCTGCTGCCCGTGGGCACCTGTGTGTGTGGCTCTGCTGTGTGGGCACCTGTGTGTGTGGCTCTGCTGTGTGGACACCTGTGTGTGGCTCTGCTGCCCGTGGGCATGCTCCGTCCCTCCCCGAGAGGCCCACCTGCCCCCAAGTCCCTCACCCATTGTGTGTGGGTGATGCTCCTGCTCCCCTCAGCCCAGCCTCTGTGTCCAGAGAACAGGTGAGCATTGCAGGGCCCTCCCTGGGGCGAGGGAGGAGGAGCACTGCTGGCTCCTGGCCTAGGGCTGGGGGAGGAGGCGGCTGCTCCTCTCTTTCCTGAGGAGTCGGAGCATCTCACCACGCTGTGGGCGGCTCCTCCCAAAGCAGGGCCCCGGCCTCCCAGGACAGAGAGAGGACGGCTCTGCTTGGGCAGGGAGGGCAGTGGGTGGGCAGCGGGGCGGGCAGCAGGCAGTGGGGCGGGCAGCAGGGCGGGCAGTGGGGTGGGCAGGGGGGCGGGCAGTGGGGCGGGCAGGGGGGCGGGCAGTGGGGTGGGCAGCGGGGCGGGCAGGGGGCGGGCAGGGGGGTGGGCAGTGGCGTGGGCAGTGGGGTGGGCAGCAGGCAGTGGCGCGGGCAGCAGGACGGGCAGTGGGGTGGGCAGCAGGGCAGGCAGCGGGGTGGGCAGTGGGGTGGGCAGCAGGCAGTGGGGCGGGCAGCGGGGCGGGCAGTGGGGTGGGCAGCCGGCATTGGGGCGGGCAGCATACCGGGCAGCGGGCCGGGCAGGGGCAGCTCAGGGTGCTGGCAGCAGCCGCCGGGAGCCTGTCGGCGGGCGGGGCGGGGCACTCACCATCCTCCTTGGTCTGGACGTGCAGCACGCTGCTGCGCACGCCGTCGCCCGCCTGCGTGAAGGCCAGCACCTGCACGCTGTAGTTGGTGAACTTCTCCAGGCCCCGCAGCTCCACGCGCTCCCGCGTGGTCGTGATGTTCTGCATCTCGCCCCACTCTGCCGAGCGAGCGAGCGACAACGCGGCTCTGCATGCGCTCAGCCGGCGCCGGCCCCCGCCCTCCGCCGCCCGCCCTGTCCGGCGCTTTCCTATCTCTCCCCACGCGGCCCCCGGGGGAAGGGCGGGTGCTGGTGGTCTCAGCCCAGCCCACCTCGCACTGAAGGCTCTCAGCTCTCCCTTCACAGCGCTCCCCTCCCCCTCACAAGGCACTGCCCTCTGTCCGGTCCTCTCTGGCGGCTCAGGGCGAGGGGAGCCCAGGCAGGCGGCAGTCAGCAGCCACTCCTCCTGCTGCCCTGTGCCTGGCGGCTCTCAGATGTGGCCAGGCATGTGGCCACCGGGGGTGCCTGCGGACAGGGGGCCCGGGACCTCTGAAGAGAGCTCAGGGCCCGCGTCCCCTGGGAGGGCCAGGGCTTAGGAGGGGCAGAGCCAGGCTCTGGAGCTGACAGTCCCCCGGGCCCCCGGGCTGTGGAGACAGGCCCACACACTGGCTGAGGAGAGGCCGTGTGGAAGCCGAGCGCCTGCAAAGCACCCCGGCCGCGGCAGGGTCAGAGGGCGAGGACGCCCGCCCGAAAGGCCCGGTCCGATCGGGGAACCTGGGGGCCTGGGCAGCCGAAGCCGCCTTCCTCAGGAGGCCAGATCCAGGGCAGCCTCCCAGGACGGGGCCAGAGCGGGACCAGGAGGCGGCAGTGCAGCCCGCGCCCGGGGGGCCCTGGGCATCAGGGCCCTCCCCTGAGGGCTGAGCTGGGGAGCCTGAGCCTCCACTGGAGAAGCAGGTTCTGGAAAGCCAGGGGCTGCCCGTTTCCTGACTCGGCACCGCCGTGAGGCCATCTCACAGCGTAAGCAAGCCCTGAGCTCCAGGCCCCTGGGTTTGGGAGGGGACAGCTGCTGGCAGAACAGAGTCCGGTGGGAAGGGGAGGGAGCTGCCCCGAGAGTGGCCGTGAGGGCGTCCCAGGCCCTAAGGAAGGCGCGAGGCACCAGGGCCGGGGGCAGAAGGGTCAGCATTCGGGGGGCAGACTCGCTGCAGCCCTTTGTGACCCCGCAGAGCACCCCCGGAGTTAGGGATGCTGGTCTCCTGGGGCACGATGCAGACTTCCTGCTCCCACCAGTCTGTGCCCACCCGTGGGTGGGTGTGGGGCCCCAAAGCCGTGTGGAGCAGTACGTCCAGGGGAAGGGAGGCGCCCCAGGGGCTGGACACTGCCTTGGTTTTCCTGCTCCGGCCCCACGCGGGCTGCTGTCCACCCTGTCCCGGTGCTGTCCAGCACCTGAAACATGCACGCTCACTGCCCGGGCAAGGGGGCCCTGCAGGTGCTGAGACCTGCCTCCTCCTCTTGCCCCTTCAGCCCCAGATGGGTAGGGCTTCCAACTGGTGCTACTCTTGGGTACCCCCTTCCCTGCACCCCTCCTCCCCAACACCCCCTCCTGGAAAGCAGTGCCTTCATTAAACTCTCTTCAATCGCCCCATCTGAGTGAGCCAACCGTCCCCTGCTGGGACCACAGAGGCCTCATATCAACACATGACGTAAGAAAAGCAAATATGCCCATCACCCCTCCCGTCATTCCCAAACACACCTCTAGGAGCCGCTGGTGTCTCCTCCCCACAACCTGCCCCCCCCCAGGTGACCCTGTGCCGGCTGTGGCCCCGGGTCATCGTGGGGGAGAGGGGGGGCACTCCCCTTGGCATCGGGGAACGATGCTCCGCTCTCACTGGGCACGAGCGCAGAGCCCGCCCTGCCCCCCTCAGCCGGGCCGGCCGGCGCCCGCAGACTCACCCCCGTCAGCGTACAGCGACCAGAAGACGACGCGGTAGCCTTTGAGGACGCCATTGAGCGTGCTCCGCGGGGGCTCCGCCCAGGAGATGACAGCCACGTCGGACGTGATGGACAAGGCGCGGACGTTCTCGGGGGGCTGGCTGGGCACTGCGGGCGAGGGGAGCCCCGCAGGGCTGGTCAGGGAGGCAGAGACACGGCTGCCGGCCGAGGAGCGTCGGTGAGGGAGGGAGGGACTCTGACTGACCGAGCCCCGTCTGGGCCAGGAAGTGAGCCGCGCCTCCTCCCTGGCGCCTGGGGTAACCAGAGGTCACTGTGCGCCTCGATCCGTGCCCTTTAGGGCCATGTCCCCGGCTCGGGGTAAATGCCAGGGAAAGAAGGCACGGATTCCGGCATGGGCCCCCTGGACCTCGGCAGTGGGCACCGAGCCCGGGGAGCCCCCCTCTGCTGGACGGGCAGCCCCAGGCTCCGTGCCGGCCCGGGAGGATCTGCAACTGGTGCCTTGCCTCAGGGCTGCCGGCTGGTCAGTGCCACCTGGCCAGGGCGCCTGAGCCAGTGAGTCACTGGCCGAGGACAGGCTGTGGGGCGGGCAGCAGGCAGTGGGGCGGGCAGCGGGGTGGGCAGCAGGGCAGCTGAGGGTGCTCTTAGCAGCTGCCCCGGGAGCCTGCTCGGCCTAGAGACCCCGTGTCCTCCTGCTAAGCGGAAGGAAAGGATGGAAGGAAGGAGGATTTCAACTAGTCCTGGTGAGAAGGAAAGGAGTTTGTACTGACGCTGTTGTGACGCCCGGACCATTGCGCCTCTGTCCCTAACTCTGCACGGGAACGCCCCATGTGCCTTGGATGACTGAGGGAGAAACACTCTTAGGCCGATGTGGGTGTTTGCCCGCCTTCGACCCTCCCTGGGAGCTTCCGGCCTCTCCCTGGGAGAGCTACCTGGGAGCTGAACCTGAGATCCACTCCCGCACTGGCCTGTGCAGCTCGCCCTTCTGGGGTGACGGAGGCGCCCCCATAGGGAGGATGTGGGGCGCTCCCCGCTGGCCTCCGAGAGGTCGGAGGGCAGAGGGAGGCCCGTCCGCTCCGCTCTCTGTGTGAGGAAGGAGGCGCGGGCTGACGGAAGGTAATTAGATCCCGTTGCCCCACAAGAGGCAACTCTAATTTTTATGAGCATTTAAACGCTAATACATCATCCTAACGACCCTCTTTGAGAATGATTATTGTTTCATATTACTTAGGTGTAAAAATATAAGCACCATGTAATTAGGGACCCAGTGTAATAAACTAATACAGATCGCCCGTTTGAACAAAATGAAGGTAATATAATTATGGGAAAGACACTGCTGCTGGAGCAGGGGCCCTTGAATACCCCAGGAGGAGTGCTAATAGTGCCAGGAACGATCGGGATCTGACAGGCTAACGAGGGCCTTAATTAAGTATGAAAAACTGCTGAGCACACGCTGCCGGCAACTTTCTTCCCTCCCCTCCTTGGTTTGGAAAACGGCTCCACGGCCCATGCTGGTCTCTCCCTGCTGGGAACCCAGGCCCCCCATGCCCACAGAAGGGAGGCGGAGCCCATGAGGCCAGGGGCACCTGGCCCGGCTGATCCCTGGGAGGACCTGGGTGGACGGGCGCGTGGTGTCTGGTCAGGCAGGCTGGTGGGGCTCGGGCACGGGGAAATTCTGCACGAGAACAGTGGTGACACGCCTCCTGCCTCCACACCAGTTGGTCCTGCATCCGGCTTTGCTCCAGAACAAGAGGGTAACCAGAGGGCGTAGAGGAGGGAGATGGGTGATGGGTGAGGGCCAGACGAGGGAGGAGGAGAACTCGGAGGAGAGGCACAGAGGGAGAGTGTGCAGAAGGGACTCAGGCCACAGGACTAGTGGGCTGAGCATCAGCCAGGGATGCAGCGAGTGCCAATGGACTGAGAAGCCTGGTGCTCACAGACCAAGCAGCTCTCAAGGAGCCAATGGGCGTGAGGAGATGGAGGGATCCGGGAGCCTCAAGGCTGTGATGGGGCCGGGAGTGGGGGAGGGGCCAGGAGTGGGGGAGGGCCCCGCACCCCAGCTCTGCCTGTGGCTGGGCCCTCACCGTCCTCCAGGGTGGTGGCATTGATCTCGCTGGATGAGGGCCCTGTGCCGGCCCTGTTGAAGGCCTGGACCACCACCCCGTACTGCGCAAACTTCTTGAGGTTGTCCAGGGTGTAGACCTCGCTGTCCCCGGTGGCCTTCATCTCCACGATGCTGTACTGCCCGTTGCTGCCGGGGCTGTTCTCCCGGTAGCCGATCTGGTAGCCCCGGATCACGCCATTCTGCAGCTCCTTCTTGGGTGCCTGCGAGGACAGGGTGGGGGAGGGAGACAGACACAGTGACATTCTGAGAGGACACTCCTAAAGCCACGCCAGACCCTGTCACTCCTCCGCTCCACCCTCCCAAGGACCCATGCCACTCGGTGAGAGCGAAGTCCTTGGAAGGCTACACAGCCCCATGGAGCTGACCCCATGACCTCCTGGACCCACCTCCTCTCCCCCGTGCCTGCCCCACGCCAGCATGACAGCGCCGGACCCTCTATAGAGTGTGCTGATGGGCTTGGCTCTGTGTCCAATTAGCACGCAAGCGCCAGGAGGATGGGATGTTGTCTGTTTTGTCTCCTGCTGTTCTCTCAGCGTCCAGAATGGTGCCTGGCCTGCCACACACATTTGTTGAATGAATGAATGGTGAATGAGTGAATGAATGAATGAATGAATGAATGAGGACATCGTTGGGCATGGTCTCAGGGGCCTGGGAGAAAGGGAGCAGCAGACAAAAGGGAACCGGATGGAGAAAGAGGTGAGCAATGAGTCTGAATAAAAAGGAGTGTGAAGACTCCACTCCATATGGGGCACGGGGAAGGCAGAGACACGGCTGCCCGGCTGAGGAGCGTCAGCTGGCTATTCTAAAAAGCTGGCAAATGACAATCGTTAGGGAGGACGCAGAGAAGTCAGAGCCTGTGCACTGTGATGGGAATGTGACATGGTCAGCCGCTGTGGGAAGCAGCCTGGTGCTTCCTCAAACAGTTAAACAGAATTGCCATCGATCCGGCAGTCCCACTTCAGGGTATGTACCCAGAGGGATGGGAAGCAGGGACCCGAACAGATGTCTGCGCACCGTGCTCAGAGCGACAACATTCTCAACAGCCCACGCTGGGAGCAGCCTTCGTGTCCATCGCAGGTGGGCGGGTAAGGGAGTGGGGTATCCGCACACTGGAATATCAGCCTGAGGGAAGGACCTGCCGATACATGCTGCAACATGGATGGATCTTGGAAATACTACGCTGAGTGAGCTGAGTCAGACACAAAAGGCAGGTCTGTGGGAAAGCACTTCGGCGAGGTGCTGAGACCAGACGATCCCCAGACAGAGTAGAATAGAGGCTGCGGGGAGTGGGGATGGGCCCAGAGCCTCTGCTTGGAAGAGGGGGAATTCTGCACATGAACCCTGGTGATGGCTGCACGGTGAGCATACTTAGTGCTGCTGAGCTACACACACAAACACGGCTAACATGGGAAGCTGTATGCATATAAAACGGTATACAGAGCATACAAGGGAACAAAGTCCTGACTTTCACATGGTCCAGTCCCTCTTGGAGCAGCAGTTTCCCTCGGCCTCCTGGCCAGGGACCAGCTCTATTGGAGGACGGAAATAGGTCTTAGAGGAGGTGGTGGGCAGGAGTGAAGGCCTGGCCCCAGGCGGCCAGCCGAATGGAGAAAACCCCACTGGCATCAGTCTGGGGAGTGGAAAACATACTCTCACCCCAAGCCCTGACACACACACACACACACACACACACACACACACGGTCCCCATATATCTCCTCGTCTCCAGAACCATGAACACACATCCAGACCCTGCGAAACAAGCACCCACACCTGCCGCCGCCAGATGCACTGAGACCCACAGAGAAGCTGATGGGAGGAGAGGGCTTCCCTCTACCAGCTGTGGCCAGTGGTTCAGAACTCCCTGGGCGCCGGGCACACAGGAGCGCTGGAGACACGGAAAGACCCATTATCTCCAGACCTTCCACATGCGCCTGCTTCTCTCCCAACCCTGAGCCCCAATGTGCAGGAAGCTCTCCCTTTATCCTCTTTGGTTTCTTTGTCCCAAAATACGGATGGGACTTCCGGACCTTTGGCAGGCTTTGCAAAAAGCCCCGTGTGTTGGGACAGGGGCCGTGAGGCCACGCCTAAAGGCCTGGCCTGGCGCCAGCACTGATTGTGTACGGTTGTGTACGGTTCATGGCTTAGGCCTCCGTAAAAGGGGAGCATTTAGGTAACAGGTCTTGTAAGACCAGATTGTGGAGAAAGGGACAGTGACTTAATTATAGGCTATCGAGAATGTACATTAGGTTACAACACAGATTCAGATTGCTAGGCCCCTTCCCCCGCCCCCCATGTCTTATTTTCCCCACAGCAGCACCCTCGCTGGTGCGAACAGAAACAGCTTGAATCAGGGTTTTGAAGACAGCAAGGTCCGTTTAGAAGCCCAGCGTTCTATTGTGCGAAAAGCAGCACGCTCAAAAACAACTTAGTAAAACCAGTTAGCGAGACAGCCTCATGGTTCTTTAAAATTCAGCGAATGTTTTAAATGAACTGCATTTTAAAGCTCACTGTTAACTCAACAAAATGAGGTTTTAAATTTAACATACTTGTTTTGAACTCACAAAATAGGTGTGTTCACGATACACACCTGTACACAGCACCATGCGGCCTTCATTCACACCAACAGACTGGTAGAGGCCCTGACAGGAGCCAGGCATACCTGCTACAGCCCCCCCCTCCCTTCTCTCCTTCTCTCTCTCTCTCCTCCCACTCACCCATCCCCCAAACAGGCACACTCAGGATTTAAATCAATCTTAACAATATTTCTCTGAGGCATTAAGAAGTCAATAGGGCTGATTGCAAATTTATGTCATAGAGCTGTGGTGATCCATCTCATGGAAAGAGTCAAAATGAAGTGACTTATCTTTCAAGTGAATCTTTATTTTCCAGTAATATGTTTCTTAGTGTTAAAAAAAAATCCCCTGAAAAGTCAGCCCAAAATTTATTGATGGGCTGGCTCCTTCTGAAGTTCGAACTTTCTAATCAATTTTATTTTCCATTATGGGACTTCGGAGAAGTAAATCTGATTCTAAATTTTTATCGACCTCTAGGTCAGAGCTCTGTAGCCAAATGTCCTGTGCCTGTGTTTTACCTACTTGCTCATTCCTGCCCCCCTCCCGGCTTCCTCAGGGTGCTCCCAGAGCGTGGGTCCAGAGCCAGGAGGCAGAGGAGACTTGGGGATTGGACTCGGCCCCCCCCGTGTCTGAGGAAAGCCCTGAGCCCGGTCTGCATCTGGAGGGGAACCAGGCTCCAGTCACCCACACAGTGGGCTGGTCTCCGGGAATCCCCACGTTTGTCTTGGTCATTTCTCTGGGGAGGGAAAGAACCAGGCTCTGCTGCAGTGTGTGTGTGTGTGTGTGTGTGTGAGAGTGTGTGTGTGTGTGTGTGTGAGTGTGTGTGTATGCGCACACGCGTGCACAGAAAATATCATTAGGGTCTTCTGAATCTCTCTCATTCTTAAGTCTACCATTTTTTAAGAAGAAAGATATTGTTATTGATTTCAGAGAGGAAGGGAGAGGGAGAGAGAGATAGAAACATCAATGATGAGAGAGAGTCATTGATCGGCTGCCTCCTGCACGCCCCCTACTGGGGATTGAGCCCTCAACCCGAGCATGTGCCCTGCTGGGAATTGAACAGTGACCTCTTGGTTCACAGGCCAATGCCCAACCACTGAACAACAGCAGCCGGGCAAGCCCACAGATTTAAAAGGCCCAGGAGCAAGACTAAAGCACCTGGGCTTTCCCCACTGGGAGTGAGCATCAGACAGCCACCTTGAACATTTGACCCGGGTGGAGGTGAGGCGATGCCCAGCCCCCCTGTGGAGATGGGGGGCTCCAGAAAGCAGAGCAGGGGTTGGCGCCGAGGAAGCACTCTGCCCCCACTCCATGCACGACGTTGCGGTGGGGAGAGTGGACTGGGCCTCCAGGCTGCGCAGGTCCTGCGCCTGTCTCTGTGCCCTTCTGACAGAAGAGACAGAGCACCTCTGTCCCTCTACTCCACAGAAACAGGCCGCGAAGTCCGTGTGAGGAGGCGCGTGGGCGCGGGAACATGGGGCGCCCGGGAAGCCATGCCACCGCCAGCCATGGCACCGCCAGCCATGGCACTGCCAGCCCTGTGGAGCCGCGGCAGGGATGGCCGGAGGCGGAGCTGCCCAGGGAGGCATTTCCTGGTCCCGCACACGGTGGTTCTGATCTGTTTCTCTGCCCAGCTGCTGGGTCTCCTCGATGGTGTTCTTACGTGATGGATCCTTCAGACACACACCAGATTTTATAGCGCTCTGTCCCTCAAAAGTGGCTGCAGCACATGCGGACCTGTTCTCTACAGCTCTCCTGCCCCCGGGTAAGGAGGGCAGTATTTCCATCCTGTTTCCAGCGAAGGAAACTGAGGCCTGGCAGGACCAGGCCCCTGTCCCAGGCCTCACTGTGAGAAGACAGGGGATGGCATCAACCTGCTGCCCAGCTCCGATCACGGGGCCGAGGGAGGGGAGGCTCAGTCCGGCCGTCGCCCATCGTCCACGCCCTTCTCCCCACTGCCCCCAAGCGTTCACAAAACGAAACCCAACTCCCGACTTTTTACATGTGGGGTGTGGAGGACAGGCCAGTGTGGTGGAAAGCCATGTCCCTACGTGGCGCTGCCACGTTCTTCATGCCATCCCACGCACAGGCCTCCATTGAGAGAGGGGTGGAGGAGATGTGGGTTGGTGGGGGACTCATTCCTGTATCCTCTCTCTCTTCCTCCCAGTCTCCCTGGCCTTCCCAGTAAACAGGCGTGGGTAAGCCTAGCCGGTGTGGCTCAGTGGATAGAGTGTTGGCCTGTGGGCTGAAGGGTCCCAGGTTGGATTCTGGTATCTCGGTTGTGGGTTCCCTGGTCTGGTCAGGGTGCATGCAGAAGGCAACTGATCGATGTGTCTCTCACACATCAATGTTTCTCCCTGTCTCTTCCTCTCCTTTCCACTCTTAAAAAAAAAAAATCAATGGAAAAATATCCTTAGGTAAGGATTAACAAAGCAAAGCAAACAAACAGACAAATAGGCAAACAAACAGCCGGCCTGGGTGGCCAGAGACCACAGCCAGCCAGCCTGCTGGGCTTCCCTCCGGGAGGCATTCCAGGGAGATGCCTCCAACACCACTTACCTTCCAGGTCACCTGGATGCTCTGTGAGGTCACTGGCTGCAGGGTGACGTCCACGGGGGGCCCGTCAGGGGCTGGTGGGGAGGAAGAAGAGCGATGTTAGGGGTCAAGTCTCCAGGGGAGAGTCCTGTGTTCCCATTGCTGTCCCCTGAGCTGTCTCCTCTGCTCTTGTCAGAGGGCCTGCCTGTGAGTTCCCCCAGAAAGATCCTGGGGTTTATGTTTCCTCCTCATTTTCCACAACTTTCCCATGTTCCATAGGACGAAGTGTGGGCAAGGTGTGTCCTGTAAGAACTCTTACATCGTATGCATGTCTGATGACTCTAGTTCTACAACTGCTCGTGTCCCCTAGAGAAAGGCACGAATCGTACCCAGGTGCTCACACTGCAGCTGTGAGCCGCAGAGGTCCTGCTGCAGGGCAATGGGCAGACGGCTGCGCTACAGCGCTCGGACGGGACGCCAAAGAGCGCTGAAAGGCACGCATGCTATGGCAGTACTAAAAACAGGAAGCTCAGGCACAGTTTTGATAAAACAAGGAAGAAAAAGAACATATAAACTAGGACTTCATGAACACCTGCTTTTGGAAAGCAGGCAGAACTAAACTACACAGTGTGTGTGTACAGACATTGTGGTGAAGCACAGGAAAGAAAGTAAGGATGTGAAGACACTGGCTACTCAGCAGGAGGGAGGAGTTATGGCTGGGAAGGGGCGTGGGGAGAACCTCTGCGTGCTGGTATCGATGATATGTGTGTTGGCTATCTTAGGTTTTACCTTACTATTATTGGCAAAACTGAACATATCTATATCGTCTATGTCTATGTCTATATTTCTCTCTCTCTCTATTTTTATCACCTCTATCTCTTTCATCTCTCTCTATAGCTATCTCTATCTTTCATCTCTCTATATATCTATTTCATCTATATCTTACCTATCTGTATCTGTATCTGTATCTGTATCTGTATCTGTATCTCTATCTCCATCTAGAGAGAATATATAGCAACAGAGATCTTGTTTAAAATTTCAGAAAAACCTCATGACAAAGGTCACAGAAAATAATTCAGGGCACTGGTACCCCACTCTTTGCACATCTGGCACATCTGTCCTTCCCGTACAGCTGGGGCTGGGGCTGGGCACAGGGCAGAACCATGGACAACTCCCAGAAGCCCAGCTCTGAGCACCCCATCTGGAACAGGCCAAGGAGATGAACGGGGTGTGTGGGGGGGTGGACGTGAACAAATACCTTGGGATCTCCCTCCCCTCTTCCCTCTTCTAACTGCCAGCCCGCTGCCCGTGGACAGGGTGGGTGTAGGCCCAGGGTGGGTGTGATCCCAAGACCAGGCACGGGGCAGGGGAGGGCTCACCGGCCTCCTCGGTGCTGACGGTGAGCCCCTTGCTGGGCTCGCTGCGGCCGATCTTGTTGAAGGAGTACATGCGGATGCTGTACACGGAGGCCGGGTGCAGGTCCACGATGTTGGCCTGGTTGATGGTGGGGGAGATGTTGCGTGTGGACTGCTTGAAGTCCCAGGAGTCTGTGGAGAGGACACCCGTTTCCAACCACGGCCGGGCAGACCCAGAGCCCCTCCCAGCCTCAAGCATCAACACACCCAGTCTGCAGTGAGGTGCCCAGGAGCCCGGCTCCCAGAGACTGCAGCGAGGGGCACAGCGCACCTTTCCGGAGAGGGAAGGGTCTGCTCCATGAGGCCCAGGAGCGCCTGAGCATGCACGGAGCAATGCATGGATGGAGGTCGAAACCCAACTCTTCTTGGCCCTGGGCTGGCTTCCTGACTCAGACTCAGACAGGGTCGGACAAGGCGCCCCGGAGGGCCTCCCAGGACCACCATCTGCTGTCTGTCTCCAAGGCCTGGCTGGGCGGGGCCTTCTTACTCATCTCTCACAGCGCACAGCGGCCTGTCTGATCTGGGAGCACCCATCGCCATAGTCCCCCTCTGAGGGGGGGCCACGCATCCCCGGCCCTCGCAGTGTGCCTGCGAACTTCCTCCCGTGTGCACTCTGTGGGGTGGTGTTGGGTGTGACCTGGTTTGACAGGGGACAGCCTAGTGCCAGGGCGTGCCAGTCCAACCTCACCTCTTTCTCCCCAGCAGGAGAATGGCCCCCGAGTCTTTCTCGGGAGATTGGCAATAGGATTTGCATTACCCAGAGGATTGGCATTACCCAGATTTACCTGGGGGCACCGGCAGCCCATGCTAGGGCAAACGTTCAGCCACAGCACGTGAAAAATACCAGGTGACAGCCAGGGCGCAGGGACAGCGTACACGCATCTCAAGAGAAAGGCAGTCATTTTTAAAAAAAATATCTTTTTATTGATTTCAGAAAGGAAGGGAGAGGGGGAGAGAGAGAAACATCAATGATGAGAAAAGCACTGACTGCCTGCCTCCTGCATGCCACCCACCAGGGACCGAGCCCAGATTCCCAGCACCTGCCCTGACTCAAACTGTGACCTGGCTCATGCGTCAATGCTCAACCCGAGCCATGCCGGCCGGGCTGCAAGCATTCCTTCAATGTGTGTTTGCTGTGCACCCCCTCGGGGGCTCCAGAGAGAAGTGGGAAGGAGCTGCAGGTACAGCGATGCCCAAGTGAGGACCCCAACCTGGGATTCATAACCAGATTCCTTCATTGGTGCTTCACTTCGAAAAACACAGGAGGCAGAGTGCAAGAGAGCAAGCTCTTCCCAGTCTGGTCTCCAGGCCTTTTAAACCCACAGTAGAGGCTCCTGAAAATCCTCAGTAGAAAAGATTACATCGTATTCACACAGCTTACTCCTACACTGGAAAAGAGGCCAGCACATCCTAGAACGCGTTTTAGAGGTTTTGAGTGAACACCTGCTAAGTCAGGAGAGCGTTCACCAGAAGCTGTTCTTCCAGATTCCGGTTCACTGAGGTCTTCATGTTTCTCAAAACACCGCTCTCTGCTGCGCAGCTCAGCACCTGCGGGCATCATCCGGCACCCCGTCAGCAGCTTTGCACTGAATTCTTTGGTTTCATGAGCCAAAAAGCCACACGTGTCAGGCTGTGGATGCTCAGACTCATTCTGTCCTTATCTTTCAGCCTCTCCTCCTCCAGCAGGAGAAGCCTCTGCGCTCGCAGGTTGAGCCTGATTGCACGTATGCAGGCTGTGACCTGCTATGGGCTCCTCTTGGTTTGGGAGGGAGGGGCCAGCGACACGGAGGCAGGTGCTCGCTCCACTCGGTGGCACCTGGGAGCTGGTGCCAGCTCACACCTCTGACTTGATCTGCGGTGTCTGTGCGTGGGGAGCGGACCATGAGTCAGTTCATGCATGTTCGAAGAGTGTAGGCAGAGCTGGACCCACACAATGTGTTTGAACACAACGGGACCAGGGAAACAAGGGGCTGACATTTGCCAGCCCCTGCAATGTGCCAGGTGTGCACGCGGCAATGTAAACAGTCACCATTCACTCCTCACCGTTCACGGACACGAACACCACAGATCCAGAGCAAGGGGTCCTCAGGCGCCGGCCGGCTACACCGGCCTCCCAGGTGTGTGCCCCTCCACCTGGTCCCTCGGTTCCCCAGGGAGACACCGTCTGGCTTTTCTCTCCTTTCTTGGGCCATTTCTTTGCTGTCTGCTTTGTGCCTCTCCCTCCACTCCCACTAATGAATGGTTAGTTCTGACAGGCTCCATCCTCTACCTGCTTTCTCTCACTCCATATGCTTTACTTACCCATGACCCCATGCTTACCCAGACACAGATAACTCACAGATTTCACCCAGCCCATCTCCCCTTTGACTCCAGACCCTATAGCTCACACTCAACATGTCCAAGACAGAAGTCTTGACTATACACCCTGCAAACCCACCCACTCCTGGATTCTCTGACTCATGTTGTGCCATAAACTTAGGTGTTTTCTGCTTCCTTGCCTTGTCTGCCATATTGCTTCATCTACTCTGCTGTTGATTCCCTGTAACATATTCTTCATTAATGTATATGTATATGTATATGTATATAACTATATACATAGTTAATGTGTATTTTTCATTTCTGACAGGTTCTTCTTAATGTTTTCTTTTTTTTAATTAAATATATTTTATTGATTTTTTACAGAGAGGAAGGGAGAGAGATAGAGAGCTAGAAACATCGATGAGAGAGAAACATCGACCAGCTGCCTCCTGCACATCCCCCACTGGGGATTTGCCCGCAACCCATGTACATGCCCCTGACCGGAATCGAACCTGGGACCCTTCAGTCCACAGACCGACGCTCTACCACTGAGCCAAACCGGCTTCGGCCTTCTTAATGTTTTCAATTCCGTTTTTATCTTTCCTTCTGTTTGTTAAAGTTCTCACTAAGCTCCTCCACTCTTCCCCTAAGTTCATTGAGCATCCTTATAACCAGTGCTCTGAACTCTGCATCTGGTAGATTGCTAATTTCCATTTCGTTCAATTCTTTTTCTGAAGTTTTGTTCTGTTCTTTCATTTGGGACATGAGTCTTTGTCCCAAGACATTTTGAGCCTCTCTGTGCTTGTTCCTGTGTATTAGGTAGAGCTGCTGTCTCTCCTGGGCTTGGCAGAGTGGCCTTGTGTAGTAGGTGTCCTGTGTGGCCAGTGGCACAGCCTCCCTGGTCACATGGGTGCTTCAGGTGCACCCTTGTGGGCTCTGTGCACCCTCCTGATGTGGTTGAGCCTTGATTGCTGTTGGCACATGAATGGGAGGGATTTACCCCAAGACTGATTGGCTGCAAGGACGAGCAGTGACCACTGTGGGGGACAACCCTGTGGGAGGAGAACTCACTTCAGTTTGGGGCTCAGGTGCTTCCTGAGTCTGCCCCTGAGAGTGTCCCTTGGGAGGTGGTTGGGTGGTGCTTCAGCATGGTCTGAAGATGTCCGATGGGTGCACTGGCTCTGGGGCCTCTTGGGAGGTGCAGACAAAGGTCAGCCACTGTCTGTGCCCTGTCCGGGGCAACCTGGCAGGAGAGATCTGCAGATGGCTGTTACTTGTGCTGGACTTTGATGTACCCAGGAGAGGCCAAACTGTGAGCCAAGGCCTGCTGCCACTAGTGCGGGGCCTGGGTCCCTTGGCAGGTACAGGGCACACAGAAGCCATATTCTGGTGTTTGAGAGATTTAGGAACACAGCAGCATGAGCCAAGATAGTCTGTTCATATGGAAAAGCCACTGAGAAGGGCTTGGGTGGGCCTGTGTGTTGGGTGGGTGGGGCCTCCGAGAATCACCAGGGCAGGTGAACAGTGTTAGCCAGGTTGATGGTGACTCAGATATGGTACCACCTGCTGGCTCTGTGGGAGGCAGACTCAGAAAAGGAACTCTGGCCTCTTCCAGCACCCTTGTCTGAGAGAAAGCTGCCCTCCAGCTCTCGCCCTGATGCCAGACACTTCAGCTCTTTCCTGTATGTCCCTGGTGCCTTTCAAAGTCCTGCTTCAGCACTGGAGCTCAGAGGGAGTCAGTCAGAATAAGTCTGTGCATGAGCCCTTTAAGAGGAACTGCCTGGGCACCAGCAGCCTCTGTGCCACTCAGCCATAATTCCCACTGATTTTTACAGCCAGAAGTTATGGGACTGCTCTTCCCAGTTCTGGAACCCTGGGCTGGGGGTCTGGTCTTGGCCTGGGACCCTGGGTCCTCAGAGTGACCTCTGCAGCTGAGATATTCTTCCTGTTTTTAACCGTCACTTGTGGGTGTGGGACCAGCCCCCTACCCCTCTCAATGTGGCTTCTTCTTCCTATCCTTAGTTGTAGGACTTCTCTTTAGTCTTAGATTGCAGGTGGTTATGAATGATAGTGGGTCTGTAGCTTAGTTGCCTTTTTGATGTGGTTGCGGGAGGTTCCGATCCCTGCCTTTACCTATGCCGCCATCTGGCCTGGAAGCGCCAGACAATATTTTTCACATGACCCCGGCCCTGCAACATCCGGTTTGGCTTCCGCGTTTCATCTTCATCTTCATCTTCATCTTCATCGCTCTGCACGCAGCCCTTTTCCTGGCCGGTCTTTGGAGGGTCCACTGTGAGCCCAAGGGACGCTGAGCTCTCTGAAGGGTCACGCCTAACATTTTAGCCCGCTGGCCAGCCTGGCAGGTGCGGGCAGTTAAGCCGTTGCTGGTTTTGGTCAGAGCCCCTTTTTCAGCCTTTACTTTGGCTTGGGCTTTCTCTGCATTTGTAGTCACAATAAACACCCTGTCTTTCCCGCCCTTGCCTGGCTCAACTGCCAATCATAGGAAGGTTGGGGGTGGGGGGGATAAGTCCAGAGAGTGGCCCCCATTTTTTCTGCTGTTGCCAGTCCTTTGCAGGTGGAGTTGACCTTGTGTTCCCAAATCTTCTTTGATTTGGCACAAAACAGCTCTCTCTCCACAGCCCTTCCAGGCTAATGCATCGAGTCAACTCTGGCGGCGTTGGGCCGATTTTCCAACCGCGCGATCACTGCCAGCTCTCTGACCCACTCCGTTGCCCTTCATCACGTGCCACCCTGAGAGAGCCACCCAGATGTGAGCATCAACGCCTGCACCCCATCTCTGGCGTGGTTCACGTTCCAGGCCTCTGGTCCCTCTGGGGCCCCCTGTCCCTGACCATGCCCGCGTCCCCTCCCCCTGTCTGTTCCCCAGAGACCCAGGGCCACTGTCCGCTCCGCCCATCTGCCCACAGGGTCAGAGTGGTGGGCAGCCTCGCAGGAGCTGGCTGCGCCCTAGGGGAGGGCCCTTGGAGGGTTCCTCTTCCAGGGACTCCCACCAGCGACTCAATCCATTCTCAGCAAGGAACAGCCGTCCGACTCCCTCCCGGTCACCGCATCGTCCCAAACAGATGAAGTGACCCGCCAGCCGCGTGTCTCTGACCCTCAGACAGCCAAGCCCCCGGCCCAGATGACCAGTCGGCCGTCATGGCGCCGACCCACAGCCCCGCCAGGGCCTTTGAGTTGCTTTAGATCGGACCACCCTGGGCTTCTGGGGGCAGCACTGGGAAGGAGGAGCTGGGACCCCTCCCCATCGGCTGTGGCCCTCCGTCCGCTCCCTGGGCTCCCAGTCCCACCAGTCTCCCTCCCTGGAGGCCACAGGGGCTGTGCACTGTCCCGGGGGCGGGCAGGCAGCAGCAGGGCCCTGGCGGCTCAGCACCGTGTACCTGACTTGTTCTTGTATTCGATGTCGAAGCCGGTGATGATGCTGTTTCCATCGAACCGCTGGGTCCAGCGCAGGTTCATGCTCCGGGCCTTCACCTCCCGGATCTCCAGCTCTGGGGGGTCGGGCGGCTCTGGGCGTGGCGGGAAGGGGGAGGGGGACAGAGTGAGGATGGCAGCAGAGAGCTGGACCTCCTGTCCAGCCCAGGGACGCGGGCTCTGCTGACCCGGGGGTTAGTGTCACCTGTGGTCTACCCGAGGGCCCCGGGACCCTGGAGTGCGGGCCAGGGGAGCCAGGGAGAGGCCTGGCTCACGGTTCAGCAGGGGGTCCCCACTTCCTGTCCTGGGAGGGGCAGCCCCTTTGTAGGGACTCCTCAGAGCTGATGGCCTCTGTGTCCCCCATGCAGAATTCCCAGCCGTTTCCACCTGACTCCCTTCCCGCAGGCCCCCTGCGCCGCCCTCTGCAGACCTTGTGCTGGAAGTGCACTGGGAGCCCTTAGCCCACAGGGCAGGAGGGAGGGGGGAGGCCTCCTCAGGGCCGTTTCCTGTCACCCTCCACTGCCCTGGGGGTGGGCACTGCCCCTGCTCCATCGCCCTGTGGGGGTGGCATTGCCCCTGCTCCATCGCCCTGTGGGGGTGGCATTGCCCCTGCTCCATCGCCCTGTGGGGGTGGCATTGCCCCTGCTCCATCGCCCTGTGGGTGGGAACTGCCCCTGCTCCATCGCCCTGTGGGGGTGGCATTGCCCCTGCTCCATCGCCCTGTGGGTGGGAACTGCCCCTGCTCCATAACCCTGTGGAGGTGGCATTGCCCCTGCTCCATTGCCCTGTGGGGGTGGCATTGCCCCTCCTCCATCACCCTGGGGGTGGGCACTGCCCCTGCTCCATCGCCCTGTGGGGGTGGACACTGCCCCTGCTCCATCACCCTGTGGGGGTGGCATTGCCCCTGCTCCATCGCCCTGGGGTGGGCACTGCCCCTGCTCCATCACCCTGTGGGTGTGGCATTGCCCCTGCTCCATCGCCCTGGGGGTGGGCACTGCCCTTCTCCATCACCCTGTGGGGGTGGCATTGCCCCTGCTCCATTGCCCTGTGGGTGGGCACTGCCCTTCTCCATCACCCTGTGGGGGTGGCATTGCCCCTGCTCCATTGCCCTGTGGGGGTGGCATTGCCCCTGCTCCATCACCCTGTGGGGGTGGCATTGCCCCTGCTCCATCGCTCTGTGGGTGGGCACTGCCCTTCTCCATCGCCCTGTGGGGGTGGCATTGCCCCTGCTCCATTGCCCTGTGGGGGTGGCATTGCCCCTGCTCCATTGCCCTGTGGGGGTGGCATTGCCCCTGCTCCATCACCCTGTGGGTGGGCATTGCCCCTGCTCCATCGCCCTGTGGGGGTGGACACTGCCCCTGCTCCATCGCCCTGTGGGGGTGGCATTGCCCCTGCTCCATCACCCTGTGGGGGTGGCATTGCCCCTGCTCCATCACCCTGTGGGGGTGGCATTGCCCCTGCTCCATCACCCTGTGGGGGTGGCATTGCCCCTGCTCCATCGCTCTGTGGGGGTGGCATTGCCCCTGCTCCATCGCTCTGTGGGTGGGCACTGCCCCTGCTCCATCACCCTGTGGGGGTGGCATTGCCCCTGCTCCATTGCCCTGGGGGTGGGCACTGCCCTTCTCCATCACCCTGTGGGGGTGGCATTGCCCCTGCTCCATCGCCCTGTGGGTGGGCATTGCCCCTGCTCCATCGCCCTGTGGGTGGGCATTGCCCCTGCTCCATCGCCCTGTGGGGGTGGACACTGCCCCTGCTCCATCGCCCTGGGGGTGGGCACTGCCCTTCTCCATCACCCTGTGGGGGTGGCATTGCCCCTGCTCCATTGCTCTGTGGGTGGGCACTGCCCCTGCTCTGAAGTGGAGTCAGCACAGGCACCGGGTCCTGAGGGGATGAGGGGAGGGCCTACCTTGCACGGTGAGCTGGATCAGGCCCCGGTCCTCCCCGTAGGAGTTGATGGCGTGGCAGCTGAAGAACACTGAGTCCCCACGGTCCGCGGGCTTGAGCTGGGGTTGGGGGAGGGGCAGCAGAGGCAGGAGGAGGGGGGAGGAGGGAATGGCCTGGCTTAGAGCTGGTCGCTGCAGGGCTCACTGCAGGGCGGTCAGCATGCCTCTTCTTCTGGGGCTTTGCCAAGGCTCCTATTCCCAGACAGTCCCAAGGGCAGCGTGGAGGGGGAGGCGGGGCCTGAGAGGGGCCGGGCTGAGGTTGCACACAGGCCCTGCCTGGGGCTGAGGAGGGAGACAGTGAGGCTCTAAGGCGAGGTTCCCCGATAGAGAAGGGAATAGTTAGGAGAAGGGAGGTAATTTTGGGGACGAGGGGAGAGACTCCCCAAACTTTCTATTACCTCCGTTGGATACAGAGGTCACAGCCGGGGTATCCCCACGTCCTGAGAGGGGGGCCCGGAGCCGGCTGGTGCTCACCTTCAGCGTGGAGACCACCTCGTCGCCGCTGTCCTTGGTGGCGATGGTGTAGCGCATCACCCGGTCGGGGTCGATGACCGTGTCCCCCTTCTCCCAGCGGATGATGATGGGCCGCTCGCCCCGCGCCGTGCAGTTCAGCTCCTTGGCGTGGCCCTTGATGGCGATGGTGGTGTTGGGGTGGGAGGTGATCATGGCCGGGACTGGGAGGAGAGGGCGCGGGAGGGAGGCCCGGTGAGGGAGGCGAGGCCGGGACCGGCAGTCCCTCCCCCTGTGCCTCCCCACGGAGCCCCTCGGGCCCCAGGCAGAGGCCTGATCGCGGCCGAGGGGGACTATGGGAGCCCCATCTGCCTGTCCCCCTTCTTCCCCCGCCCTCTCTTCACCAGGGGTTCTTCCATTCCGTGGGCCCCGGTTCAGAACGTCTTAAAATGCACACCACACCCACAATTACCGAGGAGACCAGAGATCCTAAGTGTGGCTGTGAAATATTAAGCCCTCCGCAGCAGTTTTGAAAGAGGCTAGCGCACACTCACATGTGTGTTTATTACTGCCTGTCAGGTGGGTCTGGCGTGGGTTCCGCCAGCGGTCCTGTGACGTGATGGTAATGGCATTTGAGGTGTCTGCACAGGGAACGCACACGCTGGCCCGGGGTCTCAGGGCCGCGTGAGAGCAGATGGCAGGGGGAGCACCCCCTGGGAGGAGGGTGAGCACCCCCTGGAACAGGCACAGCTGACAGGGGGAGAGCGGCGCCCGGGGGATGCAGCCTCCGGAGCTCAGGCCCGACGTCCTCGCCACCTCCCGGCAGACGGGCTCTCAGAGCACCGGCCCCGCGGACCTGCGGGAGGGCCCGCCCGTCATGCTGAAGGTCACTGCCTGGGAGGGCTGAGTGATGGCCAGTCAGACACTCCCACCCGGCCGGCCGGCGTGGCTCAGCGGCAGAGCCCCGACCTACAAACCAGGAGGTCACGGTTCGATTCCCGTCAGGGCACAGGCCCGGGTTGCGGGCTCCATCCCCAGTGTGGGGCGGGCAGGAGGCAGCTGCTCCATAATTCTCTCATCACTGATGTTTCTGTCTCTCTCTCCTCCTCCCTGCCTCTCTAAAATCATTGAAAAAAATATAAAAAAGAGTCAGACACTCCCCACCCCATGTCTGCAGAGAGCACCGGCGCACCCAGCCCAGCGCTGTCTCTACAGCCGGCTCCCTCGGGACCCGAGTCCCTGGCCCTCCGGGGCTGGCCCTCCTGTACCTCCCAGTGTCCTCCCATCGCTTTCTCCTCCAGTGTCAGAGACCCACTCAGAAACGGCCCCAGCAAACTGGCCGGCTCATCTCCTGAGCGCCAAGCCTTTGGAGCAGGGAAGCCCTGAGCCCTGGTGGTGTGGCCGGGGTGCCAGGCGGTGGGCGAGGCTGGTGTGGGGGAGACTGGGCTCCTGCTGTCCCTGAACTCACACCGGGTGGCCACCACTGCCTCTCCCTGCCCTCTGTCCTGTGGGACTGGGTGCAAAGAGCCGGGGCCCTGCACCAGCATCTCAGCCCGGCTCATCCAATGATGAAGCTGATCCCTTTATAATGCATGGCGTTACACCAGGACAGACAATAAAACGCGAAAGACAAATAACGAGGTGCGAGTTATAATGAAGAAAAAGCCTGCAGTCACAGACATCCGGGTATGAATTATTGACTAAGGTTTTACACTCTCAAGGATGTGCGCAGGAATATTTTTCCATCAAAGATTTGCATAACTCACTCGGATAAACCTGGGCGGAATACAGAGTGAGCTACATCAACACGGGATTTGCATTGCAAATGCCTCGTTTTTCCTGGAGGATGAAACGTGGGGGCTGGTGGGGGGAGGCAGCGGCTCTTTCTGCTCTTCCCACGGAGAGGGTCTGAGGCGGGGCCGCGCCTGGGCAGGCAGAGCCCAGAGGTCCTCCTGGGGAGAGGGCGCCTGACCCTGAGAGGCAAAGCCCCCGAGGAGCTGGGGTGTTTATGCAGAGGGGTGTGTGTGTGCGTGTGTGTGTGTGTATGTGTGTGTGTGAGAGAGAGAGAGAGAGAGAGAGAGAGAGAAGCAGAGAGAGGGAGAGAGAGAGGAGAGAGAGGGAGACACAGGGGGGAAGACGTGGGAGCAGGGACAAGCCTCAGCATGGGTCCGAGCCCATGGGAGGGAGGGGCAGTCTTTGTGGAAGGAGGGCTTCCAGCCTTTGGACAGGAGCTGAAACTCACAGCTCAGCTGTTCTGCTCGGCAGGGGGTGTGAGTGATAGGGACACCGGCAGGCTGGATGAGGCCTGAGGCTTGGCCAGTGGAGTGGGGAGTGGGTTTCCGACTCCATGTACCCCTTAAGCGACGTGCCTCTGAGCGGTGACAGCCTGCACATCCTTGTATGTCAGTCCCACGGTGGGGAGCTCAGCTTCCGGCCAGGCTTGTACAAGAGCCAGCATGGGGAGCAGAGACATCCGGGTCCCAAGGCCCTGGACAGGCCCAGAGCCCATGAGCCTGCTAGCCCTCACCCTCCCGCCCGCTGGCTGTGGCCAGGAGCGCAGGCAGCACAGCCCGCTGCTCCTCGCTGCCCCAGCACAGGCCGCCCAGGAGGCCCGTCCAGGAGGGAGAGGAGACGGCTCCTGGGCCCCCCCCTTCACCCCCCTCCCGTCAGCTCGAGGGGCTCAGGGCCAGAGGCTTGTGTCTGTTCAGGTCTCTACCGGCTGGTGGCCTTCGGCGCTGTGTACCTGCCTGCCCCAGCCTCGGGCTCACCGCCTGTGACATGGAGACAACGGGGTGCATACACGTCAAGTACCTGCCATGTAGCAGATCCGGGGAGACTGCTCCCCACCCAGAGCCCCACATTCCTCTCCTGCTCCCAGGTATGCCGGACTCTCCCCGGGCCCGGCGCCCTGTCTGCTGGGCTCTCCCCGGGCCCGGCGCCCTGTCTGCTGGGCTCTCCCCGGGCCCGGTGCCCTGTCTGCCGGGCTCTCCCGGGACCCAGCGCCCTGTCTGCCGGGCTCTCCCTGGGCCCGGTGTCCTGTCTGCCGGGCTCTCCCCGGACCCGGCGCCCTGTCTGCCGGGCTCTCCCCGGGCCCGGTGTCCTGTCTGCCGGGCTCTCCCCGGACCCGGCGCCCTGTCTGCCGGGCTCTCCCCGGGCCCAGCGCCCTGCCTGCCGGGCTCTCCCCGGGCCCAGCGCCCTGCCTGCCGGGCTCTCCCGGGGCCCAGCGCCCTGCCTGCCGGGCTCTCCCCGGGCCCAGCGCCCTGCCTGCCGGGCTCTCCCCGGGCCCAGCGCCCTGCCTGCCGGGCTCTCCCCGGGCCCAGCGCCCTGTCTGCCGGGCTCTCCCCGGGCCCAGCGCCCTGTCTGCCGGGCTCTCCCGCACCCAGCGCCCTGTCTGCCGGGCTCTCCCGCACCCAGCGCCCTGTCTGCAGGGCTCTCCTGGGACCCGGCGCCTGGAGCTGAGGACGCAGCCACGAGTGGTCGCTGGGCACCGGGAACGTGGCTGGCCAGCGGAGCTGCGCTGCGAGCGGAAAGCCACGCGAGCCTCGAAAGCACCGGAGGAAAAGTGCGGATCTCCTCAACGTGTTTTCCATCGATTCCAATCTATATTCTAGATACACCGAGTTACGGGAAACGTGCCCCTACAAGGCACCGCCCTTTTTTTTTTTTTTTTTTTTTTCCTTTCGAGGGTTTGAATGACATGTACGGCTCGCGTCTGGTTTCCCTGCAATGGCCCCACTTTTGCATCACCCACACGAACCTTCTTTCACAGGTGAAGCAACTGCAGCCCGTGGTCACGGAGTGGGGAGCAGCAGTGCACCCCAAAGGGCGAGGGGAGAGGCGGCACTGCCCATGCAGCAGCCCCCCTGTGGAGGGAGGTGCGACCTCCCTGTCCCCAGGACTCACGTCTGTAACCCCCCCCCCCACCCCCCCGTTACTCGTTACTCCTGTGTGGAGGCTGGGCTGGGCCCTCAACGGGTGTCAGGCAGCTGAGTGACTGGGAGACGGTAGATTTCATACCCTGCCACCAGGAGGGTGGCTGAAGCTGGAACGTGCAGGAGCGGGAAGCGCAGAGCTCCTGTGCCCACACACTGGTACAGATGGCCTTAACGAGGCCGCATAAGAGGCTGCCCCCTGCATCTGATCTCTTCCCCCTCCCCAGGCCCCCGCCCCGCCTTCGACCGCAAGGTCCCTGCACCAGACCTGGCTGTGCCCCAGGGCAGACCCCAAGGATTCCCTGGAGACACGTACGGTCAGCTACAGAAGCACAGAACATATACACGAACACACACACACACACACACACACGCACACGCACGCACACACACACACACACACACACACACACGGTGCCCTTTGACGGGAACTTCCCAGGAGCTGGGCTGGCAGTATTCCAGCATCCACCGGAACCCAGTCCTGCGAGGTGGTCCTTCTGGTTCCCTGGCCCCAAGCCCGGGTCTGATGTCTTTCCTGACTTAGTCCCGGGTCCACGCCTATGACGGGCAGGTGACCAGCCGGACGCCTTGGCCTCTTGGTCACTGCTCAGTGATGCCCCCAACACCCAGGAGAAGGCAGTCTCGCTGTCCCCATTGTCCCACCACTTGTTCAGATGAGGGCGCCGAGGGTTCCGGGAGGCAATCCCTCCTTGTTCCGCCCGCCCCTCGCCATCTGTCTGTCTGCCACCGCACGCGGTCTCTGGCTCTGGGAAATGGAGTTTGCTGTCCACAGAAGCCAGGGCAGTTCAGCAGCCCGCCCAGGGGGCAGTAGGGAGCAGATTCAGGGGCAGTCAGAAGGGGTCCTGCATGACCAAGGCTGGCAGCAGCCACAGGCACCCCATCGCCCCCACAGGACAGAGACTTGGTGAGATGCAGGTCTCCGCTTTCTTGCAGTGAGTCAACGGTCAGCCGGGAAACTGGTTTTGTACAAAGTGGGGTGCCGGGAGCTCCTCTGGACCTTGGTAACAGGGAGTGCTGGGCTGAAGGGCGTCAGGGACAGATACACACTGAGGAGCCAGCTGCCCTGATGCACGGCTCCTTTCAGGATGGCCCTGCAGGTGGGCGGTGTGGGAGGACTTGTGTGAGTTTATAGCCCCGGCTCCCAGCGCCCGGTACTGCACTCAGCACTGAGCAGCCAAGGAGGGGCAAGCTCTGGGCTTGCCACGGCCCCAGGGCCTCCTCTGAGCCCGCTCAGCTGTTGCCTCTCCTGCGGACCCAGCCTCTCCGCCCCAGCATGTCCTGCTGCAGGGCCCCGCCTCCTGAGAGACCGTAAGACCCTGGACAGGAGCCTCTGTGAGGGACTGAGCACGCATCTGTGGAAGGAAGG
Organism: Nyctalus aviator; assembly: GCA_036971965.1. Classification (NCBI taxonomy): domain Eukaryota; kingdom Metazoa; phylum Chordata; class Mammalia; order Chiroptera; family Vespertilionidae; genus Nyctalus; species Nyctalus aviator. Next base: position 72,714,147 of record CM072929.1, read on the forward strand.
CAGGCTCTCGATGGCAGCCATCTCTCCTGCCACCCAGTGCCCGTGCCCATGCCCTGGGCCCGCCTGCCCTGGGTGCGGTCAGACTCGCTCTGGGGCAGGGCGAGCCTGGCTGGGCCTGCGGTGCTCCGGCCACTATCTGATGGCTCTGCAGACACCCGATCTGGGTCTGTGGCAGACTCCGGAGAGGAGCAGGGCGTGGGCAGGAGGAGTCCCCTTCCCTGCCCCAAGCTTCGCTGGGGCTCCTGACACAGCCATAGGGGAGGAAGCTGACTTCAGAAACAGGACTGTCCCAGGATCCCACGGAACTGGTCTCAAGTGTGAAATCCCCCACAGACCGGCCCGTGACCCCAAGGTCCTGCCCAGACCAGACGCTAGCTACGTTAGGGGCTGACAGGATTTTGAACACCGGAGATGCTCTGCTTCCTTGCTCGCCCCCAGGTTTACAGATGGGGCCCCGGACTGCTCCACCTGCCATGGCGTACGAACGGGGCCCTGCTTGGTGCGCCCTTCTCTGGGGTCCCCCCTCAGAAGCTGGTGGGACCCCGGGGAAGGGGCTGCTCCTTGTGGTTTACAGGGCACTAGACTTACTCCATGAGGAGCATCTGCTTAAGTGGCCGGGGGCTGTCAGCCCTACTGTGCGCTGGGGAAGCAGCTCGGTCACACAGCTGTGGGCACAGGAGGGCGGCGATTCTGAGTCCCCTTTCCTGGTGGAGTCTAGCCTCTTGTGCCTGGCAGATGTCCCTCCCGTCCTGGGCTGGGAATGACAGCATGGGGGATCCCGGTGGGAGGAGGCTGGAGGGGGCGGGGGCAGGCGGGGCTGGGGTAGAGCAGGGGCAGGGTGGCGAGTCAGTCCCCTTTATCTCCCTCCCTCTCCCCACCTTGGGATGGAGCTCAGGTTTCCTGACAAACCCCTCATCACCAGGGAGGGCAGATTCCATTGTGAGCCCCAGGGAGAGCACAGTGTGAGGGGAGGGAAGGAGGACTGAGGGGGCAGGATGAGAATGCCAGGCAGGTGGGAGGGGTGGGTGCTGCGCCCACAGGGAGAGCCATCCCCAGCCAGGAGGGAGCAGCTGGGCTCATCGTCACCTGAGGTCATTGAGACCCCATGAGCGTTCTCTCACGTGCATGAACTCACTCAGTCCCACAGCAACCCCATCACTATCCCCACTTCACAAATGGGGAAACCGAGGCTTGGAGAAGGCAACTGCTCAAGTTCACACAGCCAGTGAGTAGCAGAGCCACCACTCAGCCCGGGTCTGTGGGCTCCCCCCCGACCCCCTGAGGTGATGCCGGGCAGAGACGGCAGAGGGAGAGGAACAGGCCAGGAAGGGGAGTCCCAAGAGGCCAGATTTCCTAAAGAGAAACAAGCCAAATTGGGGGAAGAGATTGGTCTGGAAACAGGGAGACTGAGGGGTGATGGACTCTGCTCTTTACGGTGAGGGGTGGAGGGTCCCAGGCTCGGCTACACATACCCATGACCCAGGAAATTAAAAAAGCCTCACGGCACAGACCCCGCCCCAGAGGCTCCGAGTTAACTGGCACCATCATTCCCTAAGGGCACCTAACCCAGGTGATTTCCCTGTGGTCCGGGCGGGACGGCAGGGCCCTGGTCCTTCCTCTCGGCAGGGGAGCCGTCCCTAAGCCAGGGCCTGGGAGAAGGGCAGGGCGCGGTGCGGGCCGCATCCTCTTCAGGTGGCCCTGCGGGAGGCGGCTGGGGTCCCCAGGCCCACAGGCTTCTGCCTAGAAATGATGTTTTCTGTGGCGGGCGGACAGCTGTCCCACTGCCCTTTCCTTGCCTCTGGGACAGGCCCTTCCTGAGAGCCCTGCCACCTAGAGCGGGGACCCAGCTCCTTTCCTCTCTGACAGGATCACACGTGCCCAGTCTGCCCATTGGAGATGGGGGCCTCCTTACCGCCACCCAGCTCAGCCGGCTCCCTCCTCCAAAGCCGGCGTCTCTGCCCCTGTTAACGAGACCCCTGCAGGAGCCGGAGCCCTGCTTGGCGGGTGGGCCGAGCTGCCACCAGGGGCCTGGCTGGGGAGCAGGGTGGCGGGCCTGGGGTGGGGTAGGCCGAGCTGCCACCAGGGGTCTGGCTGAGGTGCAGGGTGGCGGGCCTGGCAGGGGTGCGGGGTGGCGGGCCTGGCAGGGGTGCGGGTGGCGGGCCTGGGGGGGTGGGAACATCTCTTTGCGCTCAGGCCTGGCAGCAGCCCCAGGCTTCCCGGGAAGGACTGGGGTGAGGTGCCGTCTGGTGTGTGTCTTTCTCTTCTTAAAGAGCCAGGGGCACGGTGTTGTTAATTTGATTGCACCCACTTTGGGTCCTTGTCTCCCCCGATTAGCCAAGCTCCACCTGAAGCAGGAGATTAATTCAAATTGCGTGGCAGCCGTCAGCCTGGGCTCTGAGCTGGCGGGGAGGTGCCCGGGGGCTGAGGGCTCGTGGGACCTGGCTGGCCACCACCCATGAACGTGGACCGCAGCACCGACACGCAGCGTGTGTGAGCGGTGCTGGGCCGGGCGGGACCGGGGGACATGGCTGCGTGTGCTGCGGCACCCGGTCTCACCGGCCTGCTTTCTCCTCCTATGAGGGTATCCGTCAGTTCCTCACTTGGCTGCTCGCCGAGGAGTAGCCGAGCAGGAGGGGGGTTTAAGGAAGACGGGGACCTGGCTCTCCGGCCGTGGTCTGGCTCTCCCACCTTGGACCTGACTCTCCCGCCATGGTCTGCACACTCCCGGTAGAAATGACAGTGAGAACAGAATGCCTCCCGTCAGGGATGCGATGTGTGCAGCCCGGCTGGTGGCTGAGGAGTGAGCGCACTGGGCCCACCGTCCGTGCGGAGGGCGCGCTTTCACTCCGGTTCCAGAGGTGAGGACCGCAGCTCTCCGCCGACTGCCCAGAACCCGTTCAGAACAGCAGGAGGCGAGCCGTCTCCTGTAGTCACCGGAAGGCACTAGAACTTGGCGAACTTTCTGCCGAGGTCTAGCTCGTAAATATTTCAGACTTTGCCGGCCGTAGGTCCCCACTGCAAACCCCCAGCTCTGCCCCTGTGGCTGGAGAGCATCCTCGGACAATAGGGCATGAAGGATGGGCGCGGCTGGGCTCCAGATGGCAGCTGGCCAGGCCCCGCCCCCAGCCTGTGCTGACTCCCCCGGAACTCGGAGGAGCTGGGTCCTGGGCTCCTGACCAGGAGGGGGTGTCAGGGAGGAGGCTGGTTGGATTCAGACATGGGCAGCTGAGGGGTGCTGGGTAGGAGAGCGCCTCGGTGTCTGAGTTCTGGGAAGCATAGCGTGTGGGCGTAGAACACCAGTGTGGGGACTGCGCAGAAGCTGGCTGCTGCTCCCGGGCTCGTGGCTGTGACGGAGTCTCTGTGGGTGTGATTAGGTGTCTTATTGGTGCGCAGGGTGGGCCCCTGGTCCAATATGACCAGTGTCCTTACAAGGAGAGGGGAGACCCCGCAAAGGGAGGATGGTATGAAGGCACAGCGAGAAGGCTGTGTGCGGTGGAGACATCAAGAATCACTGGAGCCCAAGGACCAGGAGCCCGGATTGCCCCGGAGCTGCCGAGCTCGCCCTGCTGAAACCGGGGATTGCTAGCCGCCCGGAGCCGGGAGAGAACGACTCTGTCCTCTAAGTCTCCCGGGGGCAGCTCCCTGCTGCAGTGGCCTGAGGACAGCAGCGCCAGGCTCCAGTATGTGTCAGTTGTCTGTGCGGAGTGCGCTGAGGGCAGGCCACAGGCCTCCTCCGTGGAGCTGCCTAAGGAGGTGGGTCATATGGCTCTGCTCTCTCTGCTCTGTGAGGAGCTCACCCCTCCACTCCCAGCCCCCGGACAGGCAGGCCGAAGGCGAGGTGCACGAGTATGCAGGCTCCCCCTCCCGGGTCAGGGCAGGCGCTCAGCCGGTGCTCAGTCACCACTGAACATGAGCAGCGGCAGCAGGACCTGAGCTCACCAATGGGAGGCGTTTCCTGCAGAATCTCCATTTTGCCAGGTCTTGCAGCTCTGGAGACGTAAGAGGCCCAGATGGGAATGACTTTGGAAGCCCTCGCCCACCCAAGCACCACCTCAGCAACGGGGGCCCTGGCACAGGAGGTCCAGGGGCCTGGGGGCGGGCTGTGAGTGGGACACCCAGTCCCCAGCAGCTGTCCCCAGCGGCATGGCCCTCAGGGCCCGAATTGTTCTGTTCTGTCCTCACTTTCCCAACCAGGCGGCAGCTGTGAAAGATGCTGAGGTGCTCGGAGAAAACACATTTTGTAAATCAGGGCAGCGTCATGCTTGTGGGCAATCACACACACACACACACACACACACACTCATACATACATACACTCACACACACACACACACGCTCACACACAGACACATATACACACATACACACACACTCACACATTCACAGACACATTCACACACACTTATGCACACACTCATGTACACACACACTCACATACACTCACACACTCACAGACACACTCACACACACACACACACACTCAGGTACACACTCACACACACACTCACAGGTTCCCCATGGCCCTTCTCTGAGAACCAGCTCCGAACCCACTCCCACGGACCCCGGGCCCCTGCAGCTCAGAGTCATGGATCCCGGAAAGACAATGCTTGGCTCCCAAGGCCGTGAGTGCCTGCGGCCACCCTCCCCGTCTCCTCCCCCGTCACCATTCACGCCTTTCCCTGCTCTGTGCCCTCGCCATGCTTCTTCCTCATCCTGGATCGGGGTGACCTTTGCCCCTGTTGGTTCTTGTCCGAATCCATCTCATCCTTCTAGTCCTACTAGCGGCTGCTGCATGTGTGGAGCTTCTCCTGACATTCCCTCACTGGCCCCATTGATTACGCCATCCGATTCTCTCTGTTCACCGTGCTCAGGGTTTAGTGCTCAGGGATTGAAGGCCCTCGCCGCCTGTGCATCGGAGTTGTTTGGGCGTGTGTCTCTCCTCCTCAGGATTCTAAATCCCCTGAGAACAGCAGCTACACTTTTCTCACCGCTAGATCTGCAGCCCCCGGAACTGGCGGTGCTGGGTGTTGATACAGATTCGGTGCCAAGCACAGCGCTGGCTGCTGTAATGCCCCTTAGCCCTCACCCAGGATGAGAGACTGTCAGGCAGAACCTGGGGCTTACAGAGATCGAGGTTCAGGACCTGCGGCTGGCCAGGGCAGGGCTTGGATTTGAACCCAGGCCCCCCTGGTTCTAAAGTCCATGCTCTGGAGCCAGGGATCCTATAGGCCTGCCTAGTGAGCGTGTGGGATCCTGTCAGTAACGGTTGGAAACGCTGGGGTCACTGCATGGACGTGTCCTCTGAGGCCAATCACAGAAACCCAGATTGACAGTAGGTGCCTTTGACAATGCATGGTTCTTTGAAGTAGTACTTCCTTTCTTATTTTCACGGGGCCAGAGTGAGAGCTGAGGCCAGGGTGCCTCCTGAAGTCCATTCAAGGTGCTGTCTGACCAGGGAACTACCGGACAAAGCTCTCCCGAGTGTGGGGGGAGCATTGAGGCCGCCTTAAAATCCGCCATGCAATGGCAGGGCCTCCTGTGCTCAGCCCTGCATGTGGGCGAGGGGAGGGGTGGGGGGTGGTTGGGGATGGACTGGGGGTGTCTAGGAATGGCTTCCCCTGGCACCCCCATTGGTGACTCACATGTGGGGTCCTGAAGATCCCTCCCCATCGCCCTCTGCCCTTTCAACTGAAGTCAGAGGTGGGGGGAGACGGACGAGGCTCTGCAGGCCGGGAGGATGTGCAGGGGGAGGGGCTGCGGGTGAAGTCCCTAGAGCAGGGGCCTGTGCGAGTGCTGCGGCAGGCAGCGTGGCAGTCCCCAGAGGCCAGGAGCCCGCGTGCCCGTCCCGCCAGCACTGCACATTGTCACAGGAGCACCACAGGCAGCAGGCGCGGGGTGGCCCCATTCAGGTGCCAGAGAAGGCCTCCCTCCGCCCCTCTTGCTGGCTTCGGGTGGCCCAGAGGCCCCCAGCATGGCTGGGCATCACAGCCAAGAGGGGGCTGGAGTGGGAGAGGTGTTGGTGACAGAGCAAAGGTGTGAGGGAAGGCGCCCATGGGCGCAGTCTGGTGAGGGTTCGGAGCTCTCGATGTGCTGAGGGCGTGGACACCCGGAGGGTCCTGTGAGGGGGTGGGGAGCTGGGGCAGAGGGACCAGCGCCTCTGGGCAGTGTGAGGGAGGGGAGGGAGCGGGAAAGGTGCTGGAGGGGCTTGGGCCTGGAGCGGACACCAGAAGGGTGTGTGCGTCACCATGGGAGGAAGAAAGGAAAAGGCGGGCAGGAAAAGGAAATGAGGACAGGGGGGAGGAGGCGCAGGTTTGCCCCTAAGTGATAATTAGAGGGTCTGACATTCCCTGGGGAAGAGGGACCAGAGATGACTACCTCTGTGAGAGTGTGAGTGTGTGTGTGTGTGTGTGTGTGATTCGCCATGCTGCCCTGATTTACAAAATGTGTTTTCTCCAAGCACCTCAGCATCTTTCACAGCTGCCGCCTGGTTGGGAAAGTGAGGACAGAACAGAACAATTCGGGCCCTGAGGGCCATGCCGCTGGGGACAGCTGCTGGGGACTGGGTGTCCCACTCACAGCCCGCCCCCAGGCCCCTGGACCACCTGTCCCCTGGGCCCCACGTCCCCTCACCTCCGCAGAGAAACCATGGGCCAGAGCATGCCATACCAGGCCAGTGGGAACCCCAAAATTGTAGAAAAGCAGCAAGGACCCTCTCCTCCCCAAAAGTCTGAGCATTTGGGCTCCTCTGCTGACAGTGGGGAGATAAGGATCTCATACCAAGGAAGGTTCCAGAAGCCTCTGTTACTCTGAGTCCTCACACAGCAGAAATAGCCAAGCTCTCCCTGGCCGAGGGGGACGATGATTGCCTGTCTTTATTAAGGACCAAGTGCTTCTTGATGGTGTGAGTGGAGTGGCTCCTGCCATCCAGCTCCCAGCCCCCAGATCCTAGCATCGATCCCCAGCATCCCCATCTGCTGAGCTGAGCGCGGGTTTGGGCAGGAGGGCGCCCTGGGAGAGGTGAACAGACACATCTACAGCAGGCCTTGCTTCCAGCAGCCTTTCCCACACTTGCCCTGGGGGAGCGCAGTAAGAATAACAGAACTGGTGGCTACATCCTGGGTGCCAGGTACCGCCTGGTTGCTTTATACATGCCATTGGCCTTCAGCCTTGACAAAGAGCATGCCAGATAAGGTGCCCTTAGGATTCCTTCTGTGTGTCAGGAAGATGAAGTACAGAGAGTCTGGCAAACTCATCAAGGCCACAGGAGCCCAGATTCAAAAGAGGTCAGTCAGCCTATCCCACAGTCCTCCATGACCTGTGTCCATACCCTGACCTACAGCCAATGGGCCCTGTCCTATGGCAGGATTCCTGGTTCTTATGGCAGAATTCCCGGTCCTTATGGCAGGATTCCCTGTTCTTATGGCAGGATTCCGGGTTCTTATGGCAGAATTCCTGGTCCTTATGGCAGGATTCCTGATCTAATGACAGGATTCCTGGGGCCCATTATGCAGACCCATGGACGTGTGACGAGGTAGATCATACAGGAGGAATGTGTGTCTGTGATAGCAGGTACAGGCATGTTCTGGGGTGCCAAGGCCGACAAGATGGCTCTGTGCCTGGGGCCCAGAAGCCATTGACGCAGCACCAAGTTGCAATGCGTTTTAATGCTTCTAGCTTTTCCTGAGCACCTTCCCGTTTCTACCCTCAGTTCCCACCCTGTTCACCCCAAGGTTTTGGGCGGGAGGGGGTGGGGTGAGGGAGATGAACTTCTAGCACAGGGAGGGCCCTGGAGCCCAGAGAGGTGAGGTACCTGGGTCAAGTCCCACCGCCCCTCAGGTGGATCTGAAGCCAGAACCCAGGTTTTCTCCGCCCTAAGTCACAGGTTATACACAAGCAGGTGTCAGTCAAGTAACATAAAGGAGGGGCTCAATATGACTGTTCAGATGGCATTGCCAACCTGCAGATCCAAGTCAACGAGAAATCCTGCATCCCATGAGCATCCCAGGAGCTTATCAGGACCGGCGTGTGGTGAGCGGGGCCTGTCAGGGTCAGGCATCTGCTTTTGATTACTCCTTCCCCTCCCCACATTGATTTTTAGAGAGAGTAGAAGAGAGGGGGAAAGACAGAGAGAAACATTGATATGAAAGCAACACATCAATTGGTTGCCCCTGATCGGGCCTGTGTAGGAGAGGAACCTTCAACTGAGGTGTGCCCTTTGCAGGAATCTAACCCGGAACCCTTCGGTCCGTAGGCAATGCTCTATCCATTGAGCCAAACCGGCTAGGGCGTGACAGTGCTTTTGAGTCCCCATCCAGGGGTCTAAGCCCACGTCTGACTAGGAATCCTCCGGCCTCCCTTCACACACAGACCAATGGAAACCACGCGGGGGGCAGGTGGGTGCAGAGATGGGCCCTGGCCGTGCCCAGGGTGCCGGGAGGGCCAGGGGGCAGGACTCACTCTTGACGGTGAGGAACATGGACTTGCTGATGTCGGTGCCCACGCCGTTGCTGGCCTGGCAGAGGTAGTAGCCCATGTCCTCCTCCAGGACGTGGCGGATCAGCAGCGAGCTGTTGGCCAGGACCTGGATGCGGCCGGTGAGGGGCACCGGGTGGTACTGCTGGGGGCTCCCGCTCCCTGGAAGGAGGCGGAGGTCAGAAGAGCTGCTGTCTGGGCTGGGGGTGAGCTGGGTGGATGGGAGGGCCAGGGAATGCTCCCTGCCTTTCTCCTGAAAATCGGAGGCCACTGTGTGGGGTGCCCACACCACGCCTGTTTCCTGGGCCACAGCGGGACCTCCCAGGTCGCAGTGAGGAGCTGGAGCTGGCCTGCCCACGTGGCGCTGAGCTTGTTGGGGTGAATTCCTCAGGGCGGGAGAAAGAGTTGTCTTCAGGCCACTTGGCAGCCACGCCCAGGAAGGAGGCCAGCCACCCTCCAAGGGGGCTTTGGGCACAACCCCTCCCAGTGTCAGCCTTAGACATGGTCTAGCCCAGTGGTCGGCAAACTCATTAGTCCACAGAGCCAAATATCAACAGTACAATTGAAATTTATTTTGAGAGTCAAAATTTTTAAACTTGAACTTCTTCTAATGCCACTTCTTCAAAATAGATTCGCCCAGGCCGTGGTATTTTGTGGAAGAGCCATACTCAAGGGGCCAAAGAGCCGCATGTGGCTCTCAAGCCACAGTTTGCCGACCACTGGTCTAGATAAGAGGTTGGTGTGGGGCTTAGTCAGATACGAAATGCGTTCTTGGCATGAAATTGGGCTCCAAGATCCAAGATCCCAGAAAAACTGGTGAGGAGCAGGGGTTGATGAGGCTTGGGGACCCCTTGGGGGCATGTGGAAGTGGGGAACACAGAGGTCCCTGAGTTCTAGGCTGGAGGGGAAGTGGAGAGGTCAGTCTGTGAGGACAAAAGGACATTGAGTCAGCACGACAGCTGTTGCCGGCCCACAGACCCTGGATGACCTCCAGATTGGGTGTAGCCTGGGGTCCCCATGGAGCTCAGAACCCAGGGCTCCCACCCAGGCTCAGGGATGTGTGGGAACCAGGCCTGAGCCTCACTGGCATCCCCCCTCCCCTCTCCCTGGCTGCTCAGAGTCGCTGGTTGGCATGGGTCTTACCCTTGGCATGCTTCCACATGACCTTGGGTGGGGGGTAGCCATCCACCGAGCAGTTGAGCACTCCAGCTTTGCCATAGATGCCGTCCTGGTTGTTGGGCTGCACCACGAACCGAGGGGGCACTGCAGAAAGAGGGAAGGCGGGAGAAACCCATCTCCTCAGTCTCTGATAGGTCTTCGGGGGCTTCAGGCACCTGCCAGTCAATGCCAGGCCTGCCTGGACTGTTCTAAGCCAGAGCTCCTGAGAACTCTTGCTGGGTGCTGGCTGGGAGCTGGGAGCTCTGAGCGCCAGTTCTGATTTTGCCAGTGGCTAGCTGAGCAAGCGTCTCCCCCTCACCAGGCCTCGGTGTCCTGGCCTGGAAAGTAAGAGGTTTGAACCTCTTGATCATTAAGGCAACTGCCAGAGCCAACCTTCCCTAAGCCTGGGATTCAAACCCGGACCCAGAGACTTTGAGCAGCAGTCAGAGCTGGACTCCTGCCCCTCTCGTCCCCGCCCCCCACCGGCCCTTCCCCACGCACCGCGCACGACGAGCTGGCGCTCCCGGCTCACGGTGGCGGCCGCGTTGCTGGCGATGCAGGTGTAGTTGCCGTTGTGCTTGAGGGACACGCTGGAGATCTGCAGGGAGCTCATGAACTCCTTGCTCTCGATGGTCACGCCGGAGCCCGAGATGATGACTTGCCCGTCCTTCCTCCAGGTGATGCGGATGGGCATGTCCCCGGAAGACACCACGCAGGGGATGTAGAGCAGCTGGCCGATGGAGGCAGGCGGGAACTCGAAGGGCTGGATCAGAGGGGGCACTGGGAGGGAGGGACGCTGCTGTCAGTCCCCATGCCCAGCCCGGCCAGCCGCACTGCCTCCCTGGCCTCCCCCTCGGGCCCCTCCTGACCCCAGTGCAGGCCTGTCTGGAGCCTGAGCTGAGCTGCGGTGGGGGATCCTCCTGTTTCAGCTCTGGCTGGAGCATGCTATTATCTCTATGACAACTCAGTGAGCCACAGCAGCTTCCCCAGGAGGTGGGGGCAGCGGGAGGCAAGGAGACCTCCTTCCTGCAGCCCAGTGACTGCAAGGCTGCTTCTCCCGGGAACCGCTCCCCCCTCCTGGGCACCTGCTCTTTGCCCCAGGCCCCCCAGAGCGGGAGGGAGGCGGCTTCCTGTGCACGCCGGCCAGGTGGACATGGTCACACCTTGGCAGCCCTTTGGATGCTGGGAAAGGTGTTGGCTCAGGAGCTCTAGGTTCAGAGAGGTGACATTTAGGAGGGATGTTGTCTGCATGTCTTATCGGGCAAGAGCCACACCCTCAGCAGGGCCCTCACCCGCCTTCCCAATGCCATCTCCCACCTGACCTTCACTCCATCACCAGCGCCCACAGCCCCTCTCCTCAGCCCGTGCCTGGGGCACCCGAGTGAGCACTTAGGGGCGTTTGTCCTCTTCACCTCCCACCATGTGTGCAGCCCAGTGGCTTCTGACCCCTCATTCCCAAGCCACCCACATCCAGGTCCTCCGTCCGCCAGGCGTTCTGGGGCTCTGGCCACCCCCCCCTCCCCCCAGCTATGGCTGCCTCTGCTCTTTGGGTTGTAGCCTCCCCAGTATTCCAGGTGGTTTGCTGGGTCTTGGATAGCCAGACAGGTTTTTCTGGAACCCCAACTCTAGTAATGGCCAAGAGCTCATTGGTGAACATCCCAGAGGTTCCTCTGTTGGGCTCTGCTGAGCCAGCCCACGCCTGTTGGGTTTGTGTGTGTGTGTGTGTGTGTGTGTGTGTGCGCCTAGATGAGATGTGGGCCCCTGGCCTCCTTGGGCTTTGTGGTGGAATCATGGCAGAGCCCAGACCTGCCGCCCAGTTTATTTCCTGAGGCCCAGCAGTCCAGTCCTCCCCACCAAGGCCTGTCCTGGAAGGCCTGCTCTCCGCCCGGCCCTGCAGCCTGTCTGCACGTGGGTCATGGGGCACCGAGGCAGCCTTTGCACGACCCCTTTCCCTGGCAGTAACCAGGGCAAACTGAGCCCAACTCATGCTTGGCAGGTGGGAACAGTGCATGAAAGAACATGTCTGTAGATCATTCCCCGGGCTGACCCTAAGTGTTACCTGTGCGAGGGCACGGGGTGGTGAGAGCACAGGGTGGGGTTCATCCAGAAGGAGAGGGGGCTCCGTGCTGCTCCTCAAGGGGCTGTGTTTTGCTAGAGTTTGGGAGCTCCCCCCTGGCCCTCCGGAACTGGCTCCTGTGGTTGGAGAGCCCGTGGCCAGGAAGGGGGGAGGGTAAGGGGGCAGCTGTCCTGGAGGTGCCCAGCCTGCAGGGCTGTGCTCTGGGCAGGATGGTCCAGCGAACATTCCCACGGAGGACAGAGCAGATGGGGGCGGTGGAGAGAATTGGGCAGGAAGCCTGAGCTCAGGCGAGAGGGAAACTCTCTCAGCAAGAAGGGATTTGGATAACGGAACAAGTTACAGAGGCAGGTTAATTCCCTAATTAACGGAGCCATCTAATATTTATGTGATGCCCGCTCTGCTGAGGCTTCATGTCCGTGTGGCTCCGGAGGCAGACATGTGCCCACCACAGACAGACGCTCCGGGCGTGCCCGCCACCGGGAGTGCTGGCCAAGCACCGTCTGGACAGGAGGCGCGGGACTCAGACCCAGTGCCATCTAGTTGGCCACTGCGGCTTCATGGGGAGGCCGCATGGGAGTGTGAGGGAGCACACACACCCTTAAAGATGTGTGTGTATGTGTGTGTGTGTGTGTGTGCGTGTGAGAGAGAGAGAGAGAGAATGAGAGAGAGTGAGAGAGAGGCTGTGCTAAAGGCAGAGGCCAATGGGTTTCCAAGTGGAACACGGAGGCTCCTGGACAGACCATGAGGGAGGGCCGCCAGCACCCCCGGAGTCAGACGTTCCCCTGGGCTGGCTGGAGCCTGTGCTGACCGGCGGGGGCAGGTGGCCAGACACCTCCGAGACCCGCAGGCTCCTGCCCCGCTGCCTGCTGCGGGCGGATGGGAGTGAGGCTGTGGGTGCTCAGGATCCGCTTTGGGAGGAATGCGAGGAGCAGAGCTGCGCACAGAATCCCTGGCTCGGGGCTGGCCCTCGGAGAGCCTGCAGGTGGGGCACCCTGCCCGGAGGGGGAGAACACAGGGGGGTCCTGGCTCCTCGCTGTTCGCTGAACTCTAGGGGAGCGGGGTGTGGGGAACCGAGGAGCAGGTGCGGGGCTCTGGGCTGTGCCTGCGGGCAGCTGCCTGGCCGGGGCTGCTCTCTGAGCTGCGTCGGCAGCGCCTTCCCCGGCGCTCAGCGCTCAGCGGGGACAAGGCTGGTTGAACGTGTTCATTTCCCGCCCCGGAAGGCATCCCAGCAGCCAGGCCCTGACCTCCTCGCGGTAATGGCGGTGTTGGCCGGGGCCTCTGCAGGGCCGCCTGCAGCCTGAAAGGGGGTGGGGCACAGATGCCACGTCTCTAGGGACGTCTCTCTCCGGAAGCCCTGCTCTGGCCATAGTCCTCTTGGCAGGAGGGCAGCTCAGTCGGCGTTGAGGGAGGCGGGGCCAGGACAAGGTGCTGCACGTGAGGCGGCTGCGGGGCCAGTGGGCGGCCCACGAAGCGTCCGGCTACGGCAGGACTCACCCTCCTGCTGGGGAGCGGGCGGCAGAGGGCACGTGCCCGCCAGCCCGGCCTGTGGACACTGTCTTACCCTCTGGGACGGAGCCTCTGTACTTCCTAGCCCTCTGGCAGAGGATGGGCTCTGGGGGGTGGCAGCGTCTCCTCCCTGCAGTGGGGACGTGGGCAAGACGGCACTCCAGACCGCAGTCCAGACCGCACTCTGTCCCCGTGACCCGGCAGGCCGGCTCCTCCCCACCCTGCCCTCCCCAGCCTCCGCGCCGCCCTCATCGGCTAAGTGGGAATGCGGGGCAGGAGCCCAAGTCATCTCTGCGGCCCCAGGGCCGGTGTTTCGGTCGTAGCGTCTAGTGTTTTAGGAGGAATCACTTCCTCTCAGGAAGGCCTCCGCGGCCGCACGCTCAAGCTCCCTCCCACTCCGTTTCGTGCCGTTTCCCCCCAGAAGGGGTCCTGAGCCGGGGCTTGTGTGCCTGCCCAGCACAGGGCCCGAGTGCTGGGAGCAGGACACGGTCAGCGTCGCTGAGGGAATGGCACCGTCGCCATCTGAGCCCCGGCGGCCACGAGGACGGTGCCGCCCATCGGTGTGCCTGGCCCCTCTGCCGAGGAGCTGCCTCGGTGCCCCCGCCCAGCACACCTGGGCGACCAGCTCAGTGAGACCGTGTGCCCCTCCTGTGGTTCTGGCGGGTCCCTCCAAACAACGCCTCTGCCAGAACCAGGCCTGTGGCGGGGGGGCTCTCTCTGGAGCCTGTGGGGGAGGGGGGTCCTCCGCAGGCTCCACCCGAGGGGCTGGGCAGAGCTGCGTGGGGGTGGGGAGTGCGGGCATCGCGGATGAGGGTGAGGGGACGTGTGTGAATGTGAGAGTCTCTCTCCCATTTGCTCTCCACAGGACGTGGCACCCTCCCCTGATTCTGGCCTCGCTGGGCTGGGCAGAAAGTCTCTCATGCTCTCACTTCGGCCCCAGAGGCCCTGAGAGGCCCAGCCGTGGGGATGGAGACGCCCCCTCCCTGAGCCAAGGACGAGGCGCTGGGGCAGCCCTGCCCCCTGAGGGAATACACATCCGGCCCGTGTGCCCAGGGAGGCTTTCATGCTGCATCACTGTTCGGCCACAGGGCGCCCTGAAGACAGCAGGCTCAGGGTGGGCCCTGTGCCCCCAGCGTCCCGCCAAGGATCCCTTTGGTGCCCAGAGGCAACACCCGCTGCTCTGCAGCCTGGCTCTCCGCTGCCCGTCGCTACCACACGCATCAGAGTCCAGGAGGCCCTCAGAGCACCTGTGCCTTCCCTCCCCTCGATCCCTCCATCTTGCCGGCCACAGCTGCCCCCCCCCACCCCCGGCAATATTTCTGTGGCATCACCTGCAGCTGCCGTTGTGGCTCAGGAATTTGCCTCGGAGGAGGACATGGACAGAGGAAACATTTGTGTATATGTAACTGCCGGCACGTACGATGGACGTGTCTGTGCAGGTGCGGGCAGGCTGCATGTGCATGCATATGGTGTGTGCCAATGTGAACGTGTGTGGCATTCATGCACACAGGTCTCTGCACAAGTGTGTGCATGCTTCTGCATGCAAATCTTGTGTGCGCTGCTCTCGGCTCACTGTTTCAAAATTCATCAGAAGGCAAGCAGTCCCAGGAGAAATGGAGTCAGCGGTCGTTTTTCCAAATCCTGGAGCAGCAGGGGCTTTGCCTGACCCCCCGAGAGATGCGGGGCTTCCGGCTGGTCTCGAGGTTCTAGCACCTGCCCGCCTGCCCCTGGCCCTTCCCACACGGGGTTTCGGCTCTGGTCCTGGGGGAGGGGCCATGTGCCAGCCAGGCAGTAGGGGTGGGGTCTGGAGACCTGCCCCCCCTCCCGCCAACCTCCCTGGGCCAGTGCCCCTCTCCGCACCCCGCATCTCCTCCGCCTTCTGAGGAGCTGGGAAGCAGCACACCAGCTAATCAGGAGTGCGCTCCTAATCAGTCCTGACAGCCTCTTTGCAAAAGTGCATGCTAATGAGGAGGGGCAGGGCAGTGGAGAGGGGGTGCTGAGGGCCTGAGCTTTGGGAGTGGCAGGGGCTCCTCTCACAGTGCTGCCTCGTGGTCTGGGGAGGAAGCAGGTGGAAACCCTGCTAGGGCTGCATTTTAGCTGTGGAGGGTGGTGCGGAGTGTGGGCACAGGCCCGTACACCGCCACATCCCTGACGCAGGAGAGTCACACAGCCCGGGTGCTGGTGCCCGGGCTCTGCCTCTAGGAACACACACACACACACACACACGCACAGGCACACACACACACACACATATGCACACACGCACAAACATGCACACACCCTCCCGGGCTGGGAGACACTGTCACTCGGCACTGCACAACCTCCTCAGGCCCAGCGAGCCGCGCAGACGGAAGGCATCAGATTCAATTCATTAGGACTGATCGCTCCCTGAGTGGGGATGAATAATTGATGAGCAGCGGCTTTCAGGATGTTCCTCCTGCTCCACCGCTCGCTGGAGGCCTGTTCTTTTTTTTTTTGTTTTTTTGTGTTTTTTTTTTTAAGCCAACAAACCAGGCCACGTGCTCGCTGGTGCGGGCGGTCTATGGCAGTGGAGCAGAGGTCGGACGTTCCAATGTGTGATGTTTACACCGGAACGCTCGGTCTCCTACTTGTAATGGGAATGGACCCAGGAGGCCTGTGATGCTGAGGGGGCCCCACGGGGGCTGTGGCCTGGGGTCAGAGGTTCCCCCAGCACCAGCCCCTGGGCTGGGCAGAGGCCTCTGGCTGAGAAGACGGCCGCGGTGGCCCTCAGCCTGGCCGGGAAGCAGGAAGGCAGACGCCATAGGGGACCCCGGGCCTGAGGTGGCCACAGGGTGTCCAGGTCTCAGGGCTCAGGGAGGCTTGCAGGAAGTCATTCTAAGCCAGATGGCTGTCCAGCTTTAGCTCAAGAAACACACCGTCTAGCGCTGTGACAGGTGGCGGGTGCACAAGGAGGCATGTGACAAGCTCCCGTGTGCCAGCAAGGGCGACTGGTGACAAGGAGCACACAGAGAAGCACTGACCCCGCCTTCCGCCGACATTCAGGCCGCCCGCCGTCCCCAGACGCATGCCCCTGCTCCCCGCTGCGGGCTCGGGGCCAAACCAAAGGCAGCGTCCACCTCCCCACTCGTGTTTCTCCCAGACCTCCCTCTTCCCGTCACAGGCCTCATCCCCCTGCAGCAGGAGTGAGGGGCCCGCTGGGGTCCCCTGTGCCAGCGGCCTTCCCCCAGGACCCGGCCAGCTTTCTCCGGGAGCAGGTGTCCCCACCACCAGGGTGACGCCATGTCCAGGTGTTCTCACGGCTCTGTCTCTCCTCCTGCCTCCTCAGGTCACCCGGGAGCTTCCTTCCTCCCGGCCTGCCTGCCCAGCCCTGGGTCCTCCTGGGCTAGGCAGAGGCTGCCTGGCTCTCCCTGACCTCTTTCCAGCCAGGCCTGGCGGGTCCCACCTCCCACCTCCCGGAGCAGCCAGGCCACCGGCCCACGCTGTCCCGGGCCTGCGCTTCCAGGAGTGGATTTGGGAGGGAGCTTCACACCCAGGCACAGCCAGAACCAGTACCTCCCTCATTTCTTCAGCAGCCATTCCTTTGCGCATTGATAGTCATTCATTCATTTCACCCACAGACAGTCCCTCAGTGGCTCCCAGGCCGGAGCCTGAGCTCCAGGAGGTGCTTCCTAGGCCTCAAGCGGCACCAGCAGGTCTGGAGTCACCAGTCTACCCCAGAAGGGAGCCCGGGACCCAGCGCCTGCTCCCTGCACCCTGCCTCCTGCTGCCTGCCCACTCTTGGATCCCCCCTTCGCCGCCTCCTGCTGGCCTCTGGTGGGCCCTCCACGCTGACGTTAGGGTCCTACAGAGCCTGCCATCTCCGTGCTGGCCTCTCTCCCAGGCTCCTCTGGGGCCAGTGCTGTCCTGCCCGGCAG
The DNA here is from genome assembly GCA_036971965.1 of Nyctalus aviator. Taxonomy (NCBI): domain Eukaryota; kingdom Metazoa; phylum Chordata; class Mammalia; order Chiroptera; family Vespertilionidae; genus Nyctalus; species Nyctalus aviator. The sequence goes on from CM072929.1 coordinate 72,731,256, forward strand.
CCCGTGGAGCAAACCTGTATGCAGGGGTCCCATAGCCTTGTGTCCCCGCAGGCGCCACCCTGCCCCTGCCCCTGCCCCTCAGACACCCTGCGGGGCCCTGTCCCCGTGGTGTCCCACATGCTGGGATGCAGAGGCCGCGGCCCCGGGCCGGCCACGTGGCTGGGGGCGGGCCTACCTTTGACGGCCACGTGGACGCTCTGGCTGATGGAGAGCTGCGGCTGGATGAGGACGCTGCACAGGTACTCGCCCTCGTCCATGCCCTTCTGCACGTCCGTCAGCTTGAGCGTGCCGTTCTCAAACACCACCTGGCGGTGGTTGTCCGGCAGCAGCAGCGCGTCCTTGTACCACTTGATGGAGTAGTAGGGGTAGCCGATGACCCTGCAGTTGATGAGCGTGTCCCGCCCGGCCACGGCCGTGATGTTCTTCATCGCCCGGATGCTGGGGGGCCCTGGCGGGGTCGGGAGGGGGGGGGGCGGCGGTCAGCCTGGGGCGGCCGCTGCCTGGGTGCTGTCCTCAGTGCTGGGCTCTGAGACCATCAGGGGCGGATCTCCCTGGTGGGGGAGGGGGGGAAGGTGGCCTTCATCACAGGCTGGAGGCGGAGCCGGGGACCGGGGGGAACCCTGGCTCTCTCCGGGACGCAGTTACTGGCTTCGATAGTGCAAACAGACAGACAGGCGTCCATTCCTGCCCAGGGCATGGGGGAGGGCCCCGGAGGCGCCGAGGCCTCTCCAGGAAGGCAGCTCGGGGGGCGAGTCCTCATTTCTGAGGAGTTACGATTTGGGGTTAAAATGGAAACGTGGACATTGTCATTTCCATTCAATTTGTATAATGCTGTGGAAGGACCACAGGGAGGTCTTCCCTGGACGACTCTCCACGGGCAAATGTGGCCCCTGAGCAGGGCCCCGGGTCACTGGCCAGCGGGGCAGATGGTCCTGTGGGGTGCGGGGATGCTGGACGGGCACAGGAGGCTCCAGGCTCCGGCTCCCACCCGGAATCCTCCCAGGACCTGCGGCTCCGTCCTTCTCAGATGCTGAGAGGCGGGCAGGGCGGCCGCATGGAGGGCACGCGTTTCTCCTGGGGCTGTAGACCTGCTGGCTCAGATGCACGATCCTCCACCCTCCCCTCCCCACGGAGCCACCAGCACCCCTGGTCCCGGGCCCCCTCTCTTCCCTTGGGCCTCCTCTGTGCTCGGGTCAGAGGTTACTGGTAGGGTCAGATGAGGGCCAATCTGACGTCACAGGCTGCAAAGGGCTCCAGAGAAGATTTCTCATCCCAGCGGCTTGGAGAACTGAGACTTGGAGAACCTGAGGGCTCCGCCCCTTGGGCTGGCGGTCTCGGGGTGACCCCGCCCAGCCTGAGCCTCCTGCTTTTGACAGCTTGAGCCTTGGGGGTAGCGAGGAGGCGGACAGAGGATTGGGAGGAGAGGATGCTACGGCTCCTGCTGCTCACACCTCCTGGAGCATCTGGGGGGTGGCTCCATGGGGTGCACTGGGAACACAGCTTTGGTGGACACCCCTGTCAAAGGTCAGCCTGGCCCCTCCGCTCCTTCCCTGGCCTGTCCAGGCCAGGCCCTGGTGGGAGGTGGATGCTGGCTGGCGCTTATACACCTGCAGCCAGAGGGATTGGATGGGGGAATGGAATGGGCTCAGAGCAGCTTGCAGGAGAGGAGAAGGGGAGAGGAGTGGAGTGGGCGGGGACGCCAAGACACACACACACACACACACACGCATGCACGGATGGACGACGGGACTGTGGAGGGCGGGGGGAGGGGAGAAGGAGGAAAGAGACCTCTACTACAATCAAAGGACACTGAGCACGGGAGCCGTCGCCACGGAGATGAGGACAGACGCACAGGGACCCTGGGCCTGTTCTGATATTTAAATGTAGACAGGCACCTCTTACGTTTATTCGCGCCTGGTATTCGGCACTGCCCACCGAGTTCCTCGCGGTGCACCGGTACACGCCCCCGTCCCGGATCTGGGGGCCCGTGACGTTCATGTGGCTGACGGTGGTGCCGTCGGACATGGTGTACTGGTTGGTGCGGTGGCTGCCGTCCCGCGCGACCGGCTCCTCGTCCAGGGCCCAGGTGACCGTGGGCGGCGGCGCCCCCTTGGCCGCGCACATCAACGAGAACTGCTCCCCAGGGTTGACCACCTTCTCGCTGAAGGAGGAGACAATGCGGGGCGTGCCATCTGCAGGAGCAAGGAGCCCTCAGGTCACCGAGCCGCAGGGCGGCCATCCCCCACCCCTGCCCCGGGGAGGAGGGGAAACGGCGGCCAGGACAACACAAAGATCTCTCAGGTGCAGCGGCTCGCGTTATTCACGAATCTCACCAGGCGCCAGGCACTACTGCAGGGGACTGAAGGCTCCTGGGTTCGAATCCTCCCTCAGGCACGCTAGCTCTGTGCCTGTGGGCAAGTTACTGAACCCCTCTGAGTCTGTCCAGCTCATCTGCATAGAGGATGGTGATAATGGGGAGCCGGCTTAAATCCCTCACCCGGAGGCTGCTCGGATTGAATTAATGCATTACAGATGCCTAGGACAGGACTGTAGGTGCCTCATAAAACATCACCCTCTCCGCTTCCCTCCTTCCTCCCCTCCTCCGTTCATTAACAGGCAGAGGCGCCGAGGTTAATGTGTGAGGACCTGGGGCTGCCCCAGCCGGACCTGCAGAGCCTGGTTCCATTTCTCATTCCGGCAGAAGGGGGCGGGGGTGAGGGGTGATGGTGCTCAGCAAACAGCCTGCAGTTTGAGGCTTAAAGCGCAAGCCGCCCAGAGGCCGTGCTGGCGGGTCTGCGCTGGGCCTGGTCACCGCGGGCTGTCCTCTGCCTCATTTCCGGGGGTCCCTCCGCCCTACATCCTGCCCTTCCACCAGCCCGTTTTCCACGTCCCTGCTCTAAGCTGATGGGCACCTCACCCTGGGGAAGTGGCCGAAAACCTCCATTTCCTCCACTGCAGGACGGAACCATCAGCCAGGGGTCTCCCCAGCGCCCTTGGGAGGGTTAACTGAGGCACGTCTTCCCGGGGGCAGAGAGAGCCGCCCCAGGCCTCCCTCCGGGGGCAGGCGGGCGCCCGGGCGCGGTCCCCTCCCGAGGGCCTCGAGGGCTGCCGGCTCACCCTCCAGCACCACGACGGCGAAGTCCTGGGCGGTCTGGGCCTTGCGGGTGGCGAAGCACTGGTAGGCGCCCGAGTGGCTCTTCTGGGCGGAGGCGATGAGCAGCGTCTCGTTGCTGAGCCCGCGGATGGCGAGGGCCTCGTCGGGCAGCACCGGCTCGGTGTTGCGGTACCAGCGGAGGGTGTACTCGGGGGAGCCCATGGGCGCGCAGGAGAGGATGACGGTGCTGCCGATGCCGGTCTTCAGCCTCTTTGGTGTGAGGGTCACGTGGAGGGGGTCTGGCCGGGGGCGGGAGCAGGCGAACGGGGAGAAAAGGGCTCCGGTGGGGGATGCGGCTGTGGGTGCACCGTGATCACAGAGGCCCTGGTGCAGAGCCCTGGGCGGACGGGCTGGGACTGCGACCCCCTCCCTGGGCCTCAGCTTACTCGTCTGTGAAATGGCAGTGAGGCCAAGAGCGGTCTCTGCGCCGCTGTTTGGAGGGGCTGTGCTTTCTGGGGGTCCTTTGCTCCGAGGGGCTGGGCGCTCCCTGAGCTGGATGGGGCCGGACTGGCCCATCATCCTGCTGTCACCCACCCCCCATGCCAAGGAGCACCCTGGACCCACCACTCCCCTCTTACCCCACAGAGCCAGCCCTGCCGTCTGCGGTCTGCCTTCCTTCTTACGCCCCAGGCCACCTGCTCCTCACCCACCAAGCTGCCCAGCTGCAGACCCGGCTCCCGGCCTGGCCCCGCAGCCTGCTCCTGCCTCCCATCCCCATGTCCCCCATCTGTCCCCGCGCTGCCGCCTGCCACCGCCCCGCTCAGAACCTCCACGGCCCAGCAGCTCAGGGTGGCGTTCAAGGGCATCAGGCCAAATGGGACCTGCCCCTCGTCTCAGGAGCAGCCTCTAGAGGCAGCCTGCCCGCACCCCGGGGGCTACTCCTGCCCTAGGGCCCGGCCTGGAGTGTGGCCACCCCTTTACCTGATTCCTTCTCACCCTCCACCCTGAGCTCAGGGGTCATCTCTTCCAGGACGCCTCCCGCCCCCTCACAGCCCCCCATGCCCCCACAGGCCGGGTTCAGGTCCCTCTTCGGGCCCCCTGGGTGCACTAACGCCGTGCTAAGCACGTGGTCTTCAATCACCTCTGAGCCTGTCTCTCCCTCTAGACTGTGAGCCACCTGAGAGCCGGGCGACCTGACTGGCCGAGGATGGAGCCTGCACTGAGGTGACCTCTCTATCTGTCCATCATGCTGCTTCCTGAGTCCTGTTCATCAATGACGCACTGGCCGCCTGGCCCCCAGCCCCAGTGGCCTCTCCCCTCCTCTCCATGGCCCTGAGGGCCGAGCCAGGAGGCCAGACCCCTCCAGGAAGGTGGCCGACAGGAGACGGGACAGGAGGTGTGTCTGGTGGGTGCAGCCAGCCTGGGCCGCTCATGCCAGCTCCCCCTCCTGGCTCCCAGCCTCCGTCTGTGCCCAGGGAGTGCCAGTGCCCCGTGGGACAGGCAGCCCTGCCCGCCCGCCAGGCCTCCCAGCCCTGCCAGCCGCGCTCTGCTCGCTGTCCTGCTGGCGTGGAGGCAGCATGGGTGGGGGGCTTGGTTGCAGAATTGGCGGGGAGTAGGAAAAGCACTGCTCCCCCCTCAGTGACCCTGGCTGAGAGGGGCTCTCAGAGAAGATGGAAGGCAGGGAGAAGCTGTCCCTCCCCTTGGAGCCCAGGTCTCCAGCCTGGCTGGGGGAGGTGGGAGCTGAGGTCTGAGAACAGTGTGTGTGCCAGGACGTGAGCATGCACAGCAGAGGGATGTGTGTGCCTGGGTACCGAACCCTATACATGTGCACATGTGTGCGGGGTAGTGTGTGTGTGTGTGTGTGTGTGTGAGAGAGAGAGAGAGAGAGAGAGAGAGAGAGAGAAAGAGAGAGAGTACCTGCTTGCCTGTACGTGCTGTGGGCACCAGATTACCCAGAGTCAAGTTTGCTCATTTTCCAAGGATTTGGGGTTATGTCCTGACTGTTCTCTGAGGCTATGCTTGAGTGTGAATGTGAGTGTGAATGTGAGTGTGGGTGTGAATGTGAATGTGTGAGTGTGAATGTGTGAGTGTGAATGTGTGAGCGTGAATGTGTGTGCGGCAGGAGAGTGGGGAGGGGGATGGTAACTTAGACCACAGCCTTTGGGACCGTGCTCAGTGCAGGAAGTGGGGGCACCCTGTCCCTCTGTCGGCCTCTCTGCACCTGGTCTGTGTGTCGGAGGAAACCCAGACCCCGGGGCTCTCAGCACTCTTGCCCACGCCTCTGGGTGCCACTGTCACGCCCAGAACATGTCCTGGGCTCCTCCTGCTCTTTCAGGGTCTCAGTGAGGTCCGGTGGGGTGCGACCCCTCACAGAGCAGATGGGCACATGGACCTGTCGAACCCCGGGCTGTGCGGAGGAGACTGGCCCCTCTGGGCTGAATGCGGGCCAGGCCCCGGAGGCCGGCCCGGGAGAGGCTGGCCTCTCTGGTCCCCACAATGGCCTGCAGACCTGCAGCTCTGTGCTCCTGAGGCCTGGCGAAGGGGGTGGTGGGGTGGGTGGTGAGGGGGGTGGCAAGGGGGCAGCATGGGGGTGGGTGGGAGCACTTTGGGTGGCCTCCACCCCCGCCCAGGTCTAGTGACCGTCTTGCTGCCATCAGGTACCATGTTCAGGACTCAGGCCACTGCTGCCCCACGGGAGTGAGACCCCCAAGCGTCTCTGAACCTGGCCCATGGCTGCCAGCCGCTCCCTGCAGCCCACAGAGCAGACCCTGAGTCAGACTCGGTGCCTCTTCACCTCACAGAGGGCAACATGAGGCTGGTGGCGGAGTGAGGGAGAGGGTAGTGGTGTAGAGGGTGCCCTGGGCCTCACCAGTCCTGCTCCAGGCTCTTCCCTGGCACCGGCCCTCTGCCTCTCCTCCCCTCTGCACCGGGGCCTCTCTGACCCCTGGGCCCTGAGCCGGACAGCAGCAGGAAGGGACACCCCCCCCCCCCGAAGGACGCCTGGCTGTTTCCATCAGTGTCTGATGGGACAGTTATGCTCTCTTTAGTGTGGGAACATCCGCTGGGTTCCCTCCCACAGCCAGAAACCCTGAAAACCTGTCCCCATCACCCTCTTGGCCCATCTGACCGTGTGACCTCTGGGAGGCAGGAAGCCAGGGGTCACGATCCCACTGCACAGAGGAGGCACCGAGGCTGTCAGGGGTGTGAGCGGCCACTTACTCTCACCGTGCTGGAGCCAGAGGCAGGCTCCTGCTTTGCCTCCCAGCCAGGAGACGGCCCCCAGGGCGGCCAGAGTCGGGCACAGCTGCCCCCAGCCCCCTCCCCTAACCCCTTAAGTGTTCTTAAAGGCTCCGGCCAAGGTCACTGTCAAGGACAGGGCTGGCAGAGCAGCCTCCCCACTCACCTATGACCGTGAGGGTGCCTGTGGCCTCCGCGGAGCCGAAGTTGTTGGTGACCTCACAGACGTAGGTGCCGCTGTCCTCGGTCCGCAGGTCGCTGATGGTCAGCCCTGTGACGTGGTTGGCCCAGCGGTTGTCGGCCGGGAGCGGCCTGCCATCCTTGAGCCAGCGGATGGCGGGGTCGGGGTAGCCGGAGGCGGCGCAGGGCAGCTCCACGGTGTGGCCGGCCCACACCTCCTGGGACTGGAAGCTGTCCAGGATGGCGGGGCCGGACTCGGCAGGGTCTGGAAGGCAGAGCGTGGGGGTGGTCCGCTGGCCCTGGGCTGGGTGCCGAGGGGCTGGGGGAGGGAGGGCAGCACCCGTAACAGGACCCTGCTGCCCACTGGTGCCCTGAGAGCAACACCCGGTGTGGGAGGGTTCTGGGGGTCTCCCTGAGCCAGTCACTGACCCAAACCTCTGCTCCTGCTGGACGGAGGCCCTGAGACCCCGGCTGGGAGCAGGGGCTGGGGAACGACAGGCTGGCTCAGCGAGAAGGACAGACAGACAGAAGGCAGGAAGGGAAGAGCCTGAGGTGCAGAGGGAGAGTGTGAGGCCCCTCACACTGCAGCCCATGCAGGCTGGCCAGCCCGGGAGCAGCGAGTCCCTGTGACACGAGAGTCGTGGTCTGTGGCTGGCGGTGATGGGGAAGGCTTGGCCTGGGCCTTCCTGTGGGTGCCCTCAGGACGGGGACCATCGCCTGCCCTGTCCCGTCACCCCACCAGCAGGCGGGCAGAGAGTGCACTTCCCCAGCGCCCAGAAGGGCTTGCAAGCTAAGCCTTCTGCAAACACTCTCTTTGCCTCAACAGTTACCCACTGGTTGCTTTTCCAAACCCAGAGAAGGCAGTGACGCAGGACCTGAGCCCTAGACTCCGAGGCCGGAGGCCTGAGTAGGCCGGTCCGGGAGTGACGGCTGTGCCACTTCCGGGTGGTGCCCGCTGCTCGCTCAGGCTGGCGCTCACCCTGACAGGCCCCCGGGTTCCGCCCCCTGGGGCTCCCCTGCCTGACAGCTCTTCAGGCTCCCCTGCAGCCACAGGACCCAGAGCACGCCTGCCCTGAGCCCCCAGCCCCTGGTTAGTTCCCGCCGCACTCCTGGCCTGGCTGCCTGCACTGCCCCACCTCCTCTCAGCCCTCCGCTGTGCCTGTGGGACCCGTGTCCCCACCTCCTGGGCTGCTCCTCCTCTCTCCGAGCAGCGGAAGCACCAATCCTTGGGACGGCGCCCCCTGCCCCCTCCAGGACAGGCCACTCCCGCTGGGCTCCAGAGCTTCCTTTTCCTTCATTTATTTTCAAACAATCTCTTCTTTTTAAAGACACATTTGAAAGTGTAACATGTACACATGAGGGTGTGGGCGAGTGTACAGTATGTGAGAAGGGAGGTTCCCCTCTCCCGGGAGAAATCACTGTCCCTCCCCCATGGTCCTCGCCAGCGGCAGTGACACAGGGGACTGCGGCAGCTCGGGGCAGTGTGGGCCCATCGCTGCGTCTCCCGGGTCTGGCCCCGAGCAGGGCCCTGCTTGGCACCATTGGTGTCTGAGGAGGATGGCGGGGAGCTCAGCGTGGACAGCGGGTCCCCCCACGGCAGAGCCTCTGGCTCAGGGCCCCGCAGCACCGGCTCAGGGGCCTGGTGGGCTCCCAGATGAGGACCTGAGACCAGAGCGAGGCAGCGACCTGCGGGGTCAAACCGCAGAGCCCGAGCAGAACCAGGTCGCCCACACCCGGCTCAGCAAGCGGAATGGAGGTGACGCATCCAGTGCGGAGCGCTCTCACGGGTGACGGAGCCCTGCCTCCTCCCGGGCTCAGGGCCGTTCCCCTGCCCCATCCCAACTTAACTCCCCGGGGGGACCGGGCCGGACACTGTCCTCCCTGGGAAGGACTTGCTAGAGGCTCTGCTCCCTTCCACCTCCCACTGCTCCTGCATGAGCCCCTGGGACACACGAGACCTTTGCTGACGCAGGGGCACAGGTCACCAGTGCCCTTGGGTGCGTATGGTCCCGTAGCACCTGCTTCCTCCTCTGCAAGAGGCGGAGGGGTGGGCGCCTCCAGCCCTGGTCAGGCTCTTGTGGACAACATGGCAACGGGTGAGCTCTGGCTCCACAGACGTGGCACCATCGTGGGGACGTGCCACCACCGCCGTGTGGATGCTGCACCACCGTGGGGACGTGGCAAGGCTGTGCGGACCAGCCGGGCAGTGCTCTCAGGCCTCCCCGCCTGCCAGTTCCTGAGGCTCTAACCCCCCTCCCCCCTCCGGGAACGGTTGGGATAAACAAACACGGTGCCAGGGAGGAATTACTCAAAGTGACACTTAATTGATGCAAAACACACAAATTCTGTGGCACTCGCAGAATTTACAAGCGGAGGGGCTGACAGGCCGAGGAGGAGGGGCAGGGGATTAATCAGCGAGGCTCAGGCGTGAAATTAGATTCTGCGGGAGAGAAGCCGCTCTCCCGCTCGGAGCGGAGGGAGCGCCGGGCGTGTGCAGCCGGCTCGGCACTGCCGGCCGGAGGGGGCTGGGAGCCGGCGCTGGGTCCTGAGAAACCCCGGGTGCCGGGCTGGGGCCCCTAGGCCCCCGGAGGCTGAACAGTGCTTCCCGGAAGGACATCCCAGACACGGCTCCAGCCCTGGCTCTGGACTCTGTGGCCTGGGGAGCTTGTTCCGGTCTCAGCCTCTGTGGCCCTGGGTCCCTCTTTTATAAAAGCCACCACACGCCGTGTCCACGGAGCGGGCCACAAAGACGGAGGGAGAAGGGCTGAAAGCACATATGGCCGGAGGAAAGCATCGATGTGCGGGGGCCGGTGGCGGCTGTGTTTTAGGGACCCACTGTTCTCGCAACTGCCGCCTCTGCTTAGGAGAACACAAAACACGGCGTTGTCCCCCGCCCCGCCCCTGCCTGGGAAACGTGGAAGGAACGAGAGCCAGCAGCAACAGCAGCAGCCCTCCTCCAGCTGCCTGCGGCGGGACCCTATTTAATTTGCAGGACCCTCGGGGTACACTTTGTCACGCCCACCTGACAGAGGAGGTGGTGAGGCGGGAGACCTCATTTCTCTGATGCGGTGGCACAGCTGGTGCGCAGCGGGGCGAGGCCGGAAGTGTGGCTGCTTCATGTCACGGCTCCCCTCCTCCCTCCCTCCCTCCCCCTCACTCCATCAATCGCTCTGAGGATGAAGGAGCTTCTGATGCGGCTGCGGCTCTCGCCCTCCTCTGTGCCCACCCACAGCGCTCGCCCCTGCACCGGGCCCACCATTCTTCTTGCCTTCGGGCCTGGGGAGCAGGAGGGGGGCCATTCCTTGGGGGTGTGCTGGGCTCAGACCCCTTGGCCACCCGGTGCCTCCGCCCAGACACCTGCTACCTCGCGGCTGGCCCAGAGCTTCTGCTGGGCAGGACCACGACTCTCCAACTCCAGCCCCAGGGGCTCACGGGGCTCACGGGCTCTGGCCACAGAATGAAACACCTCAGTGAAAGCCGCAGTCCTCTGGAAGTGGGCCTGAAACGTTGGGGGCCATGGGGCTGGAGGCTGAGGCCTGACAGGCACTCCCTCCCCACTACCCGCCCCACGGCCTCGTTCCAGATCAGCTGTATTTTTGCCAAGACAGCAGCTTGCAGATCGCTGGTCCCATCCCATTCCGTCACAGCAGGGCCCTCCCCTGGCTCCCTCGCTCCCTTCCCTCCGCTCTCTGCTGCCCCCTGTGGGTCCCTTCCCCGCTGTGGAATGTCTTCCTCTCCAGCCCGAGCCTCTCCCCTTTGTCTGTCTAGGCGCCTTCCTGTCCTCATTTCTGTCTCTGTGTGGGCTGTATGTCTGTCTGTCTGCCCACCCACTCCTCTCACAGCTGGTGCCACAAAGACTGAAGGAGAAGGGCTGGCATCTCCTCCAGTTTAACGAATGTCTTTTCTGAGGGAGTCCTGTTAGTCCCCTCCCAAGTGGAGGTGAAATTAGTAGGATGGAGGCTAAATATTTGTGCCAGGGAAGGGACAGGCCTGCAGGAGGTGGGGTGTCCGTGCCTTCCCCATGCGGATGAGAGCGAAGCAGCGTGCACAGACAAGCCCCCGTGTCCGGATGGAACCACGGACACATCTGGGAATTACGTGGCCGACCCCTACGTCCAGCCCCAAAGAGGGAGCCACGTAGTGCAGCCCCCTTTCCTCGCCCTCTGGCATGGGTTAATCCCATGTCTGTTTACTGAGCACCTACTGTGTGCCAGGCGTAGGGCCAGGTGCAGGAGGCACCAGGAGGCACCAGAGAGCCTGATCCCTCCCTCCTGGCTCCTGTTCCCTTGGGCTTGCCTACAAATGAGAGAAGAACCTGGCAAGAGCCACCGGCTGGCCAGGGCAGTCCCCCCCACACCACCCCACGCCAGAGGCGCCGGCATCGGAGTGGGCAGCCTGTCCGGCTCCTCTTCCAGAGGCCCAGAGAGCTGGCATGACTTGGGGGCCTAGTCTCCAAACCAGGAGTTCTGACCATCCGGCCATCCTTCCCAAAGCCACCCCAATCCCATCTCCTCAAGAGCAGAACTTTGCAAACTGCAGGCCACAGTGGCTAGGAAGCTGCCACAGCCGGGGGGGGGGGGCGGGAGGCAGCGGCCAGCATTGAGGCGAACTGGTTGGAGAGGATGAACAGGGAAGGTGAGAGGGCATGGCCTGCAGGTGGTGAGGGAAGGTGAGAGGGCGTGGCCTGCAGGTGGTGAGGGAAGGTGAGAGGGCGTGGCCTGCAGGTGGTGAGGGAAGGTGAGAGGGCGTGGCCTGCAGGTGGTGAGGGAAGGTGAGAGGGCGTGGCCTGCAGGTGGTGAGGGAAGGTGAGAGGGCGTGGCCTGCAGGTGGTGAGGGAAGGTGAGAGGGCGTGGCCTGCAGGTGGTGAGGGAGGGTGAGAGGGCGTGGCCTGCAGGTGGTGAGGGAGGGTGAGAGGGCGTGGCCTGCAGGTGGTGAGGGAGGGTGAGAGGGCGTGGCCTGCAGGTGGTGAGGGAGGGTGAGAGGGCGTGGCCTGCAGGTGGTGAGGGAGGGTGAGAGGGCGTGGCCTGCAGGTGGTGAGGGAGGGTGAGAGGGCGTGGCCTGCAGGTGGTGAGGGAAGTGAGAGGGCGTGGCCTGCAGGTGGTGAGGGAGGGTGAGAGGGCGTGGCCTGCAGGTGGTGAGGGAGGGTGAGAGGGCGTGGCCTGCAGGTGGCAGGAAGCCCCGGGCGCTCCTGGGAGAGCAGGTTCCAGAAAATCGGCCCGGGGCTCCACGCACCCCTGTTCGCTCTGTGGCTGAGTGTGGGGTGGGGTTCCCGGCCCTTTCCCTGGGGGTCGGTCACTGGGGGTGCTGGGGTCAAGTTGCGAGTTCTGGTGAAGCGCTGGCTTCCCAAAGCCCTGCTTTTCTCACCTATAGACATAGGGAGAGCAGCAACCCCCCTGGCCAAGGTGAGGGCTTGACTGACAGACGGCACAGGAGGGGAGGGGAGGGGCTGGCGCCGGGCTCCAGGGAATCTCAGTCCCACCCCTCCTGAAGCGGCAGCGATCACTCCAGAAGAACCTTTACTTAATGGGGACATATTCGTGTTCGCAAAAGCTCTTCTGCCTACTTTCAAATGCTGTGAGGTGGGCTACCACAGAAAATGTAAATGCACTTATAAATAGATAAAGTAGAATCTTAAATACTTAGAGGTAGAAAGACAATAATCCAACTTAGTCTAATGAATCCAAGCAAATCTAACCATTGTTGTGGCATCAATGAGCATCAGATTTTACCTGAGCTTCCTAGCAGCAAAGGCAAAGGGAGCGGGGCGCGGGGGAGGGGGGGGGTACTGTAACTCTCACTGTTTGTAAATAGTGACTCAGCTCCTTAGGGAAGCGGGCCTTCCTCAGGCACAGACGCCTATAAATAATTTGTCTTTTGCGTCCTTATATGAAGGGCCCCCCAAAACAAACTGGGCAAGGTTTGCCCAGTGGTTCCATACCAGTCCTTTAAGCTCCTCTGAGACCCTGATCCATGTGTGGCCATGCCCAGTCTCAGAGCTGGGCTAGGGCGCCTCTCCCCCCCCCCTCCCCCCCCCCTCCCCCGCCTACCTGTCACAGAGAGGCGGGCCCCGTTGCTCTGCCGGGTCTCCCCGCTGTACTTGTGCTTGGTGATGCAGCGGTAGGTGGAGAGGGCGTCCTCCTTCTGCACGTCGGAGATGTACAGCCCGCCGTGGAAAGTGATAAAAAACCTGTTTTCTGGAGACACAAGCGCGACGTGGCCCATTACTCCCCCATCTGGGCAAACACCAGAAGCAGCTGGCCCTCTCCCGCCAGGACTGCTGCCCAGGGAGGGGAAGGGAAGGGGGAAAGGGTGAAGCTGGTGCAGCCTCAAAGGCAGGGTAACAGCTCCAAAGGATGAGGAGTCTCTATGCAAACACAGAAGTCACAGTAATTGTTCCTTTATGTGTAAACGCCTCAGGTTTACAGAAAGACATGGGATTTGAGAGTCAGAGGAGATCTGGGTTCAAATATGACTCTTCCTTTTATTGGCTGTGTGACCTAGAGCAAATTACTTAATCTCTCTGAGCCTTACCTGTACAAAGAGGTGCAAATACTACTTCATACAGTGGCTGTAAAGATTAAAAAAATAACCAAGTGTCTGGTACACGGTAAGTGCTCATTGGCGACCAGAAGTCCTCATCTGTCCTACTCTGCAAGAGCTTGCAAAGGCCTTCCATGCGCAGGCCTTTTCGTTCTTACACCTGGGAGAGTCATCTCCGCTGTCAGGACACAGCCTAAGCGGACGGCGCGCAGGCCTCTGGCTCCAGCTCTCCCTCTGCATTGAACAAACACAGGCCGGAGCTCCCTCTTCTCACAGTTCCCAGGGTCCCAACTGGAAAGTAGAACTGGAGGAGGCAGAGCTGCTTTCACTGGTAACGGGGAGCCTGTGAGCCTGAGCGCTGGGGAGGGGCTTGCATTTGGCTCTGGGTTTCCTTAGCTCAGTCCGTGTTCTCCACCCAGACCAGCCGGACAGGGACTGAGCACGAACTCAGCAGCGCCAGGTGGGCAGGGGAGACCCCAGCTGCCACTGCCATGGGGAGGGCCTGGCGTCAGGACGTGATGCTGACCGAGAAGGAAGCTGGGGCGGGGGGGCGGGGGGAGTAACACTGGCGTGGGGAGGACCTCACAGGGGGCAGGCTGGGTGCTCCGTACCTTCCTATCCTGTTATGTGGAGGGCGGCATCCCGCCGTGGGCTGAGTGACCCCTCAGCCGATGACAAGAGCTCTGACACTGGCTCGCCCTCCCTTCTCACAGGGATATTTCGTGGTGTCCCACCCTCCACGCATGAGCTCACGATTTCTGCACCCGGAGGTGGGGACCTCCGCAGAGGACACTCTGTAGGAGATGCACAGGTGCAGGCGAAAAGCTGCAGTGTCTGACCACATCTTTTTTGTTTAAATGTGTTTTTATGGATTTTAGAGAGGAAGGAAAAGGGGGAGAGAGAAACATCAATGAGAGAGAGAATCACTGATTAGCTGCCTCCTGCATGCCTCCTACTGGGGATCGAACCCCAACCCGGGCATGTGCCCTGACCGGAAATCGAACCATGACCTCCTGGTTCATAGGTCGACGCTCAGCCCCTGAGCCCCGCTGCTGGGCGACCACATCTCTGACAAAGGTCTCCAGCTTCATCTGAGTATCTCCCGAGCTGGGAGCTCACGTCCTGTCAGGGACCCAGCCAGATCCAGGGCTCTGACGGGCAGCCAGCCCTTCCTGGTTCGCAGCCGGCCTCTCCAGGCTCCCTCTGTGCGCCCCCCCTGCCCGCCTCCCCCCCCCCCCCCCCGTGAGTGCTGCTTCTGCCATGGAGCCTGCAGACCCTTCACCAGCACCACTCACTCCCCTCCCGTCACACACCGGAGGCGGCCGTCCTGCCCTCTGAGTTTCCTTTCCTCCCGGTTACACACCTTGGGATTTTATTTTTTAACAGTTATTCCTTTCATTTGGGTTCAGATAACCTCATCACCCTGGTGGGTCTCTTGCTTCTGAATAAACTTCGGTGTATCTAATTCTCTCTCCTGCCTCCCTCCCTTCCTGCCTGCCTTCCTCCCTCCCCCTCGCTAATCTTTGGACACAACTAGACCTACTATGTGCCCGGCACGTTGCCTATTGGTGGGACCTGACAATCAGCCTTATCTGATCGGGCCTGTAGAGCCAGCCAAAGGCCCGCAGCCTCAGTCGCACGCACTTGCTGGGGCTGGGCGGGCGGAGAGGCAGCACCACTGTCGTTCTCCTCACCTCTCCTGCGGTCACTCAGGGCCTGGGAGCCACTGTGAGGCCACTTCTCTCTCCCTGGGACACGGGCTCCATGCTGAGTGCCATCGTGCTGGGACCCCTCCTCCCATGAACCGCAGCTTCCTGGCAGCCTGCCAGTCTTCTGGAACGTGGGCCCACCCCCTCCAACTCAGACCCCTCAGTGCAGACCCCACACAGGGCTGTGGGTAAAAGACGGAATAGAAGCGAGAGGAAGCCGGGCTCTGCCGCATGGGAGAGCACCCAGATGACTGCAGAGAAAGCCTGGCTCCCCACCCAGACTCCGAATGTGCCTGATTGTCTCCATGCTGTGGGCCCCTCACAACCCTAACCCTAACCCCCCGCCCCCAGACAAATGCGGAAGCTCTCCTGCCCTTCACTAAGTAACTGGACGGGGACACAGAACTACTGGAGGGGGTTGCGGCCAAATAGGACCAGGGTCAGAGCTGCCAATTAGGACCAGGGTCAGAGCTGGTGGCTGGGTGGGGGGGTGCGGGTGGAGAGTGAGGAAGAATAGGAAAGACTCCAAATCAAGCCTATGAGCCCACAGGTGCCCTGGCTGGGACAGCCAGGACCCCACGATGCCCAAAGGTGCTCCCTCTGGACAGCCAGGACCCTATAATGCCCACAGGTGCTCCCCCCGGACAGCCAGGACCCTATAATGCCCACAGGTGCTCTCCCTGGACAGCCAGACCCCACTATGCTCACGGATGCTCCCTCTGGACAGTCAGGACCCTATAATGCCCACAGGTGCTCCCCCTGGACAGCCAGACCCCACGATGCCCCCAGGTGCTCCCCCTGACAGCCAGGACCCCGGACCAGGAAGACTGGCCCCTGGGATTTTAGGCGAGGAAGGGGTGCTGTGGTGCTGGTGGCAGGGAGTTGGGGTTTCTATAGTAACAAGCAGCTGCTGTGTCTGATGTTTCACATCCTTCATTGTCCTCATTCCCCCTCCCCCCTGCTTGTGCATATTTAATTGCAGTAACATTTCCAGACACAGCGCCCGCCTCCTGAAACAAAGGCGCCAGGAGCTGCAGGGGAAGGAGAAGATGGGGTATTATGTTGATCCCTGGGGGGCCGTGTGCAGCCTCACCCTGCACGTGTGCAGAGTCGGCGATGGGCCTGCTGGGAAGGAGGGAGCGGAGGCCTGTGGAGGGAGCAGTGCAGTGGGCGGGGGAAGCGGCCAGCCAGCCGGCGAGGGGTCCGAGGACCAGGGCTCCTCACATTGCTGGCCTCCCTGCTGGCTCTGGCCGAGCTTCCTGGTGGCCTGGCAGCCCCCCTCCTCACCCACATGGGAGCAGCCACCCCTGGGATGGTGGGGGAGCCCCATTCCACAGCGGGGCTCCTCCTCCTGGGGCGGCTGGTCCAGAGGCAGGAGGAGGGCGAGGTAGCCAGGCCAGTGCCAGCCCCCAGCCTGAGACCATTTAGAATGTGTGTCCGGGACCATTTTAAAAAATATATTTTTATTGATTTCAGAGAGGAAGAGAGGGGGAGAGAGAGAGATAGAAACATCAATGATGAGACAGAATCATTGACCGCCTGCTTCCTGCTCGCCCCACACTGGGGATCGAGCTCGCAACCATAAAGGACTGAAATGAGTGCCTTTGTGAGTAGTGCGTTTCCTGTCATCATGGGTATTTGAGTAGAGGCTGAAGAAACACTTGGCGTAGAGGACTTACATACTGAGAGAAATAAATGAGACCATCTTTTAACGACCCCCCAGCAATTCATAAATCCCTAACTCAAAAATGGCAGAATTGCAAGACCCCTTGGGATGGATGACGGCAGCTTTAAAATCAGTGCGGTGCGCTCCCCGCACCCCAGGGCCTTTGCTCGTGCCGGTTCTTTCTGTGCCCGCAGTGCTCTTTGCTGGGCTCACTCCTGGCCTGGTTCTGGTCTAGGCCCAAAGGCCAGCTCCTGGCCTGACCCCTCTGTCAAAATTAGGCTGCGTCTCACCGGGATTTTGTTTTCGGAGAGTGTGGTATTTCTCACGGAGAGTCGGAGAGCAGGAGGCATCAGTATCTCACCTCCAGACGCGCTGGCGCGCAGCAGATGCTCAGTGAACATGTGCTGAGTGCATGGACCCTGGCCAGAAGAGCCGCCTTCAACAGGTTCAGACAGCCGGACTGCCAGCCTGGACTCCTGCCCTGTGGCCCCCTTATCCTGAGGGCGCTCTCCTGCTCCTGCCACCACTGTCCCCCTCAATGCTTTGGCCACTTTGGTCCTGGTCCTGGTCCCCCGCTCAGCTGAGTCCAGTCTGGGACTGATGGCTTGGAGCCGGCAAAGGGAAGCAAACACAGGTGACCGCAGAGCAGGGCAGTCTGGAGCACGGACTGTGGCTGACTCGTCTTCAGAGGGAGGCCTAGCAGTGAGTGAACCCACACTTCCCAGGAGCACCTCAAACATGGGGAGTCCCAGAGCAACTGGGCCCAGGGAGAAGGGCGACCTCTGCAGTGTGCCTGAGCTGGCCTTCCCTGGTCCCTCCCTCGGGGGACCCAACACAGAGGTCACTGGTCCAGGATGGGTCCCATTGGAATCCCCCGGTGACCTTCAGACCAGAGCGCGTGGTGGGTGGAGGCAGGGGCACGCTGCCTGCTGTGGACAGAGACGTCCTGACCCTGAGCTGCCTGACCCAGAGCTCCAGCTCTGCCGCCCCTCCCCGGCCCTCTCCCAGCCCCTTGGCCCCAGCGGACCGCGGCGGGTGTGGAGCAAGGAGGGGAGGTAGAATGGATGGAGCGCTGCCGGGAGACCAGGCTTGGGCCAGGGCAGAAAGCCACCCAGAACTTTGGAAGGGAAGAGACCTTGCCTGTCACAGTCTGGGTCCGTTTCCCGGGGCGGCCTCGGGACAACAGCCTCCGAGCGCCCTCACTGGTCCCCAGAGAACCCCCTATTCCAAAGGAGAAATTGCAATCAATCCCGGTTACCATTACTGCTCTGTCCAACACAGACTTACAGAAACAGCGTGTCAGTCGAGCCCAGAGCCTGCGGGTGAGACTAGCGAGCAGATTGCAGGCTGCTCTCTCTCCCAGGCCCTGGAGCGTGGGGCAGGGCGGGGCGGGCGGGGGAGCAATACCTCCGGGTTGGGAGCAATAAGCCCTGTCTGGGGACCAGCACCCGAGCAGCCGGCAGGGAGCACCTGCCTTCTCTTCCTTCCTGGTGTTCCTGCTGCTCCGAGGGCCTGAGATACCCCACAGCCCGGTTTGAAAAGCCCCAGGGAAGCCCAGTGTCCTTCCTGCCCCTGGACTCAGGGCCCCAGGACTGAGGACAGACTTGTGGTGCAGTGGACAGGACACAGAGTGGGAGCTGGGAGCTGGGTGCCTGGAAGCCCTAATCCTCCTGCTGAGCGCTGACTTGTGTCCTCCATTCAGATGCTAACGCCTCACCCCAAGGTGGCTGTATTGGGAGGCGGAGCTAAACAAAGATGAACTGAGGTTGTGAGGCTGAGGCCCTGGCTCACCAGGACCTGTGTTCTTACAGGAAGAGGCCCAGGAGGCGTGGCCACAGACGGAGGCCGTGTCAGGACCGTGGGAGGGGCCGTCTGCAGGGCCAGGAGAGGCAGAAAAAGCAGCCCTGCCGCACCCCCACCGTGAACTCAGCCTCCAGAACTACCAAAACCCATTCCTGTTCCCAGGACCCCGGCCTGGCGCTTGTGGCCCAGGCGTCTGCCCTGCCAGGTGAGGCCTGGCACTTTGTCACGTGGCCCCAGGAAACCCCTCCTCGCTCAGGCTTGCTCGCCCCAGGATCTCCCTGATGCTGAGTCCGGGGTTGGGCCCTGAGCTCTGGAGAACTGGGGTGAGGCCCTGGCCGGTGGGGCTCAGTGCATAGAGCGCCAGCTTGTGTACATAAAGGGTCCGGGGTTCAATTCCGGTCAAGGGCATGCACCTTGGGCTGAGACAGGAGGCAACCAATGGATGTGTTTCTCTCACATTGATGTTTCTCTCTGTCTTCCCCTCTCTCTTCCACTCTCCCTAAAAATCAGTGGGGAAATATCCTGGGGTGAGGATTAACAAACTAACAAAGACCTGAGGTGAGGACTTGGAGGTGGGAGCGGGGAGGACGGGTGAGCTGGCCCGGAGTGAGCAGGTGCACCATGAGGTTGCGCTCCCGGAGGGAGAGGCGGAGGCTGAACCCAGACCTGAGGGGTGAGTGCTGGGCGCTGGAAGGCACTGCTCAGGGGCGAGGAGGCAGGGCCCCATCTGCGCTCGCTCTCAGACCCTCCGATGCAGCCCCCCTGCGTGTGATACTCAGGACACGAGGCGCAGAGGGTCACACGGCCAGGCTGGGCCACACACAGCGCCAGCCTCAGGAGCGGCCTCTGCCCGGCTCGCTGCTCTTCCCCTGCGGCACTGAAGTCAGGCGGAGCCGACCCATCAGGGCTCCGAGGAGACAGCAGGACGGGAGCGGGGCCTCGGCTACGGAAGCTGGCCGGCGGCACAGAGCCAGAAGCCGTGCCCTGTCCCTGGGTGGCGGGGAGAGTGAGGGCAGTGCCAGCGCTGGGGCTCCAGGGGGAGCAGAGCCTCACCGTGTGGCACCCTCACGCGCAGGAGAAGGCCTCCTGGCGGGGCACCCTCCCCGAGGCAGGCGGCAGCCCCGCAGCTTCCTGCACAGGGCTCTCAGGGGCCTGGGGAGCACCCGCACAGGGCTCTCAGGGGCCTGGGGAGCACCCGCACAGGGCTCTCAGGGGCCTGGGGAGCACCGGCACAGGGCTCTCAAGGGCCTGGGGAGCACCGGCACAGGGCTCTCAGGGCCTGGGGAGCACCCGCACAGGGCTCTCAGGGGCCTGGGGAGCACCCGCACAGGGCTCACAGGGGCCTGGGGAGCACCCGCACAGGGCTCTCAGGGGCCTGGGGAGCACCCGCACAGGGCTCTCAGGGGCCTGGGGAGCATCAGGGGCTCCACTGCACCTTCCAGCACAGTGCCAGGCGGGGCTGGGACTGGGTGGGCACAGATGGGCGCAGCTACTCTTGGGGAAGTAGCCACCTCCAAGGTGAGAGAGCAAGTGGCCCAAGAAGACTGGAATGTGGGGCGATACCCATTCCTGCCTTTAGGATGGCATAGCCAGGCCTCTTCTCTCCTGCGCTCCGCGCTCTACAGCGTTCTCCAGTGGCTCCGCCCAGGCTCTGGCCGCGTCGCCTCTGCACGCTTCCTTTGAGAAGGACATGAGCGGATGGTGTGCCCTACGCGGCGCCTGGCACGGGAAGGGTGGTCAGTGAGTGACAATGAATCAGTGATTAGATGCATGTGTGACTGGTAAGGGGGCTCAGAACCTGACCTGGGCCTTAGCCTCCAAGCGCAGGTTCTGCTCATGCTGACACCACTCCCCCACTGCCCGCAGGCTGCCTCAGCAGTGAGGGAGGACTGGGAGGGAGGGGGTGCATGGAGGACTGGGAGGGAGGGGGGTGCAGGGAGGACTGGGAGGGAGGGGGGTGCAGGGAGGACTGGGAGGGAGGGGGGTGCAGGGAGGACTGGGAGGGAGTGGGGCGCAGGGCAGGGAGGAGCCAGGCTGGCTGCTTGGGGCAGCTGAGCTCTGGAGGGGGCAGCACTGTGCTGGAGTGGCCCGGGAGCCGGGGCATCCGGGTGCGAGGCTGGAACTGTCAGGGAGGAGAACCGGCGGGGGTCCTGGTGCAGAAACAGCCGCTCATTCCCGTTCCCTCTCCGGAGCCCTTTTCTCTAAACACATCGCTGCCTCTCCGCTCGGGGATTAGCACACATCTCTCATTCTCCTGGTGCAACAAGATTTTATTTCTAATTATGCTGTAATAAAGCGGAGAGCTCCCAGCTCCCTTTCAAATGACTTGTACACACACTGCCGCTCGGATCCTCCTTGGCCCCATTGTAATAGCATTTCCCTGACAGTCATTAGACATGCATGAGAGGGGCCCTTTAAGAATAGAATTGCATTTAAATGGATTTGCTGAGAGAGGAAGATGAAAAAAAGACAGGCGAGGGGGAGGGGGAGAGAAGGCTGTTGAACAAACTATGAAAACAAGAGGCCATAATAGCAGGACACTGACATAGCTACCCCTCCCCCCTTCCTCCCGCCCTCCCAGCACGTGCCGGGCCCAGCAGGGCGGCACCTCCAGCCCCTGATTCCCCCTCCCCCATGCTGCCGAGGGGGCTTCAGAGCTCCTCGCTCATGTGTCAGATGCTCAGGGGGCGACAGAAATCACTATTATTACAATTTGGGAGGCTCCTGGCCTCGGCAGAGTACCCATACCCGGCGGGCACAAGGCCCTGGGTCCACGGTGCCCGCCTGCCCCCCAGCACTCAGCCTGGAGGCCTGGCCTCTCCTTCTGCTCCTCTCCCCAAGTGACCCCACCCCCCAGACCCACCTCAAGGAACAGGAGGTCCATGCTGACCCCAGAGCCCAGCCCACTTCTTGCTGAGCTCCCTGCCCCTCTCCTCCCCGTCCCTCCCTGTGTCAACAGCCTACCTACGAGGTGAGGTGTCCATAACCTCACTAAACCTCACTAAACCCATCCCCACTAACGCAGGGCCTCTGAAATGGACATGAATTACATCACATCTCATGGCTTCCCGTTTTTCTCAGGACAAAGACCCAAATCCTTAACAGCAGGCGAAGCCGCCTCCTTCCCCTGGCCCAGCAGCCCCTCTCTGGTCCCTTCCCCTTCCCCAAGCTGCTCCCCTTCCCTCTCCTCCTTCCCAGAGCTCACACTCCCTCCCGGGAGAGACACCCCACCAGTGCGTCTCCTGCCTCTTCCTGTGCACACGTGTCACAGCCACACTGTCACAGCGATGATGAAGCCTGTACCGAGTCCCCAAAGTCCTGGAGCGTCCTAGTGGGGGTGAGCCCGAGTGGGGGTCCTGGCCTTGCTCGGGGCCCGCCCCCGCTCTGTGCCAAAGGCTCAGCAGTGGCACAGGTGCCAGGCACTGCGGGCCTCCCCGCTGACTTCCTGGTCCCCGCCTGCCGCAGCCTGGTGGGGTGCACAGCTTCTCCTGCCTCTGACAGGGAGCAAGCTGAGAACCAGACAGCTCAGAGCCGTTTGCCCCGAACCACGAAGCCGGAGCTGTCTCAGGGCCACAGCGCTTTGCTCTGAGACTTCCTACTGCACTGCCCCCCTCAGGCTCCTTTCTGCCCCGCCCACCCCCCCCAACCTGCTTCCCTCCGAAGCCCTCTGAGAGCCCCCCATCCCCCCCAGCCTGCTTCCCCCGGAAGCCCTCTGAGACCCCCCCCAACCCCCTTAGCCTGCTTCCCTCGGAAGCCCTCTGGGACCCCCCCACCCCCCCAGCCTGCTTCCCCCGGAAGCCCTCTGAGAGCCCGACTAGCAGACCTCCTTCTCTGGTGCCCTGACCCTGCCTGTGGACGGGAAGGGCCTCGGGCTCACATTTGGATGGTTTCTGCCTGGTCCATGTGACTCCCTCTCAGACTCCCAAGAAGAATGCAAGTCCCTTAAAGTCACTCTTCTGAACCCCGTGTCACCACGTGTCACTCCTGACCCCCGTGACCCCTGACCCTGTGCCCAGGCCGTGGTCTGCAGCGTGTGGCCTGGGAGCCGCCGGGAGGCCGATCCGCACAGGTGCCCACTCCTCCTGTGGTGTCTGGTGACACTGGGTGAGCACGGACAGGAAGGAGAACGCCACTCCCGGGGTCCCAGGAGGGGGTGTGGCTGGAAGCGATGGGCGCTGTGACCCCTTGAAGCATTGATGTGCCATGAAGACCCTCCCTCTGTCCTTCTGTTTGTCCTCTAATGTGTCATCTTTCCACCAGGGGCCTGCCCTCTCAGAGGCCTCCAGGGCCCACAGGCTGCTCCCAGGCGAGTGGCCACAGCCCCCTGCCTCACCGCCAGCCTCCAGCACAGCCGCCAGCCCAGTGCGCGCTGCTGGGGGAGACCGTGTCTCTGAGGGCAGGCCTGTCCGCCTGCCCAGGGCCCTGAGCTTAGCTCTGGGCACAGTCCCTGCCCGTGGGGGCTCAGGACGTGCTGGTGCAGTGGAGGGGTGAAGGGGTGCGTGAAGGGAGCTCAGCCTTTCCCCTCGGGGCTCTGAAGTCAGAGTTTGACTCAGGTTCCCCAAGCTCTTTGAGTCAGTTCCTTCATCTCAACATCCAGCTAAGAATACACCCAACAGCAGATCACAAAGCCACACGCTGGGTCAGTGTCTGCCAGTGCCTGCTTATAACATGGCAGCCCTCACTCTGTCACTCAACCTGCCCAGGAGCTGGGAGGGAGCCTGGCCGCTGTCCCAGATTGCTCTGAGCCCACTCCCCCTCTTGGAGCTTAAAACCCGCCGCGGCTGCTCACCAAGCAGAGGCAGCTCCACTGGGAACATCGACCTCTTACAGGCCAACCAGAGGGACTGCGGGCACATGGCAACGCCAGCGGGAGCTTCCAGGGGAGGGCCCTCCACCCATGTCTGTCCGCGCCAACGGGGCTGCTGAGCGAGACGGTGTGACTACACCCTCTGCCCAGCCCCAGCCCCAGCGGTCTAGGCCCATCCACTTCCCCCCCAGCACTGTGCAATCCAAGCCCCTCCCCTCCCCTCCCCTCCCCTCCCCTCCCCTCCTCTCCTCTCCCCTCCCTTCCCCTCTTCTCCTCTCCAGGAGCCTCCTCCCTCCCTCTGCCCAGCAGGCTGGCGTCTCTTCACCCCCAGCTTGTGGTATCTGGACCCTTAACCCCGCTTTCACGATGCACTTGCTTTTACGATTGGATTAAAAACGTACTGGCGGCTCATCTTCCTCGGTGGCACCGTTACCCGCTGGGGGCTCGGAGCCTTGGCCAAGGTCATGGCGCTGGGAAACAGCACCCGATGGTCTCACTCCACACGGAGGCTCAGCCCCCCGGGGAGGCACAGGCTGGAGGCCCCGGGCCTGGGGCCAGACAGAGCTGTGGGCAATGGCCTCTCCCGGGCAATGAGGGCATTCACCGAGAATGCAGGACAGGCCTCTCCCTGGCTGAGCCCGGGGGTCATCGCTGATTCCGAGCTATCTGGAGCCAAGTCCTCTCAGCAAGTGCTGGCCCCGCCTGCTTGCTGGGCACCGCTGCCCCCAACCCTGTCCAGAGTGGCGCCAGCTCCGCCCCACTCAGCGCTTGGAGTTTGGGGCCCATTACCAGAGGGCAATCCATTTCCCATTGCTTATTCTCCCATGCTTTCTCAATGGATCCCAGAGCCATTACCCTGGACACGGCTCCCCTCGTCCACACCACAACCCCCACTGTGTCCTTGGCAGGTCCCTTCTGCAGGGACCATGTCCTGGGTCTTCCTTCTCCCTGGCACTGCCCCAAGGACCCGAGCCCAGGCCACTGCCTGGCAGGACCCCTCGCCTTGGCCAAGAGCGATTCTGGACACAGTCTCCTTCTCAAGGCGACTCTGCTCTGCCCTGGTGTGGGGCACAGGACAGGCGAGCCACTCCTTTCCCTTCTGCCTCTTTTTGGGGCTCACCTTAAATCTGTGCTTTCTTTTAAATAAGGCTTTGGGCTGAAGGGGCCATCAGATTTCCTCTGCACGACCCCCCAACATGTGTGAAGAGAAAGAACCTGGGAGGACAAATGTCAGAGGGAGTCTGTGCAAGGGAAGAACGAGGGGATAGAACTCGGGGTTGAAACAAGAATGTCTTGGTAAATTCCAAGAATGAATATTCCCTTCCCCCACAAACTCTGTCTTGGGAAAGCAGAGAAGGAAAATAGCATTACTTGAGGACCTACTGTGTGTCCGCTACGATACTCTATGTTCTCAGCCTTCCTGATGCCGCGGCCCTTTTACTCAGTCCCTCAGCTGTGGTGACCCCAACCATAAAATTATTTTCGTTGCTACTTCATAACTGTCATTTTGCTACTGTTAATGCATCGTAATGTAAATATCTGTGTTTTCTGATGGTCTTAGGCTCCACAGCAGCAGGTCTCCACCTGTGGGTCGCAGACAATCAGGGCGTGGCTGACCCCGGAGGAGACGGCCAGGGCGGGCCTCGGTGGGCAGCAGCTGTGGGCGCCCTGCCTGCCAGCGGGCACAGGATCCGGGAACGAGTGGAAGGCGTGTCCCCGGGTGGTCTGGTGCCTCTGATATCAGCAGAGAATTACAGGACCCGCGACAGGAGCTTACAGAGTGATGGGAGGGGACGAGAGCTTTCCGTGGCTAATCCTGTTAGGGAGACAATTTCTTATCAAACTCATTATGCCTTTGGGAGAGGGAGCAGGAGGGGAGCGGGGTGGGGGAGAGGACCGGGGAGGGGTTAGCCCTGGAGAAGTGGGGGATGGGTGGGAGTGTGGTCACAGAGTTCCAGGGGCGGCGTGTGGCTGGCAGAGGTTGAAGGAATGGGACTCTGCCTGTCTCTGCCCCCTCTCGACGAGGCAGCGGTAAAAGCTCCCTGAAAGCCAGCTCTCCACCGGCTGCTGAGCATCCTCCCGGCCTGTCAGTGTCTGAGCCACGGGTGCCCGGAAGGAAGCAGGATCACCCACTCTAGTCCCTCTTGTCCCATCTTGTGTGGATCCAAGAGGACCACCTGCACAGACGCCAAAACTGTCCAGAGCACAGGACTGAGGCCAGATACAGCGTCCCTGGGCCGGGCGTGAGCCCGTGAGCGGCTCTAGGAGGCTCCGTGCTGGAGGTCGCCCTTGGGAATGGTGGGGTTTGGACAGACGGGGAGCAGGCTGATGGGCGGCCAGCAGACACGTGAACCGAGGGACCGTTACAAAGATGCTTCAACTTCTTTAGTGGCAAGTCCAGCCCCTCAGAAGTGTCGGTGAGGATGCGGGGGAACGGAGCCCATGGGCGCTGCTGGGGGAGGGACACGGCGAACAATGGAGTGCCACAGGGCCAGCCCCTCCCCGCCAGGACGGAGCAGGGACCCGGACAGATATGCTCCACCCACGCCCACAGCGGCATTATTCACAGTCGCCCCTAAGTGGAAGCACCCGCGTGCCCGCGGACAGGGGAGCGGATACACAGGAGGCGGTGCAGACACACAATGAACAGCGTTCCGCCTTCACCAGGGGAGGGAGAGGCTGCCCCGCTGCAGGGGGGGGCCCTGGAGGCGCTCGCTCAGTGACACGAGCTGGCCACACAGAACAGATGTGCGATTCTGCTCGGCAGAAACGGGATGTGGGGCCCAGCTTCCATGATGAGAACTGCCAACCCTGCCCTGTCAGGCACGACGGGTCTGCTCCGAGGAGAAAGCACCCTCCCGGCTGGAGCCGCAGCCCGGGGACTGGCTCACAGGGGAACGGCCCGGTCTCCGGAGAGCGGCCTGGCGCCGTGGAGAGGGACAGCCTGGGCTGAGACACTCCAATCCCGGGGACCTGCTCTTACAGCCCAGCCCGCAGCCTGTGACCTGGGCCTGGGCTGCCTGCCTCTGCACCCCCCGTCCCCCGGCCCTGTGACTTGTCCACTCCCTGCCTGTAACCCTCCTTCCCACGACATCTCCGTCCCTCTACCCCATGGAGCAGCGGCGGGACTGGATCCTGTGCTTCACCCTGTTTGCTGAATGGCTGAGCGGTGACGGTGGCCCGGGCCCCCTGGCTGTGCGGCTACAATTCCACTTACGAGGTACCGGTCGTAGGTCAACCTCACAGAGACAGAGATGAGAGTGTTAGGGGTGTGGACCCGGTCCTGAAGCCAGGTACCCAGCCAGCTGTGCGCCCTCTCAGTGTGAGGACCGGTCCACAGGGCCGAGGGGAGGAGGGCCCAATGGGGAACAAGAGGGGAGCAGCAGGAAGCCAGGAGGAGCCTTTTGTAGATGAGAAGAAGCCATGGAGGAGGGGGAGGGAGGGGAAGGGAGGGAGGAGGAACAGGAAAGAGGAGGGGAGAGAAGAGGGAGAAGGGAAGAAAGGGAAGGGGAGGAGGGGGAGGGGAAGGAGGAGAGGGGCGGAGGGGGGAGGGGAGGAGTATGCAGTGTGCGGAGGAGGGAGGAGATTGCAGTCGGACTGTCTAGAGCCGAGAGCGGGCTGTCACCTGTGGGTGCCACTGAGGGCCATATCCGATTCCTTCTTGCCCAGCCTCACATTTGTCAACAGCGGGTTGTCACAGCGCTGGCCTCAGAGGTGCCAGGAGAATGAGATGAGACAAACGCTCTAAATGACACTCGCACGAGGCCTAAGTGCTCAGTGGCCCTGGGGGAAGAGGGGGCGCAGGACTCGCTCAGGCCCTGTGGGGGGTCAGGGAAAGGACACTGTGCCTGGAGCCGGGGCTCACTTCAGCGGCCCCAGGGGTTCGGGGCGGGGAGCTGGGTGGCGGAGGCTTTGAATGCTGATGTCGCCGTGGAGGCCGCTGACGGCTCTGGATGGCGGCGTCAGGGGGGAGTGCTTTAGAAGGACGGATGGGCTGCGATCAGAGAGAGACAGAGAGAGCGAGAGCAGAGCGAGGGGTGAGACTGGAAGGCGAGTATGAGGATGGCCCTCTTTCCTTTCCAGGCGCCTAGTCATCAGTCCAAGTCCTACCCAGCTTCCCTCCCCCTCCACCCTGCCCTCCTGGCGGGTCCCGGTGAGAGCAGGCGGAGGGACCCGGGAACAGCGTGAGCCTGAGACACATCCTATCAACTGTCAAGGCGGGTCCTGCCGCTTCCGAGCCCAAGCGAGGACGCTGCCCGTGAGTGGACTGGGCAGGCAGCAGCAGTCCTCTTTGTATCTGAGCACACCGCGGTCATCCAGTTCATTCCTGGGAACCTGGGACCAGAGCCCAGCCTTTTGGAGTCTAAAGGCCACAACTTTTGGGAGCCTCTACGGCTGGGAGGGGACACCCTCCCGCCTTGCCTCTGCCCGCCTCCCCCTGAGCGGCCTGCGAATCCAGCTCCTGACCAGGCGCCTGGGCCATCCCGGCCTCTGAGACACATGGGCCAGGCCTGGGCCCAGCGTCAGAGTCCAGGGTGTAAAGCCCTCCCAGCGTTCACCAGGGCACATAGCACACCCAGCCTGCTGTCACCCGTCAGAGCACCCAGTGAGCCTGCTGTCACCCGTCAGAGCACCCCATCTGAATCTTTACTTATTATTGTAAAATTAATCTTCCTTTGCTAAATAATTCATGAAGCAGTGACAGGAAATGCTCAGTAAAGCTTAAACTTCAGTCCTGGCTTGCCCAGTAGTGTTCTGGAAGGTTCCAGGGTTAGAGATGGAGGAGGAGCTGGGCCTGGGCATGGCCTCTGTCCAGCGGGGGAGCAGGGAGGCTGGGCTGCAGGAGCTGGCCTCCCTGGCGACCAGGAGATGGGCTCCAGGGATACGCCGCACGGGCTGTGCCTTGCGGCCGGTGTCCCCAGGAACGAGCCACCGCCTGCTCCTCAGGATGCCGGTGTGAGCTCTCCCTCGCACCCTCAGACCCCCCCGCAAAGGGGATCAGGTTGTGGCCCAGGCCCAGGCACAGGTGTGAGCACTGGCCGAGTCGGCAAACCTGAGTTCTGCCAATCAGCCCGGGGATCCCACCCCATTGCCACCCTCCGAGCTTGGCCTTCCTTGTGCAAAACAAAGATGGTGCCAGATGCTTCTTCTACGTCACCCATCAGAGCACCCAGTGAGCCTGCTGTCACCCGTCAGAGCACCCAGTGAGGCTGCTGTCACCCATCAGAGCACCCAGTGAGGCTGCTGTCACCCATCAGAGCACCCAGTGAGGCTGCTGTCACCCATCAGAGCACCCAGTGAGGCTGCTGTCACCCGTCAGAGCACCCCGTGAGCCTGCTGTCACCTGGTCACCCCGTGAGCCTTCAAGTCTTTGCCGGGCCCCGCCTTCTCAGCCCACCCATGTCCAGTGTGCGTTGTGCCTCCTGCCTGTCCTCCTCACCCCTTGCCTGCTCTGCCCCTCCTTGGCACTATGCAGATGGTGCATCATTCACTTACTTATTATGGTGGGTGTTTAATGTCTGTCTCTTCCCACCAGTATATATGCCAATCAAGACCAGAGCTCTCTGTTACACTCACTGATCCATCCTCAGGTCCTGGACGAGTACCTGCCACACAGAAAGGGCTCACTATGTAGGAAACTAAGCAGCTCCATATGCTCACTTCCCCTGGGGTTAAGCCTGAGGTTTCACCTTGTTGGTGGCCCTCAGGTGTGCTTCCCTCGAGCCCAGCACTGCGGCGGTCGGCTATTTCGTCCCTGGGCACAGCGTGTACCCTCTGGGTGACAGGTGCACAGCGAGCACACTCAGAACCTGGCCTCTGGAAGTTGGTTGGGGTGTGACCAGATCTTAGCTAGTCCAGACCTTGTCCTCCAAGTGCCGAGCCTGATACTGCAGAAGAGCAGGTTCAGTCTATGAGGTGGATGGACGCCTCTGGGAGAAGTGTCTCCCCCACCTCCTCACTATTATCTTCACGACAAGGTCAGGGAAGAGGACTGGCAGCCTGACTCAGGGTCTTAGACCTCATGCTAATAATAGATGACATTTTTGAGCACTTGCTATGGATCAGACACTTCATGTGAATTACCTCATTTTATCCTCCCAACTAAACTGTATCCTGTCATCACCATCACTATCACCGTCCTTACCATCATCACCATCATCATCATCATCATCGTTACCATCATCACCACTATCATCATCATCATCATCACCATCAACACCATCACTATCATCACACCATCACCATCATCATCACCATCATGATCATCACCACCATCATCATCATCATTACCATCACCATCACCATCACATCATCACCATCAACACATCCATCATCACTACCATCACCATCATTACCATAATCACCATCACCATCACCATCACCATCACCTGTTTCATAGCTGAAGGAACTGTGGCCTATAGAGTCACTTGCGCAGCTAGGGAGCTGGTAAAGCTAAGGAGTCAGAAGCGTTACCCCCAGCCCACTCACACATTACAGAGCCAGAACCTGAGGTCAAGTCTGTTGAGTCCCATCCTACATCCCTTCTCTCACACCAAACTACTGCCCTGTTTACCCTGTTCTAATTTTGCTGAGCAGAGGTCAGGAAGATGGTGGCATTTGAACGGGGTCATTGTTGCCAAGTTTCCTTTTTTTTATAGGCTAAGCATAAAGCTGTAGTTCCTAGCAGCCAGGTGGGCCTGTGTGACCACGTTCTGACACTGGGATGGGGCTAACATGCTGCACCCTCTCCACACTCACTGCCTCTTCTCCCGGCCTGGCCACCTGCCTGGCGTCCAGGGCAGGGCTCTGAGAGCCCAGCAGAAGGAGAGCTGCGCCCCCAACGAACTCACTGGGGTAGAAATACCCTTGTAAGGTGCCAAGTCATTGAGGTTTGGAGCTGCTTGTCACAGCAGATTGGCCAATGCAGCCTCATTCGAGGATGTGTTCACAGCTGTGAATGTGGGGAGGGACTTCCTGAGAAGGGAGAGCCCCTGGCAAACTCTCTGGCATACGATGGGAGTTTTCAAGCTGGCACTTTTCATGGGCGGTGATGGGCAATGAGCTAGGCTGGTGGGGCCAGCCTTAAATGCCACGCTACTGGGCTGCTGACCAGATTCATTTCAAAGGCTGACGCGTTTAGTCTGAGTTTTAGAGGGATCATCCAGTGGTGTGTTTCCTCAAGACCTTTCCCAGGAATTCTGATCTGAGAGGTGTCACAGAAAAGGCAGTTCTGCTTCTCTGTAGACACTCACACCGCACGCAGCGCACCCATTCCTCCCTGCCTTTGCCCGCTTACTCTCTTCACACGCTCACCACCGTCTGAAGCGCTCATTTACTCACACGTTTATTTTCCATCTCACTAACTAAAATGTGCTCACAGGAGCATCCATCCTGTCTTAGTTACCACCTATTTATTCCCAGCAGCGAGGTGCGTACCTGGCTCAGTACAATTTTAGTGACTGAGAAATGAAAGGCTCTGAGAACTGCAGTCAAGGGCTTTGTTTACGGCGTATGCAGGGCCTATTAGCATTTCCCCTGACGATCACTCTTTGCAAGCGCTGCTCCCGTGGCCAGTGGCAGATGGCACCGCTCTTTGCTGACTGTGCCTACGGACTCCAAGGGCCACTGAGGGCCATGACCCTTCACGGTGTTGGGGGCGGGAGGTTCAACTAAAATGCAAGGAAGCCACTGGCCACGGCAGCTGGAACCCCGTGCTGAGGCTGAGCCTGGAGAGCTCAGAGCAGGATTAGGTCTCCTGCTCCCGCCAGCCTGGCTCCACTCCAGCTGCCAGGCCAGCTTCCCACACATGGCAGCTGAGCGCAGACACTAAGCTTTGAGGATTAATGCTGGCCCCGTGCAGAACTCGCTCCCACATCGAGTGATTCGCAGCTGGGCACCGGGAGCCCAGGCCAACAAGTTAATGAAATCCAAGCCTCCTTATGGGGAAGCAGCGAGGCCCAATGGCCAGTGCTCAGTGGGGCCGGTGGGGGGGGCGGGGGGGGACACAAGTACCCCGAGGGCCTCACTGTGCCCAGCTCTCTCTGCACCCACTCAGACGGCCATGGGGCCTAGGAGCTACCCCCTGGTTGGTAGCAGAGAACCTGAGAGCAAGAGGGGCTTTGGAAAGCATCCTCATCTTTGCAGTCATTGCAAACATTTATTGAGCAGCTACTACGGTATGTGCCAGACAGTGACAGAGCCCTCTCAACAATCCTGCAGGGAGGCACTATTGTCCATATCTGACAGATGAGACCACTGAAGCTCAGAGAGACAGAGATTTCCCCAAGATCCTGGGATGAGTGAGTGAGTGAATGGAAGAGGGACCGATTCTTTGGACTCTCCGCCCAGTGCTCTTTCCCTCGCTCACGGTGACTTCCTGGAGCCTTAGCTTCTGCCATTCTGTTCTGCTATGAGCCAGGCATTGCCAGGCAAAGGCTTTGCTCTGGGGCCCAGGAAGCGCTCTGCTTTCCTGCTCAGAGAAGCTAGTTGGACAAGGAAGGATGGGCCCAGTCTGGGGCCAGGTTCTTATCCTGAGCTCCTCCCACCCTCCCCAGCTGTGTGCTCTTGCCTTCCTCTTCAAATAAAAAAATTCTCACCATAGCTGTTTGTGGTTTTCACAGGACTCCTCAGCTGTAGCCTCGCTGTGTTCTCAGCCTCATCCTGGAGCTGAAGTACGGAGGCTGAGAGAGGAGCTGTGACGTGCCCCGACCCCCAGGCCGAGGGGGAGCCGGAGACATTGGGGCTCCTGACCTATGACCTGTCATCTTGTTGTCATGGTTACTAGTGGAATGTGGTCCTTGGCAAGGCCTCCGCCTCCCTCCGTCCCTGCTCTCAGCCAGGGCCCTCTTGCCTGTCTGCATTTGGCCATGGGGTATGTGCTCAGGCACTCCTGGCTCCTTCCCACCGGACACCAGTGGTGGGCACTTAGAAGGTGCTCAGTACTGACTGCAGGTGAATTATTAGGAAGGTAACATCCGGGGAAATGTGCCTTGCAAAGAGCTGGTCTTTAAAATTCAGACTGAAGGTGGTCCCTGTGCTGAGCCCCTCTCCCACGAGGCCTACACACCTTTCCTGGGCCAGCCCGTCCTGACAGCGCATCGCCGGGGGAGATGCACTGACCCACACTCAGGACGCCCACCCTGCAGAACCAGCTGCCTGAGCTCGTGGTGTAGACTTGCTCGAGGGAGTCCAGGTGGACTCGGGGAGTCAGAGGCTGAGTTATGTGGCTCTGGGGTGGGGGCCGTCACTGCTCACCCCGCCTAACTACCACCACCCCCTATGGGACACCCACCAGCCACACCCTCCCGTCTCCCAGGGCCCCACTCTGCCGAGCTCACACCTGGAGAGGAGGCAGCTGGCTGTGGCTGGTTTCCTTGGAATGCCCTTTGAGGTCTGGGCAGACTTGGGGAGAAACTGAGTCGTGTGGCTCTAGGGTGAGGGTCATTTTCTCACACACAAGGGTGGGCTGACAGCAATCAAGACTCAGACTATAACAGGAGGCTCAAATACCACACACAGGGGCATCCTGGAGCATCTGGATCAGGTGATCAGAAAGATGGTGCCACTGAGCCCCAAACACCTACTACATGCCACCACACTAAATCTGGGAGGCACAGAAGGTCTACTTAATACCCAGAAACAAATGCAAAGAGGCAGCCAACATGGGGAGATAAAGAAACATGCCCCAAATGAAAAACAGGGGAAATCCCCAGAAAAAGAACTAAGTGAAATGGAAGCAAGTGATGTATCAGATAGCATTAAAAACAATGGTTATTAGGATACTCAAGGAACTTAGGGGAAGAATGGAGGAACTCAGTGAGAACTTACGATATAGTAAGCATAAGAAAGGACATAGAAATCATAAAAAAGAACCAGACAAAAATGAAGTATACAATATCTAATATGAAAAATTTACTAGAAGGAATCAAGGGCAGGTTAGATAAAGTAGAGAAGTGAATCAACAGTTTGGTAGACAAGGTAGCAGAAAACACCCAAATAGAGCAGCAAAATAGAAAGTAAAATTAAATAAAAAATGAGGATGGTTCAAGGGACCTGTGGGACAACATCAAGCGTAACAGCATTTGCATCGTAGGAGCACAGAAGGAGAGAGAAAGCAAGAGATTGAGACCTATTTGAAGAATGACTGAAAACTTCCCTAACTTGTGAAGAAAAAAAGACACATGAATCCTGGAAGCTCAGAGTCCCAAAGTAGATGAACACAAAGAGGCCCACACCAAGACAGATCATAAGTAAAATGCCAAGGTTTACAGACAAAAAGAGAGAATCTTAAAAGCAGCAAAAGAAAGACACTTACCTACAAGGGAGCTCCCATAAGGCTGTCAGCTGGTTTCTCAACAGAAACATTCCAGGCCAGAAGGGACTGGCACAAAATATTCAAAGTGCTGAAAAGTAAGGATGACTTTATAACCAAGACGACTCTACCCAGCATTTAAAATTGAAGAAAAGAAAATGCTAAAGTTAATTACCATCAAACTAGAATTACAAGAAATGCTAAAGAGAATTCTTTAAGAGAGAAAAAAAGAGGAGCATAGTTATAAAAAATAAATTGGCAACAAACATGTACCTATCAATAATCACTTTAAATGTAAATGGATTAAATGCTCTAATCAAAAGACACAGGGTAGCTGAATAGATAAGGAAACATGAAGCATATATGTGCTATCTACAAGAGACCCACCTCAGAACAAAAGATCTACAGATTAAAAGTAAAGGATGGAAAAAGATACTTCATGCAAATAGAAACAGAAAGAAATCTGAGGCACCATGTATATCAGACAAAATAGACTTTAAAACAAAGGCTACATAATAAGAGACAAAGGAAGACATTGCATAATGATAAAGCAATCATTCCAACTAAATGATAAAACCCTTGCAAATATTTATGTACCCATCAGGAGGATCTAAATACATAAAGTGAATTCTTAATGGACATAAATGGAGACATCAACGGTAATGCAGTTATAATAGAGGATTTTAATAACCCATTGACATCAATGGATAAATCTAGACAGAAAATCAGCAAGAAAACAATGGTCTTAAATGACACATTAGACCAGATGGATTTAATTGATAGTTTCAGAGCATTTCACCCCAAAGCAGCAGGATATACATTCTTTTCAAGTGCACATGAAACATTTTCTATGATAGATCATGTTAGGACACAAAACAGTCTCAGTAAGTTTAAGAAGATTGAAATCATATCAAACTCCTTTCCAACCACAATAGTCTGAAACTAGAAACCAATGATAAGAAAAAGAACCCTGAAATACACAAAAGTACTTGGAGGCTAAATAACATGCTACAAAAAATGAGCTTAACAATGAGATCAAAGAAGAAATAAGATACATGAGACAAATGAAAATAAAAACACAACCCCAAATCTACAAAACATGGCAAAAGTAGTCCTCAGAGGGAAATTCATAGCAATACAAGCCTACCTCAAGAAACAAACAAGCAAAAAACTCAAATAAACAATCTAACCTTACACCTAAAGACTAAACAAAGCCCAAAGTGAGTAGAAGAAAGAAACTAATAAAGATCAGAGAAGAAATAAATTGAATAGAGTCTAAAAAATACAAAAGATCAATGAAGCCAAGACCTGGTTCTTTGAAAAGATAAACAAGATTGATAAGCCTTTTAACCAGACGCATCAAGAAAAAAGGAGAGAGGACCCAAATAAATAAACTCAGTAATGAAAGAGGGTGAATCCCCAAACCAGATAAAGACACCACAAAAAAAGAGAACTACAGGCCAATATAGATGAACATAGATGCTAGAATCCTTGACAAAATTCTAGCAAATTGGATTCAGCATTACATTAGAAAGATCATACACCATGACCACATGGGATTTATACCGGGGATGCAATGATGGTACAATATCCACAAATCAATAAATGTGATACATCACATAAACAGAGACAACATCACATAATCATATCAATCAATGCAGAAAAAGCATTTGACAAAATCCAATACCTTTTCTTGATAAAAACTCTCAGCTAAGTGGGAATAGAGGGATCATACCTCAACATAATAAAAGCCTTATATGACAAACCTACAACCAACATCAGACTTAATGAGCAAAAACTAAACGCATTTCCCTAAGAATAGAAATAAGACAGAGATGCCACATTCACCACTTCTGTTCGACATAGTACTGAAAGTGCTAGTCATAGTGATCAGATAAGAAGAAATAAAAGGCATCCAAATTAGAAAAGAAGAAGTAAAACTGTCCTTATTCGCAGATGACATGATACTATACATAGGAAACCCCCAAAACTCCATCAGCATCTACTAGTCCCAATAAATGAATTCAGCAATGTGGCAGGATACAAAATTAACACCCAGAAATCTATGGCCTTTTTACACACCAATAATGAACTCACAGAAAGAGAAATGAAAAAAGCAATCCCATTTATCATTGCATCAAAACAACTAAGATACCTAGGAATAAACTTAACTAAGGAGGTAAAAGACCTGTGCTCAGAAAACTATAGGACATTGAAAAAAGAGATAGATGGAGACATAAACAAATTGAAGAACATACCATGCTCATGGATTGGTAGAGTCAACATCATTAAAATATCTATACTACCCGAAACAATTTACAGATTCAATGCAATCCCCATTAAAATACCAACAGCATATTTCAAGATCTAGAGCAAACTCTCCAAAAATTCATCTGGAATAAAAAAAGACCCCAAATAACCACAGCAATCCTGAGAAAGAAGAACAAAGTTGGAAGGATCACAATACCAGATATCAACCTATATTACCAACCTACGGTTCTCAAAACTGCCTGGTACTGGCATAAGAATAGACATATAGGCCAATGGAACAGAACAGAGAACCCAGAAGTCAACCCAAGCCATTATGCCCAATTAATATTTGACAAAGGAGGTAAGAGCATTCAATGGAGTCAAGACAGTCTCTTCAATAAATGGTGCTGGGAAATTTGGTCAGATATATGAAAAAAAGAGAGAGAGAGAAAGAAACTAGATCACCAACTTACACCATACACAAAATCAAACTCAAAATGGCTAAAGGACTTGAATGTCAAAATGGGTAGTCATAAAAATCCTACAAGATTTAATAGGCAGCAAAATAGCAGACATGTTATAGCAATATCTTTACAGACACAGCTCCTACAGCAATGGAAAAAATAAACAAATGGTATTACATCAAAATAAAAAGCTTCTGCACATCAAAAGAAACCATCAACAAAACAATAAGAAAGCCCACTGAATGGGAGAACATATTTGCCAATGATATTTCCGATAGGGTTTGATCTCCAAAATTTACAGAAAACTCATACAACTTAACAAAAGTAAAAAAAACTGATCCAATCAAAAATTGGGCAAAGGATTTAAATAGACACTTTTCTAAAAAGGACATACAGAAGGCCCAGAAACATATGAAAACATGCTCAAAGTCACTAATACTAATCAAAACAATAATGAAATACCACTTCACACCTATCAGAATGATTATCATCAATAAATCAACAAACGACAAGTGCTGGCGAGGATGTGGAGAAAAAGGAATCCTTGTGCACTGCTGGTGGGAATGCAGACTGGTGCAGCCACTGTGGAAGATAGTATGGGGTTTCCTCAAAAAGTTAAAAATGGAACTCCTATTTGACCCAGTGATCCCCCTGCTAGGACTATATCCCAAGAAACTAAATATACCAATCAGAAAGGATACATGTACCCCTATGTTCATAGCAGCACAATTTACCATAGCTAAGATTAGGAAACAGCCTAAATTCTCACCAGCAGATTAATGGATTAAAAAACTGTGGTACATCTACACACAATAAAAAAAGAAGGAACTTTTACCATTTGCAACAGCATGGATAGACCTGGAGAGCATTATGCTAAGCAAAATAAGCCAAATGGAGAAAGATAAATATCACAGATCTCAGTCATATGTGGGATATAAAAGATCAACATAATTTGATGATCAAGAATAGATCCAGAGACAAATGGCAGGGGAGGTGAGGGGGGGTTAGAGAGCAACCAAAGGACTTGTATGCGAGCATATTAGCATAACCAATGGACACAGACATGGGCGATGGGGGACACAGACATGGGCAGGGTGGAAATAGCTGAGGGAGGGTGAGGTTAATTGAGGAAAAAGGAGACATATGTAAAACTTTAGACAATAAACAAAAGATTTAAAAAAATGAAATGAGCCGAAACCGGTTTGGCTCAGTGGTATAGCGTCGGTCTGCAGACTGAAAGGTCCCAGGTTCGATTCCGTGGGCACATCCCCAGTAGGGGGTGTGCAAGAGGCAGCTGGTCGATGTTTCTCTCTCATCGACGTTTCTAGCTTGCTATCTCTCTCCCTTCCTCTCTGTAAAAAATCAATTTTATATATATATATATATATATATATATATATACAATGAAATGAAAGAGGAGAAGCAACAACTAACACCATAGAAATGCATAGAATTATAAGAAAATATTATGAACAAATATATGCCAACAAATTGGACAATCTGGAAGAAATGGATAAATTCATAGAAACATACACTCTTTCAAAACTAAATCAAGAAGAAACATAAAATCTGAACAGATCAATTACAAGTAACAAAATTGAAATAGTAAATAAATAAATAAATCCAACAAACAAGAGTCCTGGACTGAATGGCTTCATAAGTGAATTTTAGCATTCAAAGAAAACTTTACACCTATCCTTCCCATACTAGTCCAAAAATTCAAGGGAAGGGAAGACTCCCAAAGCTAATTTTATGAGGCCAGCATGATCCTAATTCCAAAACCAGATGAAGACACTACAAAGAAAGAAATTTATAGGCCCATATCCCTGATGACCATGAATACAAAAACCCTCAACAAAATATTAGCAAATTGGATCCAGCAATATATTATAAAGATCATACATCATGATCAAGTGGGATTTACTCCTGGGATGCAAGGATGGTACAATATTACAATATTCACAAATCAATTAATGGTATACATCACATAAACAAATTGAAGCTTCAAAATCATATGATCATATCAATAAATGTAGCAAAGGTATTTGATAAAACCCAGCACACATTTATGATAAAAACTATAAGCAAAGTGGAAATAGAGGGTATATAGCTCAACATAATAAAGGCCATATATTCAAACTCACAGCTAACATCATATTCAATGGGGAAAAACTAACAGCATTTTTCTTACGATCAGGAACAAAACAAGGATGTCCACTTTCACCTCTCTTGTTCAGCATAGTACTGGAAGTCCTAGCCATAGCAATCAGACAAGAATAAAAATAAAAACATCCAAATTGCAAAGGAAGAAGTAAAACTCATTATTTGCAGAAGTCATGATACTGTCTGTCCACTGAAGAGCCCACCAAAAATCTACTAGACCTGATAAGTGAATTTAGTAAAGTAGCAGGATAGAAAATAAATATCCAGATATTAGTTGCATTTTATATACCAACAATGAACTATCAGCAAGGAAACTAAGAAAATAAGCCCATTTACAATGGAATAAAAATACCTAGAAATAAATTTAACCAATGAGGTTAAAAAATCCTGTACTTAGAAAATTATAAGATATCGAAGAAAGAATTTTAAGAAGATACAAATAAATGTAAGTATATACTATGCTTATGAACATGAAGATTTAACATTATTAAGATGCCCATACTACTTAAAGCAATCTATAGATTTCACACAGTTCATATAAACTACAGTGGTGTATTTCACAGCACTAGAACAAGTAATCTAAATATGCATTGAAACCACAAAGACCCTGAATAGCCTTAACAATCTTTATTGTTGTTGTTAATCCTTACTGGAGGATATCTTTTCCATTGAATTTTAAAAAATACACATTTTTATTGATTTCAGAGAGGAAGGGAGAGGGAAAGAGAGATGGAAACATCATTGATGAGAGAGAATCATTGATTGGCTGCCTCCTGCACGTTCCCACTGGGGATCAAGTCTGCAACCCGCACATGTGCCTCGACTGGGAATAGAGTCATGACCTCCTGGTTCATAGGTTGACATTCAACCACTGAACCACACCAGCTGGGCCTGACATTTTTAGCCATAACAATCTTGAAAAAGAAAAACAAAGTTGGAGGAATCATGCTACCTGATATCAAACCATACTACAAGGCTATGGTAATCACAGGAGCATGGTACTGGCATAAAAACAGACACATAGGTCAATGGAGCAGGACAGAGAGCCCAGAAATCAACTCCTGCATGTATGTTCAATCAATATTTGACAAAGGATAGAAGAACCTACAGTTGGGTAATGACAGTCTATCCAATTAATGATGTTGGACAGATACATGCAAAAAATGACTGGACCACTTTTTACACCATATCAAGAATAAACTCAAAATGAATTAAAGACTTATTGTAAGACTCAATACAATAAAATTCCTGGAGAAAACAGGCAGTA
The DNA here is from genome assembly GCA_036971965.1 of Nyctalus aviator. Classification (NCBI taxonomy): domain Eukaryota; kingdom Metazoa; phylum Chordata; class Mammalia; order Chiroptera; family Vespertilionidae; genus Nyctalus; species Nyctalus aviator. The sequence goes on from CM072929.1 coordinate 72,770,748, forward strand.
AAGTCTGTGACATTTCTCTTAGCAATATGTTTCCTGATCTATCTCCTGGAGCACGGGAAAGAAAAGAAAAAATAAACAATGGAACTACTTCAAACTGAAGTTTTTGCACAGCGAAGGAAAGTATCAACAAAATGAAAAGACAACCTACCGAATGGAAGAGGATACCTGCCAATGGTACATCCGACAAGGGGCTAATGTCCAAACCTTATAAAGAACTCATACAACCCAACACGGCAAACAGACAATCCCGTTAAAGAATGGGCAGAGGACCTGAATGACACTTCTCCAGAGGACACCCAGATGGCCAGCAGACACATGGAAAGATGCTCAACGCCCCTGACCACCGCCAGAGAGATGCACCTGAAAGCCACAATGAGGCCACCTCACACCTGTCAGAAGGCCATCACCAACAAACCAACAAACCAGTGCTGGCGAGGATGTGAGGAAAAGGGAACCCTACCGCACAGCGTGGAAATGAGCCACTATGGGAAACGGTATGGAGGTTCCTCAAAAAATAAAAAGTGGAACTCCCTTATAACCCAGCAATTCCACTTCTAGGCATACATTTGAAGACATCCAAATCCCCGATTTGAAAGGATATATGCATTCTTATGTAAATCGCAGCACCATTTACAATAGCCAAGATATAGAAGCAAATGCCCACCAATAGACCAGTGGGTAAGAGCGTGTGGTACATATAAACCATCCCTTGGCCATAAAAAAGAATGAAATGTTATCTTATTTGCAACACCATAGATGGACCTAAGGGGTAGTATGCTGAGTGAAATAAGCCAGTCAGATAATTACAAATCCCATATGACTTCACTTATATGTGGAATCTAAAGATCATAAATGGACAGACAAAATGGAAACAGACTCATAGGTAGAGAACAGACTGGTTGATGGGGCAGGTGGGAAGGGGCTGCAGGATGGGTGAAAAAGGTGAAGGCATTGAGAAGTACGAATTGGTAATTGCATAACAGTCACGGGGATGTACAGCACACTCGGGGATGAGGTCAGTAATGCTGTGATAACTGCACACGGTGCCAGGTGGGCACTGGAAACAGGGGGCAGCTTTGTGGGGCAGATGATTGTCTGACCGCTATGCCGTACACCTGAAACTAAGACCAAATTAAAGAAATGCCGAGTGAAGGCAGGTGAGCCATCCCTGTCAGATGAAGGAGAATGAAGATGTGGTGTCCGCCACGCCCCTTCGTTAGCGAAGAGATTGTTAGAGCGTCCCCCGCGTGTTCAGGCGCAGGTATGACCAGACCCCCGAGAGGACCGGTGAGTCCCTGGGTGTGGGGTCCATCCCGCTCTCCCCGGGCAGAGGGAGGGTGAGTGACCTCGCATACTTGGCCGCAGTGGCTACCGTGGTGATTCCTGCCAACGTGGGGGAGGCCCAGCGCTCCCAGCCGCTGTCTGACTGTTCTTCCTCAGGCCCGAGGGAGCCGCCGTGTTCGCGTCCCCTCTCCCAACGGGAAAGTGCGGTAAGGAGCCCCTCACTGAGAGAGCCCTCCAAGTGCACACTCCCGGGCCGCTGGGAGGTGACGGGAACTCCCCAACCCGCTCGGCCGCCTGGGGCCTCGCCAGACAGCGCTCCGGCGCTCTGCAGGCTGTGTCGGGCTTCTGGGGCTTCTGGGCCTGCGCTGATGGGAACCGGTGCCCATCAGTCCGTTCAGGTCGGAGAGCCTCTCAGGCCCCTCTGGGTAAGGCTGTGCAGGCGCCGAGCAGCCTGCCTGGCACTGCCTGCAGAGCCTTCTCCTGACCCCCAGCCCCGGGCCCCACATGGCCCTCCCTCTGCTCCCCCAGCCTCGGCTACCCCCAGGCACTGTGCCCAGAGGGAGCAGGATCCTGCCGAGGCCCCTGAAGCCTGCCCATGGCACCAGCGCCGCCACATCAATAAGGCCACGCCGGTCCTGACCCCCGAGGAGGGCCAGCTCCCAAACTCCAAGTTCTCCCTTAGACCTCCTCGGGCAAGGGATGGTTGAAGGGCAAGCAGCCACCCGCTCCGGCCTCACCCTCCCACCCAGCCCGAGGCATTGCCCGGAGCCCGGAGCCCAGAGGCTGAAAGGAAGGCTGCCGCCCGCCACCTTCCTCTCCTGCGGGGTCCCTCATGCCGGAGGGAGATTCGGGAGGCGGAGGTTGGAGGCTGGAGGCTGAGAGAAGCCCCTGACAGCGCACACTGTCCAGGATTTGGGGGGGACATCCCGGGGGGAGCTGCTGCACCTGCAGCTCTGCCACCTCCTGGCCCGGGGAGCTGGGTGACCTGTGCCCGTTTATTCCCGAGAACTGAGTGCAAAGAGCAGAGAGCGCCTGGCGGGTTCCTCCAGCCCAAATCCGAGCCCATCAGCCAGGCTGACCTCTGTTTAGGCTAAGGTGATCAGATGTCCTGCTTTTGGCGGGACAGTCCCGATTTTTAACAATTTGTCCCGCGTCCCATCAGGACTTTTTTAAAGCGCTGTGGGACGCGGGACAAATTGTTAAAAATCGAGACTGTCGCCGAAACCGGTTTGGCTCAGTGGATAGAGCGTCGGCCTGCGGACTGAAGGGTCCTAGGTTTGATTCCGGTCAAGGGCATGTACCTTGGTTGCGGGCATATGCCCAGTGGGGGGTGTGCAAAAGGCAGCTGATCGATGACTCTCTCATCGATGTTTCTAGCTCTCTATCTCTCTCCCTTTCTCTGTACAAAAATCAATAATAATAAAAAAATATCGAGACTGTCCCGCCAAAAGCAGGATGACTGGTCACCTTAGTTAGGCGGCACCAGATGGCTAAGCTGCATCTGCACCCCCTCCCCGGGCGCTGGCGAGAGCTCACTCCGCCCTGCAGCGCTGTTTCCGTGGCTGGAGCCAGAGGCTGGGCTTTCCCACGTCGCTAGGTGCAGCCCAGGAGGCCCTGGGGTGGCGGAGCCACAGGCGAAGCTGCTGGGTCTACAGGGTGACCTATGCCCAGCAGGCAGGCTCAGTGCTGAGTGCGGACCTGGGCAGGGACAGCGGTGGCCCACCTGCAGGCGTGCAGCTCAGGCTGCCCGGCACTGCCAGGTCTGCGCTGCTCCAGGGGAGAGCGGGCCAGGGTCTCCCAGCCGGGGGCGGGGGCAGCAGCAGCGCAGGAGCCAGGCTGTGTGGGACCCTCTGCTCCGGCTCCACGTCCTCCCTATCAGGGAACACCCTCCTCCCCTGCATGAAGGGCGGGTGGAAAGCTTCTCTGGGGGATCAGGTGCGAGCCCCTCCGCCTCCAGAGCGCTCCCTAACTCTACCCCTACAGCTTTGCTTTCTGGAGCGGGATCGAGAGGCGCCAATCCCACATACGCATCCGAGGGGTGGATGGCGAGGGAGGGAGGCCAGCGCGCCCACTGCCCTCTCCCTGTGGCTCCTGGGCTCGCCGAGGCCCCTCTCTGGCTCCGGGCTCAGTTTTCTCTGCTGTGGGCCGCGCCCTGCGGAGCAACGTGTGCGCGTCCTTCCGGGAACCGCCCTCCGGGGCCGCGAGAGGATCAGCCAGCCCTCACCCCGCGCCTCCAGAGGCCGTGCCGGGCCAGGCTGCTCCCAGAGACCCCGGAGCGTGCAGGGAGGAAGCCCGGGTCACGGTCACCAGGGGCTCCCAGAGAGGAAGCTGTGCAGGGACTGGGGGGCTGAGTTTGAACCTGGGGTTCTCCATCTTGGGGGCAGTGAGAGCCACTTTCAGTGCGGAAGCCGGAAGCCGACACTGCGGCCCCGAGGGTCCCGATGTTGCCTCCGGGGGAGGTTGGGCCCTGATCTGAGAAACTTCCGGTGACTGTCTACGTGGCTGGGCTGAGAGGCATGGAATGGGGGCCCAGGGCGCACCCCCAACGCAGACGCTGGGAACCGTGTCCTCGGAAACGAGCTCCTTTCACACGGGAGGGGTGCTGGGGTGGTGGCCAGAGGAAAGGCTTGTGCTCCCCATGCTAGGTGCTGCCGCCTGCTCTGCAGGACTGAGAGGCTGGCTGGTCCTGCTCCGGTCAGGGCTCCCTGCTCAGGGCCTGAATGCCCAGCCACTGCCTGGATAGAGGCCCCTACCCCGGAGAGGCGCCCGCCCGCCGTCCGCAGAGCCGGCTCTGCCGTAGGCCCCAGGCCCTCTGCCGGCTCTGGCTCCGAGGTGGCCGTGCCCTCCAGGACCACCTGCTTCCACTTCCCCCCCCCCACCCCGGCCTGTGGAACTCGCCGGGGCAGGGCTTTGGCTGCCAGGGGTCGGGCTTCACGCTGGGCTTGACCAGCTCCACAGTGCCCGACGGGCTAGCAATGTGTGCACGTCCTTCTGGGAACCCTGGCCCTCAGGGAGGGCCAGCCCCACAGGCCCTGGCTGACTGGCTCCTCCCCGTTCCACGGACACGCAGGCAATGTGCAGCCGTGGGCTCTCCCCACAGTTTTCTGGGTGCTTCCTATCCAGCCCCTCCTTTTCCTGCCCCCATCTTCATCGCCCTGAGCACCGGTGTCTAGTTGGTCAACAGAACGAAGCAGAAGCAGAAATATGTGCAAGCCCCCTCCCCCCCTCAAAGCTGCCCCCCTGCCCCCCGCGTTGGTACGGGGCCTTGGCTCTCTGTGTCCAAACCTCAGCTCCTGCGTGCAGAAGCCGCTGGAGAGGAGGGACCCCGCTGGGAGCTGTCTCGGAGCAATCACTGCAGAGTCAACATTTTTATCAGCGCGAGTGGCTGACCCGGGGCCGCCATGGAGCAGGGGCTGGCGTTGGGAGTGGGGCTCAGGCTCATCTCCAGGGACGTGAAATTCCAGCCGTTTTACTCAGAGGCAGCACGCTCCCCACATTTCAAACTCGAATCCCTAATGCAGAGTTAATCTTCTCCTATGACTTGCTGCCAGGTGGCAATCATTTTCCCAACCGGAGTGGCAGGGCGGGGTAGTGGGCAGAGCCCCACACTGGGTCATGGGCCTGAGGTCTGGTCTGAGAGTCCCTGGCTCTGGTGTCAGGCTGGGTGACTGAACCTCCTGGATGCTGGCCCAGAAGCTGCACTGCATCCACGGCCCCCACATTCCACCCCCCAGACCCCCACTCAGGGTGTGCACGTCGGTCCATCTGCGATGCGGGCTGAGCATTTGCATTTTCAGGAAGCCCCACCTGGATTTTAGGGCGCGGCCAGGTTTGCAAACCACAGGGCCAGGGGATATGTGCTTACCCTGATTGTCCCGTCCGAGACATCGCCCCGGCCGACCACGTTCTGCTCCCTGGAGCTCCCAATGCCTCCTGGCCTCCCGGTCCCATTGCCTGCTGCCCCTCTCCCTCCTGCCACCCTATCCATCTCCCTTTCTGCCCCACATCTAAAGGCGGGGGCCCCCATCCTGAGTGCCCCTCCCTTCCTACCCCCTCTCCCTGGGTTTATGCCTCTCCTCCATTGCTTTAGGTCCTACCCATGTGCTAATGGCTTTCCGGGCCGGAACCCTACGCCTGGTCTTCCCAGACCGGCTTACTTCTGACCCCCACCTGGCTGTCTCACAGTGAACAGGCACAAACCCACACGTTCAGCTCCGTCCCAGGCCGGCTTCCCCGCAGTCTTCCGTTCTCCGCCAGGGCATTCCCGCAGCGCTAACGCCAAACGTGGACATTATCCTGGGGCCTCCTCTCCCCTCGGGATCTCATCCAACCCTCGGCCACCCTGGTTGGCTTGATCTCCAAACGGACTCCAGACCCTCCCCCTTCTCCCCACACACACCGAGGCCTGCTCCTCTGGGTTCCCACCGGCTCGGCAGCAGGCCACTCACTCCGCTTCCGCGCCTGTCCTCTGTCCACGCTCTGCTCAGCAGCCTGGGTGCTGTTTACAACGCGCCATCTTAGCCTCCATCTTGTCACATCACTTAAGACCAAACTCCTTCCAGGATCTAAAGTCTTTCACCACCGGGCCCCCCACCTCCCGGACCCAGCTCCGCGGCTCACACTCCTCGGCCTCCCCGGCATTGCCACCGGGGCCTTTGTACTGGCCGTCGCTTTGCTGGAAAGCTCGCCGCTGACCTTCCACAGCCAAACGTCTCCTCCCCGATGGGCCTTCGCCGGCCACCCCTCCACAGGGGACGCCAGCGCCCCCTTTTGCCTCGTTCTGTTTCCATTCTCTGCCAGCACGGCCCCTGCCGGTGGCTAACACCCAGGCTGACCCTCTTCTCGCTGGTTTCAGCCTCTTGGGTGGCGGGGTGGTGGGGGTGGGGTGGGCGGCGGGAAAGCTGGAAGGTCAGAGACGTCGTCTGTGTGTTTACCACGTGCTCCCTCCGCCAGGACACAGCTCGCACTCGGTGGTGTGAGTAAACGCACCGTCCTGTCCGGGAGGAACGTGGTGCCTGTAAAACATGGAATCGTTCGTTACGCTGTTTCCTATAACGTTCTGTGGATGCCCAAGCGTTTCAGGCACCGAAGCTTTGCTTCTGGAGACAGCGAATTCCATGAAGACAGGCGCTAGCTACCCTCCCTTCTCTGCAGAGGGGCCCGGAGCACAGGGTGCGCTGAGCGCCATACATGTTTGCCCCGAGGATGATGGATGGTCTTCTCAGGGCCAAGGAAGCCCACGGAGGGGGAGAGCAGGGGGAAGAGTGATGCCGGGGGCCACGCTGGCTCCTCGGCTGGTCCTGGGGCTCAGCTCTGTCCTCTACTTCCTGGGCTGGCTGCCCGCAGAGCACGTTCCTACCGTCCTTCCTTGTTCACAGCCAGAGTGAGACAAAGCCCCGGGCAGCCCCCTCCCCCTCACTGGGAGCGGCTCAGGGAACTTGGTGCAACCTTCAGCTCCAAGGTCAGTCTGCCAGAGGAGGCGAGTGAGGTCGGCCGGAGACTGTGCGGCTCTGCCACCTTGGGCAAGGGCGTCATCTCTCTGAGTCTCCGCGTGTTTATCCGTCAAAGGGAATGCGCCACAGCCGTAGGTGTCCACGGGATTGCCGCGATGGGTAAACGTGCAAATGCACGCACAGCCCTTTGTGGGGTGCCGTGCACACAGTAGCTGCTCAATGTTGGCTCTTTTAATGACCCTAATTAGTCGTGGCCTTGAGCTGGGGCCTGGGGTCCCAGCTTCTCTACCTGGGAGTTTCTCCTCACTCCTCACCCTCCGCAGTCAGGGACCAGTCCCCTGAACACACCCTCCCCTGCTTCGTGCTGCCGGGAGTGCCAGCCCCTCCCCCCACTGCTGTGCGGGTTAATTAGTGCTAATTAATGGGCTTTGGGAAGGAAAGGCACCCACGTGAGTGCTGATCATGGTTATTAATGGAGCCACGCGCTGGAGAAGGTGCTGAGCAGGGTCCCAACTTCACGCAGATCCCAGGACAGTGAGGGGAGCTGAGAAGCGGCCCTTAAGCTTGGAGGCTGAGGTGCCAGGCCTACCAGCCCGCCCAGGGGCTCCCGCCAAACAAAACCCACAGGCGTTCAAAACCACCCAGTGAGCCACGGCGGGCTGGGGTGTCTCAGAGAGCCACGCGGGGTGGGGTGTCTGAGGAGTGCCGGACTGGAGGGCCAGCCGGCCCCTGGGCCTCAGCTCTTCCTCCAAGGACAATGCAGCCCAGGCGCCCTTTGTCCCTTTGCAGAGTGGCCGCCCACGCACCCCGAGGCGGGTGGGGCTGTTCGCCTCCGAGATAACAGTAAGAACTGCCACGTGTCCCTGGTCACCGTGCAGCCGGTCACCTGCTCACACCGGAGCTGGGAATGCTGTGCGAGGGGGGCCGGCTGACTGTGGGGCAATCTGCATTCCGTAAACCTCGCTCTTTCAGACGACACTTCAAAAGCCGTGGCCTCCACGGGAAGCCCTGCAGCCTCCCACAGTGAGGCTGCCGCCCACCACCTGCCAGGTCCCTGCGTGCCGCGTGGCGTCAGGCCCTCTCCCTGCCTCAGCCCGCGAAGCGCTGGGGGTTTGCACCCCGTAGCCTCGCCCTTCCCGGAACGCCACGTGAATGAAGCCGTGCAGCCGGCGGCGGCGGCTGGCTTCGCCCACCCTGTGCAGGCCTCTGCGCCTGATGCATGGAGACGAACGCTCACGAGTCCACGCCCTGAGGATCTGACGTGTGTGTGTGTGTGTGTGTCTTTCACCTTAAGACCTTTCTGATTTAGGTCTGATGACTATTCCCATCGTATAGATGAGCACATTGAGGCTGGGAAATGCTAGTACCTTAGCTAAGGCCATACGGGTAAGTCACGGGGAGAGAGCTGTGTCCAAATCCACGGGTCTAGTCACTGTGGCCTTCACAGGCACAGTGGGTGGCCTGTCTGGACACCGCCCCCCGCAGACGTGGGTGATGGCTTGCATGGAGTCTGCTCTCTTTTCCAGAGGCCCCGCTTGTCCCTGGAGCCCCTCCTCCTCCTGGACACGCACTTCCCTTTCTCTGTGAGCTCAGACCCGTGCCTGACCGGGGTCACAGCTTCCAGAAGAAACACACGGCCGTTCTCACGGAGGCACAGACCCGCTGGCCGTGGGGCGGGGTCCCAGCCCGGCAAGAGCAGGCGCAGTGTGGGAAGACGGTGAGGTCCAGGGACAGAGGGCAGCGGGGGCTTGCGGACCAGCACTGCGGAGTTCCGTGTCCCGCGAGAACCCCCCTGGTTTCTTTGGGGTCACTCTCCAATTTCATCCCGGCGGCTGCTTTGTTGATGTGGGGCTTGGCATCCATTTACAAGCACAGTGGGGTCTGGGGGTGCAGTGGGGTGTCGTTGGAGAAGTGCGGATGGGGCTGGGAGGCAGCACCACACGGGCTCCCACGGACCCACCGGGCATTCTCCTCGTGGGGCTGTGCCTCGCAGCGAGAGCCGGAGGAGGGCCTGCCCCACGTGACCCTCAGTTCCCCAGCGACATCAATTACTCTGATGTGCACGCGAGTGCATTGACCTACTTGGAGGTTTCATAAATATAAATAAATTAAACGGTGATGCCTGAGGCCGCCAGGGCACGCTGTGGGGAGGGAGGAGGAGAGCTGCGGGGGGCGATGAGGGGGGAGGACCCGCAGGCCTGACGCAGGAGAGCCGAGCGGGCTTGGGGAGGGGACCTCGGCGGCTGCTGTGACAGGACCCTCCTCTCCAGCACTGGCTGAGCTTGCTGCCCGCCCAGGGGAGGAGTCCCCCCCCTGCCCCCTCACTGGAAGCCATGAGTTCTTGTTGCCAACAGCCTGGTCTGCTTATCCAGGTGCATCAGAGAGAAATCTTTCCGGTTTGTGCTTTGAAGTGGGTGAGGCTGAAGGAGAGGGAGCCGCTATCGATTCCCAGGGAAGAAAGGGATGAAACCTTGTGCACAGCCCACTGCCCTTCCCGGAGGGCCTGCGCATGCTGCTCTCTGGTCACTCTCACTCTCTGCACAGGAGGCAGGGGCGCTATGGCCATACCCATTGTACAGATGGGAACACCGAGGCCAGACAGATGCAGTGTGTGCGCAGGGTCACCAGAGGGTTTCCTGATTCAGGAACAGTGTCATTTCCCCCTCGCACTGCCCCGGGGTCTGATTGGTCTGGGGACTCCCCTCCCTCCATCTCCTTGTCTATGTCTAGTGCCTGCTCCATCGCTAGCTGCCTTGCTTCTGAGCATCCTGGCCTCTGGCCTTGCCCCTTGATTCCTCCTGTTACCCCTCTGCCAAGCAAGTCCTCTTAAATGCTGGTCCCCTCAGCCCCCTTTACCCTCCCCTAACCATCCCCCCCGCACCCCCTGTCACCCAGCCGCACTGCTCCCTGACTCCACTGTCACAAGCGCCACGCCACCCTGCCTGGCATGCAAGCCACCCTTCCTATTCCTTTTTCTTCTTCTTTTTAAATATAGTTTTATTGAATTCAGAGAGGAAGGGAGAGAGAGATAGAAACATCAATGATGAGAGAGAGCCATTGATCAGCTGATCCTGCACGCCCCACAATGGGGATCAACCGGAGCCTGTGCCCTGCCCAGGAGCAGGGGTGAATTCCAAGTGGCTGCCGGCCTGGAGGGGCGGTGACACAGCCCAGCCCGGAGGGTCAGCACGGGAGTGAGTGAATTGCACGTTTGGGACTAGAACACGAAAGTCCTGATTCCAACGTGCCACGCGCCACGGGCGGTGAGCCACGGGGAGCGCTGAATGACGGAGGCGCCCTGGGTAGTCAGGCCGGGAGAGGACATTGTCAGGGATAATCTGGGCCAAAGCGTCCACGTGAGATGATAGCAAATTGGCAGGCCCCGTTACTAACGGCACTGTTTGCTCTGGCTGAGCCGCATTATAATGATAAGGACTAATGTTTGCCTGGCTGCGCACCCAGCACTGCCTGGCACCTCCCTACCTTCAGCCACTCGGGGAGACGGGCACCGCTGTGGCGCCAACTCACAGCCACCCACGGCCACCCACAGACACCCACAGCCACTCATGGCCACTCATGGACACTCACAGGCGCCTGGATGCCAGGGAGGTAGAGCTGGAGTCGTCACCCCCGCCGCCTGGCCGGGCTGCGTGAGAGCTCTGAGGTGCACTGACCCCGAGGGACTGCCAACACTGCACATCTGAGGTGCTGAGTGTGAACGGGCAGGCAGGGTTGGCTGGGGGTTCCTGTCCCCACCCTTGTGGCCAGCCGTCCGTCCGTCCTCCTCACTGGACCCTTCCTTACCCCCCCCCCCTCCTTCCGCCTCCCTCTCCCTGTGACAGTGGGAGCTTCAGTGCGGGACCAGGGTCCCTGCCGCCATCTGGAGAGAGGAAAACACGCTCCATCAACTCAAATAAATGAAATAAGCCCACGCAGGGGTGAGAGGGGGAGGGGGCTGCCAAGCGCAGGCGCGGCTCTGGAGGCTCCTGCAGGGAGAGCAGGGGTTGAGCCCCCATTCTGGCTGATCCCCAGCCTCTGCCGGCCGGAGCCTGGGGAAGCGGGAAGTCAGGGTCAGACACAGGCCCGGGGAGGGGCTGCACAGAGGGCGGGCGACAGCCCTCGTGCACATTAGCGGGCAGGCCACAGACCCCCTCCCACCGCCGCTGCCGGAGAGGGCCAGAGCACCGCTGGGAGGCAGCCCAGTTCCTGCCGACACGCAGCGGCTCCGTTATCCAAACAAACACGCATCGGAACTATCCCGGGCAAACAAAGCGAGCGCGCCTGCAGGGAGGCCCTCCGCCCGCACCGTGCTCATTACCATAAACTGTTTGCAGGAGCAGATTAATTCCGGGCGTGATTCCGGACACGGCTCATCGTCCTCACAAAGCAGACAGGCCCCGCAGCCTCCGCGTCCCCCTGCGCCCGGGGCCGTTTCCCCAAAAGACTCAGACGTGGTGTCGGCGAGGTGACATGGGAAGAAGCCTGGGGTTCACTTTAAAACACGTCAACATGCAGCCCTGGCCGGTGTGGCTCAGTGGACAGAGCGCTGCAGACCAAAGGGTCCCGGGTTCGGCTCCGGTCAAGGGCACATACCTCGGTTGCAGGCTCCTCCCCAGCCCGGGCCCTGTTCGGAGCTTGTGCAGGAGGCAACCAATCAATGTGTCTCTCTCACATCCATGTTTCTGTCTTTCCCTCTCTCTTCCACTCTCTCTAAAAGTCAATGGAAAATATCCTCAGATGAGGATTAACAAGAAAATAATAAAACACTTCACCATGCACGTGTGCACAGCCATGGACACAGGCAGTAATGAGGCAAAGGCCTGGGTGGGGCAGGGGGGCGGGTCCGTGGGGAGAGGGGAGGTCTGTAACTTTAAACAATGAAGATAAAGCAAACGAGACACTCAGCCCATGAGGACAAATCTTATTTCTTCTCTTTGTCAATCCTCACCCAAGGCTGTTTCCCCATCCATTTTCAGAGAGAGCGGAAGGAAGAGAGGGAGAGGGAGGGAGTGACGGAGAGACACGTCCATCGGTGCCTTCCTCACATGCCCCAGGCAGCTGGCAATCCAACCCCAGACCCTCCAGAGTGTGGGCCGGCACTCTAACCACTGGGCACACTGGCCAGGGCATGGACAAATCTAAGTAATAGGTGATGGGTGTACGAGATCTGTTATCTTACACAATTTGAAATATTTTATGATTATTTTTTACATGAAGAAAGTGAGCTTCGCTCAGCTAGTGTAGGAAGGGGGGAGTAGGACACATGAGGAGGGGACAGGGTGAGGGCCTTTGGGGAAAGGGGGGTGTTCCCAGCACCCCAGCACCGGGGGCGTCCTGGCTCCCCCACAGTCTGCCTTCTGCTTCTTAGGCTGGGGCTGCCCCGCAGGCTGCACGTGAGCCTGCTCTGAGGACGGACACGTAGTCCGGAAAGCACCGAGGCCGCCCGGAGGCCTGCGGACAGACGCCCACTCAGCTTGCAGGACCCACTGGCCTGGCACCGCCGTTTCCCGTGCCAGCTCGGAGCCGCAGGAGCGCACACTGGTCCGGCTGCAGCAGGTCCGTCTGGGACAGACAGGCGGAGCCCTGCCAGGTTTGGTCCTTCGGTACCACACTCTGCCTGCCTGGCTCAGTGTCTAACGTAAGCCACTGCTCCCGGCACTCTCCGTGGCCTCAGCCCTGGGCCCTACTCCTCTCCTCAGGCTGGTGTCAGAACCCAGGAGCCTGCTCCCAACAGTGTGAGAAGAGAGGAGCTCCCAGAATCCTTCTCTCCCCAGGACCCTACCTTCTGGGGCGTCCGTGCCTCCTGGGGCCCCTCTGTACTAGACTTCCCTGGGCCCCAAGGGGTCTCCTCAGGTCTGGACGAAGGAGAGGCAGGGCTGGGGAAAGCAGCACCCCCAAAGGGCCTGCAGGAGAGACCACAGCCTGGGCCGGGCGGCAGGTGGAGGGCTGCTGGGCTGGGCAGAGGCCGTGCTGACGGGGAAGCGCAGGCCCCGAGCTCCAGCCATCAGGGTCCAGGGTCTTTCCAGCCCCTCCTCAGCATGCTCTGCAGGGTTGGCCTCCTCACTCCCTTGTGGGGTACCAGCCCTGGTCTCGCTGCTGCATAATTCACAGTGCCCCCCCCGGCCCCCCCTCAGCTGGGTGGGCCTCAGAGTTGGGATGGAGCCCGTGCAATGCAGCCCCGACCTTACACAAAAGGTCACACTGGCCTCATCCAGGCCTGAAGCATTCTGAGGATCCGTGCGTGAGTATGTACATGTGTGTGCAAGTGCATGTGTGTGTGCACGTGTGCATGTATGTGTGTGCATGTGGGTACAAGTGTGTGCGCGCACACGTGGGTGCAAGTGTGTGTGTGCGCACGAATGTGTGTGTGTGTGAGTGTGTGCGTGCACAGGATCCTCCATTTCCCTGAGGCGGGGAGTGGGGGGGAGCAGGGGAGCTGTGGGAGGGGGATGTGCCCCTGTAGACCCCCCATGAATCCTCTCCTGTCACCCTGCCCTCTGACAGGCTCTGTGTGCGGTTTGAATTCCTCATTGTTACTCTGTCAAGACGGAGCCCTCGGCAGTGTACCCCGCCTCTCCCCTCCATGGTTCTGCTTTGCATTTCTATGGTGGGCTTCCTCCTGCCAGATGTAATGAGCATGCTGTCTTTCTCGTCACTCACATGCACACAGACATGCGCGCGCGCGCGCGCACACACACACACACACACACGCACGCACCCTTTGATGTCGCCTTGAGATACTCCTCTGAAGACACGAGGGTGCGGGAAGGTGTAGGGACCATTAATGAGGAAGGCTGTCTTCGCGTGGGGACGAGGGGGCACTGGGAGAGGCGTTAGAATGAGGATCAAGGACGTCCGTGGACCCGCTATTTCTGAAGGGCTTTTAAAGAGAGCCACTTCTTGCCCAGCTGCATGGCTCTGTGGCTGAGCGTGACCCCATGCGCCTTCAATTCCCAGCCAGGGCGCATGCCCGGGTTGAGGGCTCGATCCCCAACGGGGGGCATGCTGGAAGCATCTGATCATTGACACTCTCTCATCATTGATTTTCTCTCTCTCCTTCCTCTCTGAAATCAATACAAACACAGTTACAAAACATCTACTGCTTTCTAGTTAAACTATAACACATGTTCATTGCAAGGAGTTTGGGCGACTTAGAAAAGCAGAAATAAGAAAATAGAAATGGCCTGTGACCCTCCAACAGGAGGCAGCAAGGACTACTTGGGTGAGTTCCTTTGGATCTGTTGTTCTGGGGAGATGGGCCGGACCAGCTGCTTACGCACTTTCATACACTCCCCTCACTCCATGTGACAGAAGGACTTTGATGCTGAGCTAATATATCATTGTCAACAGCACCATTGTAAGGACTAGGCAGTATTTCCTCCTGGGGATGCTGCCATAGACCCCCCAGTGGCCCAGGATCCGGACTCTCCGGCCGGCCCTGCCTACCTCCACCCAGGTCTCCTGGCAGAGGCCACCCCTCTCCCGGGCTCTCTTTCTCCACCGTCACAGCCGGGCATGGAGCGTCAGTGTCAGCCCCACCCAACTCCGCCCTCCTGGGGGCCACCCAGAGATGGCAACCTTGTAAGCTCTACTTCCGGTATAACCAACACCTTTTCTCCAACCCTTCCCACCCAGAGGGCAGGTGTGGAAACCTGTCCATAAAGTGGTGAAGGAACAAAATGGCACGTCTCATGCCCAAGACAGCATCCTGTGTGAACAGGAAACTTATTATTATTTTTGTTAATCCTCGCCCGAGGATATTTTCCCATTGAGTTTTAGAGAGAATGAAAGGGAGAGGGAGAGAGAGAAACATCGATGTGAGAGAGCCCCATCAATTGGTTGTCTCTTGCAAGCACCCCGAACAGGACCAGGGAACCTCCAACCAAGGTCGTGCCCTTGACCAGAAGCGAACCCAGGACCCTTCCATCTGTGGGCAGATGCTCTATCCACGGAGCCAAATCGCGTAAGGTGGAACAGGAAACTTACTAATAAATTATTTCTTGTTCTGTGTTCCCACAATAAACGACCACACTCAGCATCAGTAACTGCAAACATGGAAAGAGACACACACACCAGCCCGGTGCTCCTGCTGAAAGGAGGAAGTGAACTCATGTCCAGGTCTGAAGGCAAACGGCACAGCCCCAACTAAGCAACACGCTCTGTGGGAGCCACCGCCAGCACCGGCAATCGCAGTGAGAGCACTGCGGCTCCCGGAGGGGGGTGGGTGGGGGGGAGAGCTCCTGGACCCGTATGACAGACACTGAGGAATCCTGCTCTCGGTCCAGAACTTCTGAGGGGACGCACTCTGCTCGTAATGGGGCTCCTGCAGCAAACACAGCCTCCCTGGAAGTCCAGAGCGTGTCTGCTCAGCCGTTCCACTCAGAAAAAATCCCCGCCGGCAAGCCAAAGGCACGGAGACGCAGCAGGCTGGGGAGGAGAGCAGTGGCATCAGAGAGCCCACTTCCAATTGCAATGATATTATTTCTTTGCTTGGGCGGAAATCCACAAGAGAGAAAATGCTGGAAACAGATGCAAGAGGAGTAGTCAGTATAAGTCTCCGAGCCAGTGCGCTCACAGGAGGAAAGGAAACCGTGCATTCCAGAAAATCAGCGATGCGACAGGAAGGTGGGAGCCAGGGACGCAGAGAGGAAATGGCGAGAGGGAGCCATGAGATATTCTGTTCTAAAAGGCCATCTCTGCGAGCCAACCTCAGCCACAGGGACGCCTGGGCGCATGGCGCAGGGACAGACAGCTCCGAGACGGGCTGTTGTCTGAGCACAGAGGCACCCGGGCACACGTCCGCTGCTCCAGCGATTCAGGGGAGACACGAAGAGATGCCGGGAGCTGGCTTTGGGATCGGCTAGGTGGCGTGGGCGAGGTTTCCACGCCTGTGAACGTGTCACTGCGAGGGCTCCCCTTTCCCTCGGCAGAGAATGACTACCGTGATGCGCCACCGCAGAAAGCACAGCATAAATTTTATGATTATTGGAGGGCACTGCGGCTGGAACTGCCCTGGTCTGCACGGAGGTTCGGAGACATTATAATTAATTCTGTGGGTTTGCAAATAATGACATAACCCAGTCACCTTACGGTGGGGATGACTCATTACAAATAGCACAATGTTATTATATGGAAATTAGCTTCCGCACACAGCTGGCTACAGGGGACAGCGCCAGAGCCACTTTAATCTCCGCGGGAGCCGGAACCGTTGTGTTTCAGGACCTGGGACAGCACCAGGAGGGCCTTGGTCGCCTCTCTTGCCAGGGAGATCTCTGCAAGGGAACTGGGCCTGGCCGGCCAGTGTGGCTCAGCGGTTGAGCATCACCTAGGAACCAGGAGGTCACGGTTCGATTTCCTGACTGAGTTGCAGGCTCAGCCCCCAGTAGGGGGCATGCAGGAGGCAGCTGATCAATGATTCTCTCTCATCATTGATTCTCTCTCATCATTGATGCTTCTTCCCTTCCTCTTTGAAATCAACAAAAATATTAAAACAATAAAAAATAAAAGAGGGAGCTGGAAGGAAGGTGTGCGGGAGTGAGTGGGGCCACCAGCAGTTAGGGCCCAACCGGAGTTGGAGGTGCGGCCTGAGGCAGCCTGAGAGAGGGAGCTGCTATGGGTTACATTTGACTCTTCATGTGGACGCTGCCTTCTCCTCTTTTTGCAGTGTAATTACTCCTCTAATTTGAAAAAAAAAATGTCAACACCAGAATCATCATCCATAACTTCACTTTTTTTTTTTTTTCATCGTTGGGAATATTGTCATTCTTTTAAAAAGAAAAAGAAAATCTCAGCCAACACACACTGGCCCGGGCATACTGAGCATCTAGGCGGTGTGTCTAGCCTCCCCATACACATAGGCTGGGCTCACAGGGGCACAGCCATGTCGGCAGTGCAGAAGCAACATATTCATTGGTCATTTGCTGTTTAACATTTGCCCTAAAGGGGTGGGTGGTCACTGCTTATGAGCGGAAACAGAATAGAACACTGGACAGTTCTCTCCAGGTCTCCGCTCCTCCTCGGTGTAAGGAGACTGGGATCCCAGCCCCACAAGTCTCCTCATCCTGCGGCATGCCATGGGGGCAGCATGCATTTTTAAAGAATTTATATTTGTATTGATTTCAGAGAGAAAGGGAGAGGGAGAAATAGATAGAAGCATCAATGATGCGAGAGACTCATTGATTGGCTGCCTCCTGCATGCCCCCTACTGGAGATTGAGCCAGTAACTTGGGCATGTTCCTTGACTGGAATCAAACCTAGAACCCTTCAATCCACAGGTCGATGCTCTATCCACTGAGTCAAATTGGCCAGGGCTGGTATCATGCATTTTTAACAAAGTAAAATATCACTAGCTTTCCTAGAACCTTTATGTTCCGCCATATCTTGGAGTAGAACTTATTAGCTATATCTAATTGGAGTAAGAATTAGTCAGCAGCTCGCTCAGATGGCAGAGCAGAGGGATGATGCAGCTCAGGTTCCCAGCGCTCGAACTCAGATCCTCCACTGCTCCCTGGCTGTCCCGCACGGCCGAGGACCTGGGCGGGCGTGGGTCTGGGCTCCAGCATGCTCCCCTCACCCTGGGAGTTCTCGACTCCAAGGCGAAATCCTGACATTCTCCTCTTCATTTACATTCAAGCTCAACAAAAGCTATCTCATCTCTTATCTCCAAATGCAAACTCCACATTTTCTGTGCCTCTGGCTATGTCACTTCAGAGCTGGTGGAGTGGGGGAGCTGACGGAGGGCCATGTGAATGGGGAGCAAGCTGAGGTGAGGGGGCCAATGCCAGCATTCCTGGGACACTGACCCTGCACCCCACGTACGCACATCCTTATCCAACACCAGGGCTGGTTGCTTCGGTTCATACTCGTTAGAAGCTCTGAGGGGTATGCGGAGGCCTCTGGCCACCCTATTTTGGAGGATTCCCGGTCTTGTCTTTTTAGATCTTGGTGTCCAAGGTTTGAAAGGAGAAACACTTTTCACATTAGGAATGTAAACATTTGGCCCGCCTGCATGGTTCAGTGATTGAGCATTGACCTATCAAATTATGGTCATGGTTCGATTCCGCTCAAGGCACACACCTGGGTTGTGATATTTCTATCCCTCCCTATCTCTCCCTTCCTCTCTGAAATCAATAAAAATGTCTAAGGAAAAAGAATGTAAACCTTTGGAAAGCAATCAGGGACATTTAATGACAATAACATGGGGATGGAGGGTTACAGAATAATTTATTATAAACTAGAGGCTTGTTGCCTGATATTTGTGCAAGAATAGGCCTTCCTTCCTCTGGCTTCACTCCTGGCTACCTGGGAGCCGGCAAGTCCTCGCTTCTGTCTGGAGCACCACTCCAGTAGTTCCCTCCGCCACTCCCTTCCCCTTATAGCAGGTTTCACTCAGCTCCAAGCCTGCGTACACAAATTAACCTCCAACTTGGTTGGGTTGATTTGCATACTCACTCTGATTGGCTGTGGGTGTAGCAGAATGATGGTTAATTTGCATTTTTCTCTTTTAATAGGTAAGATAACAAAATGTTATCCTAGGAAAACCACTCTCCACACAATAGCTCATAGAGGGAAGAGATAGGAATACAGATTCTGGTACCAGTTTTCTCCAAGTGATTAGGAATTTCCGACCTACTCCAAAGGTCTTACACTACACAGCAGCAACCCACAGGTTGAGAACCGCTAGCAGGGTCGCCTAAGATCATTAGAAAACAGAGACATTTACATTATGATTCATTAACAGTAGCAAAATTAGCTATGAAGTAGCAACGAAAATAATTTTATGGTTGGGGTCACCACAACATGAGGAACTGTGTTAAAGGGTAGCAGCATTAGAAAGGTTAAGAACCACTGCCTTAGATAGTCAAATAGAAAAATGACAACAGCCAATGCAACAATGAGCATGGATGCCTTTCTCCATGACACCCTAATGGAACCCCTTGCTGGTGTGAGATGGGTGGGCAAGTGATGCTCTGGATGAGGCTGGGAGGGCCAGAGCCCCGTCTGCTCAGTGCACCCAGCCCCCCTGCATGTCGTGAGCATGCGCACTGAGCTCCGCCCAGCTTCCTGTGGGTCAGGCCGGCACGGGCTGCTGAGCCTGGCTCAGACCATGTCCAGCTGGGTGGGAGGTGGCATGAACACCCGCTGCACACCAGGCCGGCAGGGAGGTGTGCTCACAGCGGACCCTCGGACTCACTGTGACCCCAGGAGACGCCAGGGCAAGTGGCCATTGCCATGTTAGGGGAAGGCAGAGGGCAGAGGGCAGGCAGGCCCCCAGTGTGTGTGCTTGGAGCGGGTGACCTAGTCTCTGCTTCATTCTTCTCCGCCGCAAAAATGGTGGGAGATCCGAATGCAGCCTGAATCACAGATTCGGCGAGGAGGGTGAGTTTATTCTGAGAAAAGCACCGACTCAGGGAAATGTGTGGCTGGAGGAAGCGCTCAGTACGTGCTGGTGTCTCTCTCCTGACAGCCTCCCAGGGCCTGCCTGGTCCTGTGCCAGTGCCGTGGCTCCTGGGGGGCGGGCTGGCAGGGCTGTGCAGTGGGAGGGAGGGCTTTACTGCCGTTCTTTGCAGTCCCCCCGCCCCCGGGCCTGGCTGGCGGAGCGGGAACGGCTCGCAGGCACGGGACGGCCTCCGTGGCTGAGCTGCGAGGTGTGTAGGGGGTTGATGGCCGTGGCCCTGCTCCCTCTCGTTGTGTGGGGACGTGGATCCGCTCCTTGCTCACAGCTGTGCCCTCACAGCCCGGCCCAGAAACAGGAAATGCCAGCTCCTTCTCCCGCTTCCACTGCCATTCTGTGCCCACCCCTCCCCACACCGCAGGCTCCCCTGCAGGGGGGGTGGTCAGCCAGGCAGTGACAATTACACCCACTCAGAGCCCAGTCATTTGCATGCAGCGCCTCTCCAGCAAGGACACTGAGCCTGCCATTTCCTCCTGGCACTGCCCGGGCTGCTGAGGCTGTGAAGTGGCAGCCTCCTTCCCTGGCGCTGCCGGGCAGGGGAGGCTGGTGAGGAAGGGCTGGCCCGCTCCTGCCCGGCTGGCCTCTGCGGGGGGGGCTGCAGGCAGAGCCGGAGGAGGAGTGAGGTGAGGATAAGGCCCAAGGTCGTCAGACCCCAAGGAGCCACCTTGCCTGTGCCCGCCCTGCAGAGGGTCTCTGCGGGAACGCAGGGGGCACATGCGGGGGGTGGAGGGGAGGAGGATGTGAGCATCTGAGGGCAGGGCCCCTTCCTCCGCTGGAATTCACTGAGTTAGGCCCTGACAACACTAACAGCCCATTGTGCTGTGTTCCCACCAGCAGCCGCAGCTGCTCCCTCCCCGGCCCTCCCCCACTGGCTCTAAATAGACCAGTGAGGCCCGGACGCCCATGGTGCTGGCCCAGCGCTCTGGTCGCAGGAAGAGACAAAGAGACCAGGAGGCGCTGGATCTCACCCTGATCCAGACCCTGGATCCTGCCCAGGCTCCCAGCCCTCGTGCCCAGAGTGGGGGAGGGCGGGGCAGGGAGCAGCAGAGCCTCAGCAGGGAGCCCTCTTCACCTCCGAGGCTGAGGAGAGCCACCGAGATGCCAGGACAAGGCCAGCGACGCACAGAGCAGGGCGGACCTTCATGAAAGACCCGGAAGCATGACACCTTCCAAATGCTCTTCTGTAGCCACAGCGACCGGAATCCACGCTGCTGTTTTATTCCTTTCCCTTAACCTTTCATCGCGGCTGAAGTGCCAATATGCCCGCCCGACAGGGCACTGCCATGTGTCCTTTCCTCCGTAGTAAGAGCACGTGGCTCCGCCTTTTGAGAAAAACCCTCGAGCATAAAGGCAGAAACAGAGGTGTGAAGATGACTCCCTGGCTAGCCTGCAGCGCCCGGCTCCCCCTCTCTCAGAGGCAGGCATTTACCACAAGGACCCTGTTTCCTGCCTCTCTTCCCACCTCAGAGCCAGTGGCTCAGCTGCGCGTGCCCACAGGTGCCCGTGGGCGCTGCCCCCAGGGAAGTCCTTTGTCACGTGTCTGAGCACCTACTCTGTGCCCTCAGCTACGAGGAGATGGTTAATGTGGTGCCTGACAGGAGTGCTCCCCCACTCCACACACCCCACTCCACACAGGGCCTGGGCCCGGGCCTGCACCCCTCCTCCCCCTGCCTGTGTCAGAGGCAGGTCCCCCTCTTCCACACATTGCCTGGGCTGACCCCATAGGGGGTGCTCAGTGAGGACCAGCTGGTCGGCTGCCAGTCCCTGCCCCTGAGTGACTCAGTGTGGCAGGGAGGGCAGGACACGCACAGCTGCCACGCGGAGAGCAGTGCCAGGCCCCATGGCGGGAAGCTGAAGTCCACCAGCCCAGCTACACAGAGGAGTCAGAACCCTCTGACTTGCCTCCTGGGCTCTCGATGGGCTGCAGCCCTCCCCCTGGAACTGCTGCCAAGCATGCCCTAATCTGCCCTTCACGGTGCTCCTGTCATGAATCAAATGCCACCGCACATGGCTTCCAAACTGAAGGAAATCCATGTGTAGATAGCATGGTGGCTAGAAGCTCTGGGGCTGGGCATGTCTGGGTCTCCACTCTGTGACAGAGCAAGTCAACCTCTCCAGGCCTCAGTTTCTTCATCTGTAAAATGTGACATAGAACTACTTATGTCAAAGATTGCTGTGGAGATTCAATAAGATCATGGATATAAAGCACTTAGCAAAGTGCCTGCCACATAGTCAGCACTCAGTAAATAATGGTGATGACTTACTTACTAGAGGCCCAGTGCACAAATTTGTGCACATTGAAAGGAAATTAACTAGAAGAAATACAATATTGCTATTCGCCCTTTCTGTTGATTAGAAATGTCAACCAAGTTCATGATCAACAATGACAGATGGAAACACACACGTGTGATTGGCATCAGGGAGAGCTTTATATATATGGTGAGTGTACAAGTGAACTTAGCCTTTTATTGACAGAGAATAAACTTGCTTAATTAGACCTGCTTTCTGATGCAGCTAAACTTCTTCCAGCCCAGTGAAGCACCCCAGCTTCTCTTTCAGGTAATTGTCAGCAACACAGCAGTAAATATCAACACAAAGCAGATTATTATTTAGATCACGCAGGGAGAACAAAGGGTAAAATATGTAACTGTAGCAGTGTTTGACTATATTCTGTGCATGAGAAAACCTGAAGTCATTTTCAGGGTCCACCATTTCTTCTTTTCAGTCGGGTCAAGTTCTAAACTTTCTAAATCTGCACTTTCTGGCTGACACCTGCCCTCGTCTCCCCCCCCCCCCCCTCCCCACACACACACTCCCAGGCTCCCCAAGGCCTGGACTACATTGCAATGCACAATGGAGGCCCCACCATGGAGGTGCTGCTCAGGAAGAAGGAGCCACCGGGCTCTCTCCTGAAGGTTCTCTCTGGCGGTGAAGGGCTGGCACAGAGCAGGCTCATTGGTGCAGGTGGCTACTTGTCCACGTGTGAATGGTGGCCACGCAGTTCGCAGACATCCTTCTCTCATCGAGCCCACCGTCCACTCCCCTTCCCTTCCCCTAGTTCCAGCTTCCCTCCGAGGGCTCTGGGGGAGACAGGGTGGAGAGCCCAGGGCTTGATTGTCCCAGGAACTCAGGATGGAGGCGGCAGGACTCTTCCACGCCAGGCCACCCCCATGCTTCCCTGGCCATAGGCCTGTCTGGGATCCAGGGACCCCATGTCTGGCCTGTGGCACAGGCTGTCTGTTGGCTGTGGACTTGGGGGGCCATGATCAGAGGGGCTCTCACTGATGGAGACCTGGCAGGTGGCGCTCCATCCCCACCCTCCCTCCCCCCAGGTTTCTCTTTGCCTGTACCCCTCCCCCGGCAGGGCTGGTCTGACAGGCATTTCCCAGGGCCACTCATTAGGCTGGGAAAGTGGGCGCATCCACCCTCTCTCGGAGCTCAGCCCAGGCATCTCATTTCCTTGAGCCTTAGTGCCCTCCAATGTCCCCGGGGCCAACCCCAGCCTCCCTGTAGGGGTTGTGAGGTTAGAGATGGTCTGTGCCCAACACCTCGCCCAGGGCCTGCGCGTGCACAGAGCCCAGCAGCAGTCACCGCTGCCCCTCCTGCTCCGGCCCGTGTCCACTCTGCTTGGGGACAGCAGCCTGGACCCCTCCGCGGGGGGTGGGGGGGGGCTTATTCTTGGGGTGCTCGCAGCATCGCTATGCTGACTGCCCTCTGAGTTCTCAGGTTTGTGGGGCAGGGCACTCCTCCGCTCCTGAGATTTGCCTGGGAGTGAACTCCGAGGAGCAGAGAGGAAAGGGGGGGGGGGGCAGGGGCGGGGCAGGCGGGGAGAGGAATAGGTCCTCTTCCTTCTTGGCTTCCGCAGCCCTGCAGGGACCAGCTCCCCTTCCCTGGGGCAGGCGGCTCAGCCCGTGCTCACCCCTCACCCGCAGGGTGCCACCCTGCGCCCGGCCGCTCCCTGCGTGGGCGGCTCTGAGCACCAGGCACAGGCACACACAAGCCCGCCCCCGGGCACCCCACTGACCCCGAGTGGCGGGAGTATCCCATCCGATGCTCCTTCAGAGAGGGGAGCTGTGACCTCTTGGCATAGTCTCCCTTCACTGACATGAAATATGCTCCTTAGGAAAGAGTCCTCCTAATTGTACGGGGCTCCCTCTGCCACCCCTGGCCCTGCCCCTGCCCTGGGGCCTTAGTCAACAGGCCGGACCCTCTCTCTGCATGGACAGAGGGCGGTCTCTGCGGCTCTTCCTCTTGCACAGCTGGCCATCGCGCAGCCCAGGGGGGACATGTGGACTCGGGTTCTGATACCTTTTTTCTGGAAACGTGTTCACCACCCCAGCTCCTTCATCCAGACGCGCCTCCTGCGGGAGGTGCCCCCCGAGGGCCCCCAAGGGACATGGCGTTAGGGATGGGTCAGGCAAAGAGCATGGGCTCACCTAGGCAACACAGAACTTGCCACAAGCAGAAGCCCCAAGGGCTGACAGTGCAGGGGACCGAACCCCAGTACAGCCGCAGGAATCTCTCCAGGAGGGCGAACCTCCAGGGAGGGGTGGGGAAGGCCCTGGGGAGCCCGTCTGTTTCGGGATGTGTGTGTGGCTGCCCCCACGCCAGCATGGTCCGTGCCTCCTGACCCAGCAGGAGCCGTGGCTCCGTGGCCGAGCCTGCCCACCTTGCTGCTGGACCAGAACATGCTTCAGAGGAAGGGGGAGGACGGGCGTGGGGGTGGGGGATGGAGTGGGGGAGGACGGGGGTGGGGGTGGGGGATGGAGTGGGGGAAGGAGGAAGCCATCCCATGGACCCAGAGTGGGAAGCCAGCCTGCCGGCCCCGGGGGCAAGGTGCCATCAGTGCCTCTGGCGCCCCCGCCTGTGTTTCTGTCGCCCACACCCCTATGCAGCCCGGGGCCACCAGGACCACCATCCCCAGCAGACAGGAGAGCTCAGGGTCAGTCAAAGTCACAGCAGGAAATTGCACACTCAGACGTTCAAAAGTGGAGGCTTTAGGAAGGGCTGGCTGCAGAGTGCCCTCCCCTGCCCTCCCCTGTTGGCCAGGTAACCCCCAACTCCCCTCCCCTGCTGGTCCAGTCATACCCATCTGCCCTCCCCTGCCAGTCTGGTCACCCCTAACTGCCCTCCCCTGCCGGCCATCTTGTGGTGGTCATCTTTGACCACATGGGGGTGGCCATCTTGTGCGAGGGCATGAGGGTCAATTTGCATATTACCTCTTTATTATATAGGATTAGTTGAGATCATATTGCACACCTGTTATATTTCCTCTTTATTTCATTTAACATTCAGCTGAGCACATTTTTATATCTTTGAACAGTCTTTACAAACCAACATGTATGATACCCATGTGATGGTCCACTATGCAGACATGCAATGAATTTAAACAATCCCCTCATTGGTATTTAGGTAATGTCTGATTCTTCACTATTATAAATATTTATCTGGAGATCTGATTATTTTCTTAGGATAATCCCTAGAAACAAAGCTCTTGTGTGGACAAGAAATAATGTGATATTTTTAAGGCTCTTGGACACAGGTCACTGCAAACACTGAGCTGGTTTTCACTGTTACAGCAGCTTGCCAATCTGCCCTCACCTTTGCCAACCTGAGCATTATAGTAAAAACATATGTGCCAAATTGAAAGGGCAAATTTGGAAGCTTGATTTAATTTGCATCTTTGATTACTAATGAGGTCGATTTTTAAAAAATATTCTTTTCAACTATTTTTATTTCTTTTACACATTCTATCATGTTTTTTGCCTAATAGATCAAATGGTTGATTTCAGAGAGGAAGGGAGAGGTAGAAAGAGAGAGAAACATCAATGATGAGAGAGAATTATTGATTGGCTGCCTCTTACATGCCCCACAATTGTGAGCTCCTGGTTCCTAGATCTACACTGAACCACTGAGCCACACTGGCCAGGCTGCCCATTTTTTTTCTTTTTAAATGTTAGTGTTTTCTTAATGATCTACAAGAGCACTATATTATAAAGGTTTTTAATTTTACCCATTGCTAGATTTGTTTCAAATAATTTTTCTTGTTTGTTGCTTGGACACAGTGTCTGCTGAATGAAAGGAGGTAGGAGGTGTGGTGTTAACAGCCGGGAGGCCTGGCTTCACACCTTTCCTGGCCCTGGTGGTCAGAACAGAGAGGGCCCGGGCACTGGCCTGGTCTCCTCTGCTCCTGGGCACTATGCTGAGGGGATCGCTGGCGACCGCTCCTCCCACCCCCGCCTCCCACCCCAAAGAGGAACAGACTCCCTGACAGCGATAGCAGCCTTTCCCCGGAGGAGGCGCCAGCACTGTCCACATCCAGGCTTTCAAGGGGCCAGCCAAAGGCTGGCAGGACCTGGTGGCCAGTTCTAGCAGATCGTGCACAGTCCCTCTGCCCACAGGACACTCTTTATATGTATATTAACATATTTTTATTGATTTCAGAGAGGAAGGGAGAGGGAGAGAGAAACATCAATGATGAGAGAGAATCATTGATTGGCTGCCTCCTGCGCGCCCACCCTCTGGGGATCGAGCCCACAACACAGGCATATGCCCTGAACCGTGACCTCCTGGTTCATAGTTCAATGCTCAACCACCGAGATGGCTGGGCCCTGCACCCCTTCTGTAGGAGTGCCTCCCCTGAGCCCGGGCCCACGGGAGCCCCTCGGGGAGCTCAGCGCCCTCCCATCCTGCTCCCGCCCGGGTTATGGGATGAAGGTCTGTCTCTGGGTCCTGAGCTCCCCGGGGCACGCATGTCTGTTTCTGTGGGCATGGTGTCCAGGAGGAGGCTTAGCATCTAACCACAGTGGTGCGCAGGGCGTCTGCTGAACCACTGAGGGCCAGCCCACCTGCTTCAGCGCCCAGCTCCTCCATCCTCCCCCGCCTGCGCTCATTTCCGTGGGGAGAGATCAATGCTCTCCTTGTGCAGCCGGCCTGCATGGCTCAGCAGTTGAGGGTTGACCTATGAACCAGGAGGTCAATTCCTGGTCAGGGCACATACCTGGGCTGCCGGCCTGATCCCTAGTGGCGGCATGTAGCAGGCAGCCGATCCATGATTCTCTCTCATCATTGATGTTTCTATCTCTCTCCCCCTCTTCCTTCCTCTCTGAAGTCAATAAAAATAATACACATACATCTATACATCCAGGTGTAAACTACTCTCTTGCACCTTGGTACGGTCACTCCCCTCTGCAGTGGGGACCCTCGTCCCTCCCCGGCCTCTGGTGCCCGCAGTGCCCCCTCCTCCCTTTGCCTGAGGAGGCTCTCCTCACCTTTAGGACATGCAGCGCCTTTCCTGTGACCCTCGCCAGCTCCCCAGCCCGTCCGCCCTGGCCGCAGCCTGGGCACGGCTGCCGAGGGCCCTCCTGGCGGGGTTGTGGCATCGCCTGTGCCTTCCCTGCCCCTCTCCTGGGTGTGGGCAGCAGGAAGCCTCCTCATTCATGTCCAGTGGCCCCCGGCCCCGTATCCAGAAGGTGCTCAGTAAACTCCGGGTAGAATCACACCGCGGATGTTCATGCAGAGTCGGCCTTGCTTCTCACGGCACAGGCACGCCAACCCCAAGGCTCACCAACTCTCGGCTGCAGTGTGCCCACCCCAGAGCGCAGGCCGCACCCTCAGACGGGGAAGACGCCTCCCCTCAGGCTGGGAGTGCCCAGTTTCCCTTCCACATCAGCATCCTGCCGTCTGGCTCTCCAACAGCCACTCAGGTGCCTCCTTCCCGCCCTCCAGACACACCCACCGCCATGGGTCAGGCCTGGGCTGCAGATGCAGAGGGCGTTTTGCCTGACAAATGGAGCTGCCCTTCCAGGAGGCAATAACGACATCAATGCTGGTTACACTGGACGCTCAGGCGCGAGGGGCC